>OX104040.1:7120958-7720958 GCA_944470415.2 Schistosoma rodhaini
TAATCTCATTAATTGAAATTTAGAGATGAATCCAACGTTGAGTTCAACCTTTTGATTCAAAATTTTTAAGGAATATAATCAAACATCAAAAGTTCCGATAATCGTTCTAGGCATAATTTCTTTATTGTTGTCTTCTACTAACTCGACTCCTTACTGCTGTCAAAATACTCGTTCAAATTAAAAAAGAAGCTATTATGAGATATATAGTATTAACTTAATAAATCAATGAATGTTTGAGATTGTAGAGATTACTGTATCTCTTAGTTTCACTATCGATCCGCAACTCATCATGTTATTGAGAAGCGTTTATCAGCTAAGCTATTTCCACTGATAATCTAACTATAGTCACTTTATGTTACGTCTAGGCCGATTGTGAACGCTATATTTGCTTCCCTAAGCTAGTTCCGTATCCCCGAGCTAGAACTACACACCGACTTGAAGACCAGAAAAAAGTCACAAAGTACGGGAGAAGCACTTTACTACAGGGTTCATTCATGTACAGAAAATACAGGGGTTTTATAGTAATTAAGAGACCTTGGGTTTCCGTAGTAGCAGTGTGTTAAACAGTCAATCAGGATCTCGTTATTTTAGTAGCTGATTGGTTGGGGCTCTTTATGAGCCTCTGGAGGCTCTGATAGAGTTTACTGTAAGCCGACTTAACACTTTATGATAATATAACCCAAAAAATTAATAGTTATGAAATTAATTAACTCATGCTCAGTTTATTCAATTTCAAGTTACATTACTTTTTGTAAAGACCTTCAACCGAAATAGATGTAGCTACGTATCAACTTACTAAACATAAGGTATTTCAACTACTAAACACTCGCTTCATAATTAACAAGTATATTGTATACATTGAATTGAATGTCTTCGATTATGTGATCCAACTAATATAACTCTTGTTTAACTTCATTAATAAATAATGAATTGAATAAGTGTGTCTGGGAGAACATACCTTAAAGTACCGTACAGTACATTGTACACTTCTTACATATATTTCATGCATACAATCTTCATACTGATAATACCATTGATATAAATAGAATATGACCAATGTGAAACTGTTTACCTAATGAACATTACCATTTCTGAATTATTTCAGTATAATTAAATCGTGATAAATAGAGTCTAATGGAAACATGATGGATAATTACTTTACATAACAAATGATGGATTGATTAGCCTCAGGGTATCAATCATTCCAGTTAGAAATCAGGTAAAAATATCCATCACTTGAGTTTTATTTTTATTAAATTATTGAAGTTGGAATGTTTCCTTAAAAAAAATGGGGGGGAGAAATACTACTGTCTCACAGCAAACAATAAAACCTTAATATGCAATAAATTAAAACTGACATTTGGATGAGACTATAATTTATGGACAACCTTTGAGCAAGGCTAGACTGACTTTGAGAGTGTCCACTTAATAACTAGGGCTAAATGAAGGTTATAAACCTGTGTGAAGAATTAGAATTATGATTTATAGTTGATGATTAAGATAAGAAATTCGATTGAGGGTTTTCATCACGAATTGACATAAGCTATAATGCCAAATTACTATTTAGCCAAATGGATGAATGAACTTCGCGCCAAAATCTCAGACCTGTTATCTTATAAGTGATTGTTTCGTTCATAAATAATAGTCTCGTTATAATTCATAACTCTACATGTTGTTCGATAGTTTTTGAGCAGGAACACCAGCATCAATCAATTTGATGTATGTAACACATTAACTATCCCATATTATCAATTATGCTTGTCTTACTTTCAACATGAGTAAATTTCATTAGATATGAATTCCTCCTAGAAATTTAAGATTAAATTTTTATTCATGTTTTGATTCAATAATCAATTAACTAGGTTACTTACTTACTTAGGCTTGTTACCCCTCGTGGAGGAGCATAGGCCGACAACCAGCATTCTCTATCCAACCCTGTCTTGGGCAAATTAACTAGGTAAGAGAAAAAAAAACACATTTTAACCGATTCGTTAAAAATTACATCGGTCTGATGGTGTTTATACTCGTATTGGAGATTTTATTCAGAACTATCCTAATATTGACAAAAGTGTAAGTATATGGTGTTTTTCCAGTTACCTCTTTAAATTTCCTTGAACTTAGTCACTATTTTATAGATTCGATAAGATTATCCAAATAGCATTAGAATGCAAATGTACATTCGAAATGTAAACAAAGTGTGCTCAATACATTCTAAAAATGTTATCAGTTAAGGTTATCTTTATAAAAATTGTTTTTTATCGGTTGAACTGCTTTAATTTAGGTGTGCTCGTTAAGGACATATGTTCTACAGAATCAGCGACCCCAAACCGTAGAAAACCAACTCGCTAAAAAAACGCTAACAAGAAAATATCAACTGGAGATATACTCTATTTAATCTAATGAAAGTGCATTATTGTTATTCTCTCATTTAATTTTCCTTTTCTAGGAAACAAGCACATTTGTACTGAGTTCACAATATTAATGAACATGTATACTTCATTCTCTTGATAAATGAATGATCTCACATTTAATTCTTTTAAATGTCAAACTATTAACTTTAACCTGAGATATGAACACCACTTAAACACTCTGTTGGAATCTTATAATCTCATACTATTGTCGATTGTTTGATAAAAACAACGTCAATGGTCATTTATCTTAATGTACGTTTTTCCTCTGTTCTCTCTTCATCCCCTTATATTTTACTGATATCGAAGAAAGTGTTCCATCTGACTTATTACATAAAGAGGCTTCATGCTTTTGATATTACTCAACATTTACTTTTACAATTTGTTATTTCTTAAATACTACCTATTATTATTTACTGTTCTTTATTATTCTTCCTTTGACTTTTGAGAAAACACTTTGTTGTGCTACGGAGATCTCTGAAGGCAGTTAGAAGGGTGTGTTATGGATCTCTTAAGGTCATTATTAAAATGGTTGTGGATGGACATTTAGAATCTTATATACTCCTGGCAGATATTATCTTATCGAATACTAACCGTCTACATCATTCATATCTTTCTACTTGTATAACTTCTAGTACAATGAGACATCAATACAATATAATCCATGCACTCAAGCAAAGGTATAATAGCTCTACAATACCTTATCTATCAAATAGACTACGTGACAGACAGCTTGCTAGAGCTAACCTAGTCAGTAACTTGTATTCTTAAACATTTTTTTTTAATTAAAAAGTTGAACAGACTTTAATCTTCTTAAAGAACAGTTCATTTAATTCCAGGTACTTTATTTGCTTAATTAATGTTATCATGGTTATCGTTTTTTCTTTGTTTTGTAAATGAAACTTGTCGAAATACTTTGCTCTGAGAATTCTGTATTTCACCAAATACGTAACATTGAATAAAGGTATTAATAATAGTAAACAAAGATTGTTACGATTTATCAAATGATCATATGCTCACTAGTGACTGGCTCCATGAGATAATTCACGGAGTTCTAGTGAGAAGTCGTGGCCTGTGGAGCTAATCCATGTCAGGTAGAGACAGTTATCTATCTCAGAACAATCGAAGTTGGTCGAGCAATTTCGTGGATTGGTTGAGGTTAGATATTAACACCGTTGTATACCGGCTCAATGGTTTAGAGGTTAAGTGCTCTGACACGAGACTGGTAGGTTCTGGGTTCGAACCCCACGAGGCGGGATCGTGGACGCGCACTGCTGAGGGGTCCCACAATAGGACGAAACGGCCGTTCAGTGTTTCTAGGTTTTCCATGATGGTCTAGCTTCCATTGACTCATGATTTTAACTATATAAAATGAAAAACAGCTGTTTTTCTTTGAAAGCAAACTTTATCAATAATACTGATTTTGATTAAGATGAAAATTGAAATTATTAACGAAAGAGAATTTTTGCGTTATCAATCTCTAAAGCTGTACAGTCGTTAGGTTGCTGAAGACAGTTGGTAAGAAATGATGAGTCTAGATTGAGTATTAATCTTAATATTTTGAAGATTTAAATATTGAGCGTAAAAAAGTATCAATCGAATACCAGAATATGATCTAGAACTAATGACATTCAACTGAAAACATAGCAGTGGAATACAGTTTGACACGCGTTTTGTCCCCGTTCGACATTCGCAAGCTGGATATGCCTGCATCTCAAAGTTGATGTTCATTTTAGCACTCAAAACCAATACCTTTTTCTTCAGATGGCATTCCATTATCCACTCAGCTACTGAGTCCTGATAGACACCTGCTTGTCCAATAGGGTGAAGTTTAAATTCACTTAGTATTGTTTGTTTGAATCTTTCCATTGATGTTTAGGACTGCAATTGATCAGTCTCTTATTGGCCATATGTATATCCTATGCGGACTTCCTCAATTGGAAGTTTATTGACTAAGCGAATCGGCATGTATGTATAAATATCCCCTAGAAAATTAGGCCATCAAAAGTGTATCATATTTAAAAAGTGCAAGTCATTTATTGGTCGATCGCATAATCTTATCATCTGACCAACTTCAGATTAGCTTAACGTATAACCTTACCCTCCTGAAATATGGTACTCACTTCTAGGATCCACCTAAAGACATTAGAATGGAGGCACATCATTAAGACAGTGAGTCTTATGCAATGTAAAACAGTGGCACAAATGTTTATTGTTTCTAGTTCACATACATTCTATGATAATAAAAAAATTAGTACATATTAATATGTCATTAATATAAGCAACATAATGAATTTTTTATAAGCAAAGACGGATGGTAGCTAGTAGTGGAACGCGCGTTTCGTCCTATTTGGGACTCGTCAGCTGGATGTACCTGCATCTCAGAGATGATGTTCACTCTGGGATTCGAACACAGTAACTTTCGCTTCAAACGCCATCGCTTTATCCACTCAGCTACTGAGTTCTGATAGTCACTTGCTTGTGTAATGGTGTAAATTTTAAATCCATTTAGTATTGTTTGTTTGAACGTTCAGTAATTTGTACCAATAATCCTGAGAAACTGTTGTTCCTTGAGAGATTCAAACCTTCATCAACCAGATTTCTAGTTTAAGAACTCACTATTAGGCTATTTAAGCTGGTACTAGCCTAGGACTGACATGTTTAAAACTGACCGAATAATAATCCATCTGCTAACTGATTTCTGGTTTTTTGACACGCTAGTATAGGATGATCTTATGTTATCTTGAACTCTTAATAAATCTTATCTTTCTTTTAACTTATAATGATTCATTTGACACTTGCATTTCCATATATCCAATATGACATTGAGTTCTGTTAACTGACGAAAATTATGTTATTTTAAGTATCTTTAAATTGTATGATTTTTTTAAAAAAAAAATCGAATTTATCACTGGAATTAATCATATAAAATGTACTTGTGATCTGATATTTAGTGGTGATGGTAACGATAATCACAACTCAGTTAGTTTATCCTGTACCCTCCAGCGGAATTGAACAGTATGAAAATCTGATTGTGATGTATATAGAAACTAGCTGACAGTGTTTTTTTTTCTGAAAATAATAAAAATTGAAGGATCATTAAAAAAACATGTAAGCACACCGAATGTCCATGTTTCTTTTTTCTGAATCTGAGATTATTGGTCAGTATATAAAAATTAATTTATCAGGGACTAAACGCAAGATTGTCAGAACTATTGTTCAAATTTAATGATCAGAACGGGTTTCTAGTAGATATGATAGTAATTTTAATAGTTGAGATTATGAAGTTAGATCATCATGGAAAACCTGAAAGCACTAGACAGCCGTTTTGTCCTATTAATCTAATCATGCAAATACAATTACAATGATATTTGGTAACTTTTTATACAGTGATTTTCCTTTATTAAGTCAATTAGTAATTTCTTTTGTTAAAGTAGAAACAATAATTTTTAAAAACTATTTTTTTTCAGAAAGAGCTTTTGTGGAGATTTCAGTAATTTTATAGTTGAAATCATGAGTCAGTTGAAGCCAGAACACTATGGAAAACCTGGAAGTACTGAACGGCCGTTTCTTCCTCAGCAGTGAGCATCCGCGATCCTGTCTCACAAGATTCCAACACAAGACTTATCAGTCTCGCACCAGAGCACTTAACCTCTAAACCACTGAACCGGTTGGCATCCAACAGTGTTAATATCTAACTTCAACCAATCCACGAAATTGAGCAACCATTGTTTAAATTTTTTTCAGAAATTGTTCAATTCTCCTTCATAATTTTTTGTTCTTTATTTAGAGAAGCCTTTACTGCATCAAAAAAAAGAGAAATGGTGTCAGTAAAGTCATATTTATTGATTTATCCAATAATCAATTCATTAGCCTATGATATTTGTTATCACCATGGTTATATAACCAATAATGTAGGTAAAAATAAAAATTAGAATTATAAGTAACAATAGACATGATTAATTTATTACTTGTCAATTCAATTTGTACGTTATTAATATAAAAACACTTTTTTAACAAAAATAAAAGTTATTTCATTGGTTTGTTTATAACTTAATGAACACCAGTCAGTCAGTCACAACGTAGAACGTCGTACGTAATTACATCTGTTCGAGTTGCAATACCACATTAACACAGAGATACAGTTGTCGATTTTAATCCCATAGTGGTAGAAGTAGTAAGAGTATAAACAATAATCCGAAAGATTAGGGTTTGAAGATGTTATTCAAGGAGTATAATCCAGTGAAATAAATTTGGAAAGAGAAAAAAGATAGAGACATAAAGAATTCAGAAGATTATAATTTGGCAGAACACAAAGTGTGGATGCACCTTCGCCATTGCAAACGATTTTGAGCCATGTCATTCAAGGTCTCTAACCATCGGTTGTTATCATCTCGCGGATCCCGACCAGGTAGTCTACATCTACCAACATGGCTTAGTCTAATTGTCAGTGACTTCATCGATTTGTGCCACATTTTGGTCTGGCTGCCCCTAGCTTCCTTCCAATCTACTCCTAAATTATTAAATATATAGATGTATGAAAGTTAATGTTTAAAACCAAAAATAAAAACAGAAAATTAACAGTTGATGAAATTTATTCAAATCTTAACTTAGTTACAACTTTCTTCGTAAACTGCTCATTGTTTTATCTTTCAGAAAAAAAAAATTATTATATTCAATGTATACTGTTAGTCTATTTATATAATAGAATAATAATATACAGAGTTGAGATCATGAGTCAATTGAAGCTAGACCACCATGGAAAACCTGGTGGAAAACATCGTCCTATTATGGGACTCCTCAATAGTGCGCATCCAGTTTCCAGCCGAAGCCCTTAACCTATAGACCACTGAGCTGGCATCCAACGGTGTTAATGTCTAACTTCAACTGATTGACGAATTTTGAGCAACCATTCACCAATGTCATCAGTGAGTTACTATCTCACAACAGACCTGGTTGAACTCCACCGGTTACTGCTTGTCACTAGAACTCCAGGAAATACCTCAAGGAGTTAGTCACTAGTGAGCACGTGATCATTATCAGAAGGGGTTTTGTGGAGATTTTAGTAATTTATAGAGTTGAGATCATAGAGTTGTGAATCATAATAATTAAAAAAAGATAGTTGAATGCATGAGTCAATTGAAGATAGACCACCATAGAAAACCTGGAAGTACTGGACGGACGTTTTTTGGGATAGTAAATTATTTTATCCATGTACGTATATGACCAACCAATATTTATTTATTGACGGGGGTAGAGATCGAAATTACATCCAAGTCATGTTTACGTCACTTTGTTATACCACTGACTTATTTTATCAATCAGCAGATTGAAAACTTGTTTCAATTATTAATATACTGGATACTTTTACATCCATCATACAAGTGTGATGAAACTTAGGAACAATAATATGGGATTTCTGAATAATATAAAATTTTGTCACTATGTAAGCCCTGATTTCTTTTTCCGTTAAATCATTTATTACCCAGTGTGTATATTATGCCTATGAATCCATTTGTTACTATGTATCCTTAAAACTCTCAAGCAGCCAAGTTTTGCAAATAAAGAATAAAAATAACTGTACCGGAAGACTTTCGAGATGTCACATGAGTTCGAATCTGCTACTTTTCCAACAGTCAATATGTACAAGAAGGTGAAAATTTTGTATTAAGATTACGTTCTATGACATCTTTATTTTTACGGTCTTTGATCAATGAATGCAAACAAAGAACAAAATTTAAGTAACAATAGTAATTATTGAATTCACTTAGTATTGTTTGTTTGGATCTTCCCATCGATGTGTTTAGGACTGCAACTGGTCAGTCTCTAATTGGCATATGTGCATACTGTGCGTATTGCCTCGATATACCTTAATTCACAAGCATGGTAAGCAGAGATGGATAGTGGCTAGCAGTGGAATCCAGGACGCGCGTTTCGTCCTATTTGGGACTCGTCAGCTTCACCCCATCGCACAAGCAAGTGGCTATCAGGACTCAGTGGCCGAGTGGATAACGCGATGGCGTTTGAAGCGAGGGTACTGGGTTCGAGTCCCAGAGTGAACATCAACTCTGAGATGCAGGTACATCCAGCTGATGAGTCCCAAATAGGACGAAACGCGCGTCCTGGATTCCACTGCTAGCCACTATCCATCTCTGCTTACCAATAGTAATTATTATTTCAATCAGTATAGTATAAGGAACTATGTTGACCGTAAAGTATATTCTATGAACATTATGATTAGATTTTGTTATCCACATACTAAAAAGAAGAGTACTAAGATCTCATGTTGAAAATTGTTCTATTTAGAAATTCTCTTGTTAAATTGAGAATAAGTTTTAGTTATATTGAATACAAAAACTAAGAACAAATAAAATCATTTAAACGTACAAGATTTTAGTTTGCAAAGTTTGTAACTGATGTGTCAGCGAGAATGATACTGATTGATTGTTTTGCTGAGTCAGACATTTAGGTAGTGTGACAGATGTTATATGTGCTATATATTAACCTATCCTTATTATTGATTAACTATTCTTTGTTGTTGGATTGTGTCGGATTTTGGTGTGGAAATATACTGATGTTCTAGTCAGGCTAACCTCGTGTTCTTGATCTGAGTTGTGTTGAATTCCTGTAGAATAGACACTTGGTGGGAATCTAATGTAGATATTCGTCTAAGATAAATTAACGTCCCACATATGTGTAAAAAGTGAAAGGACTGTTATAACAAGAAACCCTACCATTATAACAAGTATCCTACCTTTATAACAGTAACATATGACTGGTTCATTTTTATAAAGGATTTTACTAAACATTTATGAGTTTCTCTAACATATTTACATGAACAATTATGTTTCGGATACTTTTTAACAACTTTAAACTTGTAGCAAAGCACAATATTTTTCTTCATTTTCATTCAGCTTTTCATCACTACTTCCTGAAGTGTACTTAGTTCAAGTAAATGTTAGAGAAATCATTAGTTAGATATAAGTTTTAAACAGAAAAAGTTATTAGATTTTATCATGATATCTGTGGATCAATCACGTGTGCTACAGCACACTTGCAGCACAGAACTATATTTCACAAAATCGACTACCCACTCAACTTTATCAGAAAATTATCAACCCAACTCATCAGCAGAAACGGAATAAAGCACAGAAACCGACATACTGATCATTCTACCATTTGTAAAAGACATGTCATAAATGACAACTCAAATATAGAAGCCGTTTGGAATAGGTGTAGCACACAAACCAGCGAAATCACTTCAATCAATCCTATGCGAACCAAAGGACGAAATAACATAACAAAGAATGATCGAACATCGTCCACAAAATAAATTGTTCAAACTGCGAAAAATGCTAAATCGAACAAAGTGGACGTCTCCTTCATCTTCGCCTATACACACATCAATTAGCGGTCAAACGCCATGACAAATCCTCGCTTATACCAATGCATATGGACAACTGTGGACACGTTCGAGTGGGAAAATGTTGAGATCTTGGACAGAGGGAATACTAAAAAGCACCAAAGGATTTTTAAAAGCTAGATACTCAGGTCAATCAGCAATCAACAAACTTTGAAATCAATCCAAACTATCAATCGATCAGGAAAATTATGGACAAATATAGGACCAAGGATCAAATCAAAGAAAGATACAACTAAAATAAAAGGGTAGACAATAACAGGTTAAATACCACTAATAACCAATCAAGATCGAAGTCGACAAGACAAGCTGTTAGTCATACGTGTAGAAATTCGAACATCTCACTTTTACCTGAAGTCTGTGTCGAGAATATTGATCAGAAGAACGATGAAATCTCCACGAACAAACCATCCAGCTTACAGGAATAACTACCCCTAAATAAATGATTTTAACTATCGATGGTCAATAATAATAGTCTATGCGTAAACATAGGACAGTGATATTTTGCTAATCTATTGAAAAGATGATATCCGCTATATTATAAGAGAGATAAACTCTATTTAATTTTTGAGATACAGTGTTTTTCGGAAATCGTTCAACTGTTTGAGGTTTATCAAAGTTACGAACTCATTTTATCTAAAACAATCATTGAAAGTGCAAGGTATACTGACGTAAACATATCTATGATGTGGACCCAAAAATCTTCCTCAAAATATTTTTTGCTTTATTATTCAGTCTACTTAGTTGAGATCCTTACATGATAATAGATGATTGTATTTACTAAAACTTTTTTATCTTTTACACTTATATACTATAGTTGAAAGCGTGAGTCAATTGAAGCTAGACCACCAAAGAAAACCTGGAAGCACTGGACGGCCGTTTCATCCCACAATTGGACGAAACGGCCATCCAGTACTTCCAGGTTTTCTTTGGTGGTCTAGCTTCAATTGACTCACGCTTCCAACTATGAAAATACTAAATCTCCACAAAACCCCTTCTGACTTACATATTAATTGATGAAAACTGCTAACTTGTTAAAAATTACCGTTTAGTACGAGTACTATAACGTACTTGTAGTGTCGGTTGATATGTTAAGTCCATATACCCTTATTCTAGCTTCTGGACAAGCCAATTCACCTATCCATCTTGAGTTATGTTTTGACCGTGTTAATTATTTACTTTTTATTTTATTCATCACATGTCGGTAACTTATTGTTATCTGACTATAAATATTGATTAACTCTTGGTTAAAGTGAGTTGGCTTACCCATCATCTCTAATGCGTGTCATTTTTGCTTCGCTCGCTGATATTTGCTCATGTGCTTATAGCTTTCTGGCCTGTGTCTTTAGTTAATAAAACTGTAGTTGCGGCTTTTCTTTGCCTTCTGATTTTATGCACCGTTAATATTTGTATTCTAACGGTTATCGAGGTGAACGATTAACGAAGCACTGCACCACAAACTATGTTTGTTGGAAATCAGTAAATTAAACGGTGAAAGAAATCTTGACGCTTTGTTCTTACATCGCATAGGTGATAAAGGTTATGATGGTTCTTTTTCGAAAACCTTCCCAAATATGCTTATTAGTGTGAAAGGGGTAGTTAAGTGTTACTTTCATTCTTTGTCTATCGATTCTGTCGATAAGAAAGCGAACATCTGTCACTTATTGATCTATTTTACCAATAATATACATATTAATAATTGATTTTGATTGTAGCTTAAAATGGAATACGAGATTCACACACCATTCTATTTAGAATTTGTTGTCTGGGAATAGCTGTATTAAATTCTCTAGTACTTTGTCGTGTAGTTGTGACACTGGCGAAACTGACAAACTTTCATTGATCAATAAATCGGAGATATGAACTAATCAAGTGATCAGATCAATATTTTTGAGTTGTGAATTATGCAGGTTGTAAACGACTATTCACTCTCCAACGCTTATTGTTAGTACCACTTTAGTGTGTTAATATTTTATTTTCGAATGAAACAAAGTATTATAGTCAGATACATTCGATGTGAATATAATTTGAATGTAATAGGAACATCTATTTTTAGAAACAACAACCATGTTATGTAACTATCACTAAAGCGTTGAAATTAATTAAATTAATTGTAGACTTCAACAGAGTAAAAATAATGTAATGCTGAAAACTGTGTAGCTTGATTGCTAACTTATACACTGGTACACCCTTTAATGTTACTATGAATATACCTGAGTTTAGATAAAAACCATGAGTGACTTAATAATATGGAATTAGATTTTTAAACATGATACGTAAATGATACAGAAATAGTCCTAAAAAGGGAAGAATATTGGTACAAAACTAAGCTTGTGACTACCATTATGAACTGATTTTAGTTGAACAATCAATAAAACTAGTGAGTATTGAAAAACCATTTGATCATATTAATGGGTTCCTCAACAATAGGAATCTACGGTCCTCCATGTAATGATGTCTAGAACATTAAGGGCTTAGTTTGGACATGTTAGCTTTAGGCTATTGAGACATCGTCTAAGCGTCTTTTCAGACTGATGTGATAATGGGAATTGTGATACTAAAAGATATTCTCCGGAAATCCACTTTTTGCATTTATTGTAAACTTTCTCTGGGCTTACGAAACTGGAATATTTTTATCCTTCATAAATTACAATAAATTAATTATAAGCCTCAAGTTTGTACAACAAGTGTTCTGGTTTGATAAATATTGCAATACATAATTCATAGTACTTGGTAGTCTGTAATTTGCTTATAATCAAGTGAATTCTCAAGTTTCAATAATACAGAAAAATACAATATATCTATTTAAGTGATCATTCTGAAGTTCCGATCGGTAATTTCAGAAGATAGGAGAATTATACTTGCATCATTGTATGCTGGATTTATAAAGTAGCTACTGTTTCAGCATCTTCAGACCACAGTCCGTAATCAATACTTCAACCATTTATGCTATAGGTAAAGGGTAGATATATATGTGCTTTCTAAACAAAAGAGAAAGATTTCAAATTAAAAGCAATATTAGATAGTGGCTAGCACTGAAACTCACGACTCACATTTCGCCCTACTTGGGACTCGTCAGCCTGATGTACCTTCATCCCAAAGTTGATGTTTACCCCAGGACTCGGACCCAGTACCGTTCGCTTCAAACGCTATTGCGTCATCCTCACCAAGATTCAAGCCTAATATTTATGAAAACAAGTACCATTATGTTGTCTACTAAGCGACTGACATCAAAAAGCCTATAACTTGTGCAAGAGACCAGTCATATAAATCCTCGCAATATAAACAACACCTTATTATTGAATTCCACTTGAATTTAATCCTTCATGATTTTATTATTCCATGAATCATCCAAACACCCAGAAAATTTTTAATGCTCATCTATCTATCTATCTAAAAACATAGATTTACGACTTATGAAACTTAATCACTTTTCAAAACAACATATGACAGATATAGAATCACTATAGGCAAACTAGTATCGCAGTAAAAACACACAATGATGTGTCCTTGATAATTACTTATACTTCAGTTAAAACAATCTCAGTCAATCCATGGTTCACTGAGAAGTATTAACTTCTGTATGATGAATAGGTTTAAAGTTAACCTCTTAGCAACAATAATAGTAGTAGTAAGATAGTATTATACAGTTGCAAAGAAGCAATAATGAGTGAAAATTATTTTTTTATGATAAACATATTTTCTTCTAAACGATTAGATTAAACATTTTTTGCATCATTTGACAAATTGAGTTTTGAAAATTGACAAACTATTTGTGAGTGAATCATGAAAAATTTTATTTCAGTTCCCATGGGTGTCTTTTTGAGTATAGATAAATAAAATCTGAAATTAAATAAGTCAAAGCTCATTCTATTTGATGAAATATAATCTCAGAAGGGGTTTTGTGAATATTATAGTAATTCTAATAGTTGAGATCATGAATCAGTTGAAGCTGGACCACGAGGGAAAACGTGGAAGCACTGGACGGTCGTTTCGATCTATTGTGGGACTCCTCAGCAGTGCGCATTCACGATCCCGCTTCACGAGATTCCAACACAGGATCTATCAGTATCGCGTGCAATCGCTTAATCTCTAGACCACTGGGTCGGCATCCAACGGTGTTATTGTCTAACTTAAAACGATCCACGAAATCGAGTTACACAACCACCATTGTCTTCAGTGAGTTACTATCTCACAACAGACGTGGTTTGAACTCCACTGGTCACTGATTCTCACTGGAGCTCCAGGAAACACCTCTTGAAGCCAGTCCCTTGTGACCGCATGTGGTTTAGAGAGTAAGTGCTTGCGTGCGAAACTAATAGGTCCTGGGTTCGAATCTCTTGAGGTGGTATCGTGGATGCGCACTGCTGAAGAGTCCCACAATAGGACGAAACAACTGTTCAGTGTTTCGAGGTTTTTCATGGGTGTCTAGCTTCAATCGATTCACGATCTCAACTTTTGACATGTATATCTGTTTACCATTCACATTATTAACTGTTTTGTGAGGTTTGTAATTAGGACAACATTCAATTTGTATAACATGCAACTTATTCGTTTTCATCTTTTTTTGGTTTGCCTGTTTATGAAAATACTTTAAATATTATCTACTTACAAAACAATCCGTATTTAACTTACAGTATCACGTTGCATAAAACTGGATTAGTCATATATGAATTCAATTTAAATCTGTTTCACTGGAAGTCAAGTAGATTATTGTAAGGTAAAATGCAAAAGTTCCACAAATGTTGTTAAAGTCTGATCAAAACTCTGTCCTAAATGTTCACAAAAGGATAATAAAAACCTTTATTAGTAATTATATAACCATCTTGCCTGTAGGACAATTTATTAGCTATCTGGAGTTCCTAATTCAATGTAATACATTTAACATTTAAGGTGAAAATTACTGAGTTTGTAACTCTTTATGATCATTCCTTTGACAATTCAAAAATAGAACGAAAAAATAGACCTGGATTCTACTGTTAACCTCATTACACCTTTCTTAAATAATTTTTGTCTGTATCCTCTACTCAACATCTCTAAAACTACCGTCGGTTTTTTGTTCCTCATTTGTTTAACTTTCTCTCTTACTTACTGAACACCGATAAAGGTAAAAAGCATAAACCGATATATATGCATGTTAGACATTAAATTGATTAGCAACAAGATTTCTAAGTTTATATGTAGAAATGTAAGACAATAGAATGTGTTTTATGCATAAATAGAACTGGCTGTATGATTCTGAAATGGAAATGGTAAATTTTTCAGTTAGTTATAGTGAACACTTCTCTTTTATATACATTTGTCTTAATATTACTTTCAGACATTATGTCTTAGGTACATTACTGAATAAATTGTGTACATCATTATCTACAAGTTAACATATCTCCTGAATAGAAAGACTGATCTGTTTGATTAGGAAAATTGTATCCTGTACTACGTGTAGTAGATATAGTTTAACCATACCATGAGTGTGGTGGGATATTTTAAGTTATCTAGAATACCTTAGTTCTAACCATCATATGACCACTATCATCAGATAAATCACTTAGTAGTACATTAGATATACGTAATATCCAAGAAAGTAACATAAATCACAAAAACACACTAAGATGGAAAAAACCAGTTCCCCTTTTCTTACTCCATCTGGAAAAAGTAGTTTTGATCAATTTTCTTTATACTTAGATATTTCAATGAATATTATTGAAAGGATGTGTGCCAGGCTCAATTCAAGTCAGTCCACATCATGAAATCCTTTAAAACGTCTTTGCTTAAAATATAATTCATCCTCATCAAAATGTTTTTTTGCTTCAAGTGAATTCTACAAAGATTCAGTTAGGTACGTTAATGCATAGCAATTGATCATGTTATAAAGATCGATAAAATACTACTTCATATAATAATCTATTTACCATAATATCAGATGACATAGTTTGATATTTTCTCAAATAATCATACCTTCACTGGGTATTTTATCAGAAAAAAACTTAAAAATTTCTTAAATATACCTTAGTTACTATCAATAAACATGTCTAATCTTAATAAGATATTATAAGTTGTTAAAAATCAAATAATGGTTAATATAATACTACTACTTTTAATAAGTATGTAATCATTTCTACAAACTCTATATGAATAGATCAATTTTTTGTAGTGTGCCGATTTTAAATTAATCTTCTCAAAGTTTTCCATCTTAAGTGTACCGTATTGAAACTACATTTCATGCTCCCAAATGCCCTGGTACGGCTGAGAGTGGGGAAAGTTAGCTCTCCCTCTCGAAATGCTCTCACATGGTCACGCGTATATAGCCTCTGTCAGAGAAGTCCTACTCACTGTTGTTTACCAAATTGAGAGGATGAAATGAGAATGTCCGGCACTTTAATCGGGTTGGTGGACACAGAACAGTTGGAAAACCCTCATTCCAAACCAATGGTGCACATGGGCTCCAGTATCCTGATGGAACAAATAGCGTATGAACCTATCATTGGTCACCGGCTATCATAGGACTGCATCTCCTCACGATGATCCACTGCCTTGTGGATCAGACCTGAGGTCAAAGGCTACAGATGTGGCCCCCTAAGAAAACCACCTGATTCAGTTTGGACACCTGGACAGTATCACAGCCCTGACACAAATCTCATTCGATTTGTTAAGCGCATATATATCTGGTACCCCTTTGTATCAATATATATGTGTTTAAATAAATAAAAATAATAACATTATTCGTATCTGAATAGATATAATGATTGATGATTTTGGCAAACAGTGTTTAAACGTTCAATGTAAGGTACCTTCTTGATGATAAATACTCTTCAGATATTCATTTTTATAATTAAAATACCAAAATAATATATGCTATTCAATATCTTTATTATTTAAGATGATTTTCTATATAATAATCAACACTTTATTTACTTCCTTACGCTTGTTACCCCTTGTGGAGGAGCATAGGCCGCACACCAGCATTCCCCATTCAACTCTGTCTTCAGCAGTCCCTTACAGTTATTTCCAGTTAACATTCATCTTTTTCATATCTGTTTCTATTTCCCGGTGTAATGTGTCATTTGGCCTTCCTCTTTTACTTTTCCCTTCAGGATCCCAAAGTAGGGCTTGTTTCGTGATGCAGTTTGATGATTTCCCTGATGTTTGTCGGATACACTTCTAAAAACACTAGGCAAAAACAAAAAGTGCCAACACTTTTTTCACAAATATAAAATAGTAACAATTTCAAAGGGTAAGTAAACATTTTCTAAAATTCATTTATTTAAATAAAAAATAATTATGCTTGATATAATTCATGATGTTAGTTGTATTTTCGAGTCTGTTTTTATATTTGAATTCATGAGTCGATTGAAGCTAGGCCACCATGGAAAACCTGTAAGTAATGGACGGCCGTTTCATTCAATTGTGAGACTCTTCAGAAGTGCGCATCCACGATCCCACCTGGCAATATTTGAATTTGAACTTAATATAACCCACACAAAGAACCATCTACTCACAAATAAAGGCTTACTCAAAAAAATTTAACATTTCACAGTTTGAGAATTTTATCTTCTATAAATAACCAATAGAATTCAGTTGATATCATACTGTTTAAAGAGTTTATTGAAATTGTTATAAATTTATAACTCTAATAGTTTGATAACAGAATATCCAGCTTCATTACTTTACTTACTTACTTACTTACTTACTTACTTATGCCTCTTACTCCCAATGGAGCATACGCCGTCGACCAGCATTCTTCAACTCACTCTGTCCTGGACCTTCCTTTCTAGTTCTATCCAATTTTTGTTCATTCTTCTCATGTCTGTCTCCATTTCTCGACATAATGTGTTCTTTGGTCTTCCTCTTCTCCTTTGGCCTTCATGATTTCATGTAAGGGCTTGTCTTGTGACACAGTTGGAAAAATTATTCAAACCAGCTTACTTAACTCATGGACAAAAGAAAATGAAGTACTGCATTGAATCAACGATACACAGTGAATATTCATTCTTAATTTGTAAACTTGAAGCTACTATTTTCTTGAAAAGACTATAACCAAACATTTAATATATTTAATATGTGAAACCGAATGTAAAAATGCATCTCTATATTTGTTAACATGTAAATTGATTTTAAATTCAGTTGTCAATCGACAAACTAAAATATCATTCATTTTTAAATTATTTAAACAAAATATTACCGTGAATACTCACTGCTGAGGACTGCCACAATAGGACGAAACGGTCATCCAGTGCTTTCGTGTTTTCCATGGTTGCTCTAGCTTCAATTGATTCATGATTTCAACTCTATATAAAAAATATTATTTGAGTAAATTGTATCCTCTTGTAAGGATGACTCATTGGTAAACTCTAGGAAGCCTCAAGAAGTCCAGAAAGGACCGAAGGCATTTCATCCAATCACTGCTAGGAGAATATTCTAGAATGTCGACGTGGAGCTTCCACATTGGATTGATAAGAATGACCCCCTATGTGCCTATTGGCTGTCCGAAATGATGATCTACTTTCAGCCAAAAACTACAAATGCATGAGATTTTTGTACCATATTTGACACTGTTTTGGGGAATAAAATTCCTACTTACTAGTCTATTGTCTTCTCTCTTGCGACGTTGTGGGTTCGATCAATCAAGTAGTCTAGTAGTACGCGGCCTAGTAAGAATCAAAGCTCTAGATATAACACTTTTGAAAATAGTTTCCTTTTCTTTTTTCTTTTCTTTTTTATTTTAATTTTAGTTTCATTTGTGAAAGAATAATATTAGTAAACTGCATTATTATTATTATTATTATTATTATTATTAATACAACATTGGCAACCTGCTTCATCATTTGGACTACCTGTTCCTGTCATCTAGATATTTCAACAAGTTATCTAATTTCGTTTGTTTAATACATCATTATGCCTATTAATCGCACAACCTATTCAAGTGCGTTTCTGAAAAGTGTGCAACCTTTCGCTATGAAGGTTACAGAAGACTTAATCAGAGATATCGTGGTTGCTGGCAATATGCAGCGACAAGAATGTACATTATCCAGATGTCCATTGACTGGGCTGCTAACTTCTAACCGGCGATCACTTAATATTTATCGTCAGGAAGGACGAAGAAGTAAGAAACGGAAACTTGTTGAAGTACTTTGTGCTGAGAATTCTATATTGTACCAAAAATATAATATTGAATAAAGCTAATAATAATAATAATAATAATAATAATAAAAATTTTTGTTACATACCATAAAGTTATTGATTATTTAATTTTAAATAGTTTGGTCAATAATAATTAATCGATCGATATAAATATATATTACGTAACCAATCTATATTAGATATAATTGTAATGAAATATAGTGACAATTATTTTTGTTGCTAAGTAAATTTTAATTTATTAGATTATTTTATTATTATTATTATTATTTATGATTAGCCTAGTAAGTATTTATCTATATGACTTGTGAATATAAAAATATTATGTCATCGTTAATCAATGAAACATTGATGACTTTTATCATTGACTAATTAGTAGTATCTTATTGTTGATTTTCCACCCACCCCACCCCCAATGAAATCACCTGTGAATGAACAGAATATCAAGATAGTCATTTAGGAGGCTTATATTTGTAAAAAAAAAAACTGATTCAATTCACTTTCGATTATCAATAAATTCCTTATCTACAGTAAGTAGATACTTACCACAGATATTGAAAGTTGAATACTGTATCAAATCAGTAAGTTTAATAATAATAATAATAATGATTACTTCATTTTTTTTCCATATTGTTCAAATTATCTAAACTATATACTTAAAGCAATTAGTTCCTTTTGATGAATTTTGATAATGTAATAAGAAGAAGTCGAAGATTATCAGAACTATGCGATGTTGCATTAGCGCAATACATTTCGAACAATCTGATCATACACAATATACTTGTTAAGAACATTTATACTATAAAATTAAAAGGTCAACTAGACTGGAAATGAGGGGTAAGAGGAGACAAGGACAGTAATAATAATGTGAAAGCAATTTGAAACCTAATCACTCAGGATAATAAGTTAATATTACCAGGGTTCTCACCTTAAATCTACCCTGGTAATATTAGCTTATTATCCTGAGTGATTAGGTTTCAAATTACTTTCACATTATTATTATTATTGTTAACATTATTATTACTGTCCTTGTCTCCTCTTAGCCCCCATTTCCAGTCTACTTGACCTTTTATTTTTATAGTATAAATGTTCTTAACAAGTATATTATATGTGATCAGATTGTTCGGAATGTATTGCACTAATATATCACATAATTCTGATAATGTTCGTCTTCTTATTACAAAATCGAAACACAAATGATAATTGAAGCTCAGTAATGAGTAATACAAAATCACAACACATAAAAATTATTTTTTCTTGATAAGCAAAGATGGATAGTGGCTAGCAGTGGAATCCAGGAAGCGCGTCTCGTCCTATTTGGGACTCGTCAGCTGGATGTACCTGCATCTCAGTGTTGATGTTCACTCTGGGACTCGAACCCAGTACCTTTCGCTTCAAACGCCATCGCGCTATCCACTAAGCTACTGAGTCCTGATAGCTTCTTGCTTGTGCAGTCGGGTGAATTTTTAAAACTTAGATTTAAGTCAAGTGTTAAACATAAATGATTCTTCCTCTAGTAAGTTTAATGTAACTAACAAATCCATAGATAACTGAATAGCAATGATCATGTATTTAATAATAATCTTGTAATGGAAAACTAACTGTTCAAATCTTAAAAATACAGATAAGAGTTTGCATTCATGACTTTTTAAATGAAATTGGAATTTTAAAAATAATATTAAAATTAAAATACTGCGTCAAACTCTGTTCTGTAACAACTGAATGATACAACTTTATTGTACTCTTATTGTATCCCTAAAATTACAATGATAGCTACAAAACGTATATATTTCGAGAAGACTGAAAATGATCAAACTAACAATATGACATCAATTCAGAAAGGCAATGATTGTCGGTATTAGTAATTTCACAAGGAGCAAACTTTCTGGTTGCAGTTTGAGCGATAAACTAATTTATGGTTATGGATCTCAAGTAATACAACTTAAACTCGATAACGGTGGAATACTATTGTATCAAATCAGTGTTCAAATTATCTAAGCTATATACATTATGTCATAATGATATTAATGAAGTATAATTTTCAATTTTCAATTTGATTCTATTTCATTTACTACTAATCAGATAAACAATGTTAATCTTTAAATTAACTGAATGTGAATTTTGTTTGTTTTTCTTATTTGTTTGTTTGTTTGTTTTAGGAAGTAAATAAACCTATTTACATATTTATTTTTTATAAGTGAATGGAGAACATATTCACTTAGTATTGTTTGTTTGAATCTTCCCATTGATGTTTAGGATTGCAAATGGTCAGTCTCTAATTGGCATATGTGCATACTGTTCGTATTGCCTCGACATAGTCCTAATTCACAAACATTCTATTGCACAAGCAAGTGGCTATCAGGACTCAGTAGCAGAGTGGATAACGTGATGACGTTTGAAGCGAAAGGTACTGGGTTCGAGTCCCAGAGTGAATATCAACTCTGAGTTGCAAGTATATGCAGCTGACGAGTCCCAAATAAGACGAAACGCGCGTCAAACTGGATTCTACTGCTAGGCACTATCTATCTTTGCTTGAATGGAGAACAATTAAAATTTTGAAAAAATGATTTTGGATTATTCCATTCGTTGATAGTTTGATTGAAATTTAATAATAAGATTACGTTTGATATGCATTGTATTAGGTTTTATTTCCAAAGTGAACATCAACTGTAGGATGAAGGTTTATTCAGATAATAATTTCAAAGTACTATTAAATCCACATCCTTCGTTCTACTATTAAACACATTTCATCTATTCTATGTTAACTAGTTGTTGATTTTCTTGTATATCTATATATGCATTTATTCAGCACTACTTTTTCAGGGTTTCCAGTTTGTTTTTGATAGTTGAATAACTGAAGTTAGTTCGTGACATAAACTACCTTCAAGTTAAATAGTCTGCTGAAATATCATATCCCTAAATATTATTCATATAAGAAATAATACCTATTTTTAATCGTACAAAGTACAAAATTGTTATATCGACTGGCTCGCCTATTAGAGAACAGTGAATTTATTGATCAACCAATGATACACAAAAGTCGTATGAGCAGTCTTGAGTACTTATCAGTTCTGCTTTCTGTCTAACCCAGTCAGTTAAGTCCAGAACACCAATAACAGCCTCGGCAATATGAATCATTATTCTCAAACATACTCGGTTTATATATTGAACAAACTGACCACATCGTACCATAAAATAGAAAATAACATTTATACAAGATTTAGCCAAATGTGGCTGTGAATAGGGGTAACAGTAATTAATGAACTAGGGATAACTCACGAATGGTAAATCGTACAGTAATAGTCCAAGGGTCAAAATAAAGCTCATAATAAAAGGAACATGAATATGAATAGTTAAGTTACTTAACAATTATAGAATAGGAAATATACATATCATAAAGGTTCATAAACAGTTTCCAGAAGTTACCATTCACAATTCTCTTCCGGATATGACAAAAATAACTGGTAATTGTTGTCCTTAAAATCTACTTAATCAGATTTGATAAAATTATCGGTGTTGCAAATTCATTTATAGCCTATTGAATCAATTAATTTATTAAAGGAAAGCCAATCAATTTGTGAATGTATCATTCACTTATTTTTTGAAGAGAACATTTCAAGTTGATGGGTAAATACTTGCTACTATTCATAAGTTCTACTCTTATAGATAGTTAGTAGTACCCTAAATAACTTGACAGTAACATTTTTAATTGAGAAAATGTATGTTAACAATTTCAACCTCATGAAAGTATCAGTTCTTACAATATTTCAAAAACAACTTACTGATAATATCAATAAAAAGGATGGAATCTATGGTTCGGTAATGATCTGTTTAAGCTGTGTTACATTAGAATATATATGGTCAGATCTTTTTCTAAATACTTTGTTATGATCGGTTGCAGCCTCTCATAAAACTGGCCCTTATCGTCGTCATTGCTATAATTAATGAATGCATAACACATAACATTCATTGTAATTGTAATTGTTTTGAAGAATACTTTGATGATCATAGGTATATGAGATTCTCAACTTATAGGTCTTTACGTGCTACTTTGGACAGCATTAGAGAAAATCCTTGAGTGTACGGTTCATTTTTTTCTTCGTATCTCTCTCGAATCGATTCTTTACTTTGCGGTTTAGGTCCTATGGGTTTCACTGGTTCAGAGCACCGTTAAGTTGTATCTCTTCATTTCCGTAGCTAGTTGATTGTTCTTTCCGGTCTCCCACATTGCCCGAACATTTCATGTACCTATATAAGTTGTTGCTCTAATTGTTAGAAACAGCATCAGCCTCGTGACTTGGCTTTCGTCATGAGGTATCATTATTCTTCTGAATATAGATCCTTATACTAGGAGGGCAGAGTTTAGTTGAAGCATTACATATTTAGATAAAAAGCAATAGTACAAATGATGATTAGTAATAAAAAAGATATTTTAAGTTTACTGATCTACATTCCCATCAACCTTTTAAAATCTTTTCTTCCTAAAACCTTTCAGTTTACAGAAACTTTCGTCATTCATGAAATGAGAAAACTAACCAACCACTTGTGTTGACAGATATAATTAGTACGTCACACTGTTCGGAATTGAAAACCATGGTTGCAAAAGGTTATGAAGATCAAGTTGAAGAGATAACGTGGATGAAAACATAGAGGGATTGTGACTTGGAAGAATCATACGCAATGTGAGGGACAAATGATGAAATTTCACAAATGAAGTGTTTAGTGTATGGTTCACACATTTTGCCAAGAGATTCTGTAATTTTGTAATGAAATACATTAGTTGTTCCCAACTGGTGTTCTGGTCCATTGCAGGCATACTAAGCTATCCTGTTCAGTATGTATAATCACACAACATCAACCGTTCAACAAAATGACAATTCATCATCTTCCAGTTAGCTTCCATATGATCAATTTTAAACACTTACATGACTAGTCACAATAGTAATCATCTGTTTATTCAATACAATATGTTGTTCATTCACGTTAAACACATTCATAGCCAAATCCACAATATGGTAACAAACTACTCATTAAAATACATCTAAGGTGTAGTGATTCTTTGAAGAAAATTTATATTTAAAGTCCTTTACATCT
Organism: Schistosoma rodhaini; assembly: GCA_944470415.2. Lineage (NCBI taxonomy): Eukaryota > Metazoa > Platyhelminthes > Trematoda > Strigeidida > Schistosomatidae > Schistosoma > Schistosoma rodhaini. The sequence continues at coordinate 7,145,016 of OX104040.1, forward strand.
CAGTGACCGTCTGCCAATAATCTTTAACCGCTTGTGTATTTTTTTAACACTCCTGTCATTCACGGCGTTTTCCATCACGTGATATGTAATTTAATGTTTCAATTTTATTATAATCCCTTTACCATTCTGAAAAGAATAGATTCAGCGGGAAAAAAAATACCGACCATTCTATCCAATATTTCCTCTACTGAAAGAGCCGTCTGAATTCATGATGTAACTAACTGTCATAATGAATCTGCTAGAATCAATCTGACATATATGAGATAAATAAAACTTAGTTTGCTACATAATCTACATATTTGAAAGAGGTAGATATAAATGAGAAAGTTGAACAGACCATCATTTTTAATGAATATCTATCTTGAACAATATGGATGAACGGAAATCGTTTATTATAAACATGTATTCAATATAAAATCGTTTTTGTATTCCTACATTGAAATTAATCAACAAAGAAAGAGTGAAAAATTAATGAGTCCTTTTTACTTCAGTAGGGAAGGATCTTAGTACATTTGCATATTCTATTGTTTTTATCTGTGTGTACAAGTTGAATGAAGTGACTAATTGTTTGATAGAAAGAGATAAAACATTATGAATTCAATGTGTATTGTAAACATTGATTTCAAACATGAAATCTATAATTGGAATCGAATGTTGGAATTGCAAATTGTGATAATGTTAACGGAAATTATAGAAACAGTGTGGAACTGATGAATTACAAGTAATTAAACTGAATTGTTATTTTCATAGTTGAAAGTATGAGTCAATTGAAGCTAGATCACTATATAAAACCTGGAAGCACCGGACGACCGTTTCGTCCTATTGTGAGACTCCTCAGCATCCACGATCCCAACTCGCGAGATTCGAACCCAGAACCTACCAGTCTAGCATCAGAGCACTTAATCTCTAGACCACTGAGCCGGTCGGCATCCGATGGTGTTAATGTCTAACTTCAACCAATCGGTGAAATATTACTGATACTCAAGCAAAATTATTTGTCAGTGGTCCGATAAGTCTACTTCTTTTCATCAGTGAATTCATTAACAAGATTGATTGAATTTTATGTCAAGTTAGTGGTAAATAACTGGTTTAATTAACAATTTGTTTGCTATTTCCATTTGAGTTAGTTGATGAATTCAAAATATGTTAATACTCTAGATAATGATTGAATAGATCGCTAATCTTTCACCTCGATAACTTTTATAATACAAATTTCAACGGTGCATGAAATCAGAAGGCAAAGAGAAGCTTCAACTACAGTTTATTATTAAATGACGCAGGCCACAAAGCAACAAGCACATGAGTAAGTATCAGAGAGCGAGCGCAAGCAGTTACATAGGCAAATTTATAGTCAAATTACATAAGAGTGCAGCAAGACAAAGCAAAAGCTAATAATAGGATTTGAGTGCATACATATAAAGGGAGGAGGATGAATCATCAAATGATATTTAAGCAATCAAAGTTTTGGCTATAGTCTGTCATGTACTCTTGTGATCATAACAGCACAAAGATATTTGCGCATTGTTACTATCCCAATGACAATATCTGTTAAGTAAGTTAATAAAAGGGCTTAACTGAAATTAACCATAGTCGAAAGTGGTTGTAGAATAGTTGCTAGTTTTTTACATACTCCTATAGAACACAACGGGAGTAACTGTTATGTTGCTGTTTTATAGATTCATCAGACCACAGATTCAAAGTATTTTTGATACTGAAGTCACTCTACTATGACTAACTGTTATTATATTGTAATTTTCCTTTAAAATAGGTCGACTGAAGCACAATGATCGCCTATCATCGATGCCTATTAGAATGTTGTTTGCTGGTTAATAATATAATTTCTATTTGAGTATCAGTAACATTTCCAGTGAGGTAAAGCATGTTCGTATAATTTGTGTTATAATTATCCTAACAACATAGAGCAATAATGGAACCGTTTTTAAACAGAACTGTGGAAGTGTCTGTTTATTGGATTTCATATCTTCATGAAACATTTATTACGACACCTCTATGTATTTCAATATCTAAATGGTTTCATTATGATGAGGAGTCATAATAGTTGATATCACTATTGGCGCCTAAACGTTTTTGACTACTTTTAAAATTACTAGTTTGAGCAAAGAATTTGACTATTAGAACTATTGATAGTCTCCTTTACGTCAAAAGTTGGTTTATTCTCGCCTACTTCAATGAATATGATATGTTTGCTTATGCAGTTTGTGTGATATGAAATGACCAATTTCTCTGTCAACATGAAACTTACGAAATACTTTCATAAGTTTTGTAAATAAGGATTGAACGATGGATTTAATATCAAAATAGCTAAATCGTATTTATTAAGAAACTTAGCTGATTGAAATGTATAAATATGTGTGTGGACTTTTTTTAACTTCAATAAATGCAATTGTTGACATGGTTGCTCAACTTCGTTGATTGGTTGATATTAACACCGTTGGATGCAGGCCAGCTCAGTGGTCTAGAGGTTAAGTGCTCTGGCGCGAGACTGATAGATCCTGGGTTCGAATCTCGTGAGGCGGGATCGTGGATGCGGAACGCTGAGAAGTCCCACAATAAGACAAAACGGACGTCCGATACTTTGAGGTTTTCCATGGTGGTCTAGCTTCAATTGACTCATGATTTCAAGTATGTATAAAAATGTAATTTTTATTCATAAATAGAAGTGATTCTGACATTATCTAATTATTACTCTACATTAAATGATTTATTCCACCTCATTTGGTTCAGGATGGATTTTCTTTTGTCGGTATTAGATGTCGTATTTTGGGGATAAAAACTGACTTGCCTTTCCGCATAAAACTCTTTGGGTACTCGGTGACTTTTCAACCAAGAGCTGATGCAAGCGGCTAAGTAGAGACCAGATTAACCGCTCACTTTGCTTCTCAAACCGGTCGAGATTGGACTGATCACACATTATATCTTATTTCTGGTTAATTAAATGAGGGGAGTTAACTTTAATTTGAGAGTATGATTGTTGTTTTAGGGAAATGATTTTATTCTGGTGCCTAACTGGATTCCATTTGGGTGAGTCTATTACATTTGGTAGTGGCAGGGCAGAGAGAAAGCAATAAATGCGCCATAACTAGTGCTCATTGGTTGATACTAAAACTGCCTGTGGAATGAGCGTAATGTCAACATATCGTCCATGACGATATATTTTCAAATTGATTTCAGTACTTTTTATTCATGCAATGTTGGAAGCCAATTAAAGAATACGAGATCTGTGATATAAACATTTAGTTTTGCTACCATAACAAAGGTGATACAAAAGAACTGGATCTCCGTTGAATAAGATTTATAAAGATTTAGCAAGGTGGTTTAAAATGTGTTAGCAACTGTACTTTTTATCAGTGTTTCTTACACTTTGTTAAACGCCTGTCCAACTAATATAATTCCATAGGATTCTTCTGTGGTTATTTTTATTCTACTTACTTACTTACGCCTGTTACCCCTCGTCGAAGAGCATAGGCCGCTCACCAGCATTCTCCATCCAACTCTGTCCTGAGCCTTCCTTTCCAGTTCTTCCCAGTTGCTATTCATCCTTTTCATATCGACTTCTATTTCCCGGCGTAGTGTGTTATTTGGCCTTCCTCTTTTCCGCTTCCCTTCCAGTTTCCAAGTTAGGGGTTGAGTCGTGATGCACATTGATGATTTCCTTAATGTATGTCCGATCCACTTCCAACGTCTTTTCCTAATTTCCTCTTCAGCTGGAAGCTGGTTTGTCCTCTTCTATAAAACGCTGTTGCTGATAGTATCCGGCCAATGGATGTTGAGTATTTTGCGTAGACAACTGTTTATAAATACTTGTACCTTCCTGATGATGGCCGTAGTAGTTCTCCACGTTTCAGCTCCATACAGTAGGACTGTCTTGACGTTCGTATTAAAGATTCTGACCTTGAAATTGGTTGAGAGTTGTTCTGAGTTCCATATGTTCTTCAATTGTAGGAATGCTGCCCTTGGTTTGCCAATCCTCGCCTTTACATCGGCATCAACGACGCTCCCCAGGTACTTGAATGTTTCCACCTCTTCCAGAGTTTCGCCATCAAGCGTGATTGGGTTGGTGTTTTCCGTGTTGCATTTGAGAATCTTTCTTTTTCCTTTGTGAATGTGGAGGCCTATCGATGCGGAGGCTGCTGCTACATTTGCTGTCTTCATCTGCATTTGGTCGTGTGTATGAGAGAGGAGGGCTAAGTCATCTGCGAAGTCCAAATCATCTAATTGATTCTGAGAAGTCCATTGTATTCCGTATTTCCCTTCAGATGTCGAATTCTTCATAATCCAGTCAATCACTAGAAGGAAGAGGAATGGGGAGAGTAGACAGCCTTTTCTGACTCCGGTCCTTACTAGAAATGCATCTGTCAGCTGTCCTCCATGCATCACTTTGCACTGTAGTCCATCGTATGAGTTTTGGATAATGTTGACAATCTTTTCAGGAACTCCATAGTGTCGAAGAAGTTTCCATAATGTTCTCCTGTCTACGCTGTCAAACGCCTTCTCATAGTCAATAAAGTTGACGTATAGTGATGAGTTCCACTCAACTGATTGTTCAACGATGATCTGTAGTGTCGCAATCTGGTCTGTGCACGACCGATCCTTACGGAATCCAGCCTGATGATCCCTAAGTTCGGCGTCTACTGCGTCTTTCATCCGATTCAGCAGCACTCTGTTGAAAACTTTTCCTGGTACTGATAACAAACTGATACCTCTGTAGTTCTCACATTTGCTCAGATCTCCTTTCTTTGGTATCTTGATGAGATATCCTTCTTTCCAGTCCATTGGCACTTGTTCCTCTTCCCAAATCTTCTTTAGTAGAAGGTGAAGCATGTTTGCAGTTATTTCAATGTCTGACCTCAGTGCTTCTGCTGGTATATTGTCAGGTCCTGCCGCCTTCCCACTTTTGATTTGTCTGATGGCCATCTTGACTTCTTCGATCGTTGGTGGAGTGACACCTATGGGAAGGTCTATGTGGGCTGCTTCGATGTTCGGTGGATTCGATGGGGCTGGTCTATTCAGCAGTTCCTCGAAGTATTCTGCCCATCTTTTCCTCTGTTCTTGAATCTCAGTGATTGTCTTTCCTTCTTTGTCCTTGACTGGTCTCTCTGGTTTGCTACATCTTCCTGCCAATTTCTTCGTTGTATCATATAGTTGTTTCATATTCCCTTCTCTTGCAGCTTTTTCCGCCGTCGTTGCTAGTTCTCCTATGTATTTCTGCTTGTCGGCTTTAATGCTTTTCTTCACTTCCCTGTTTGCTTCTGCGTAGTCTGCTTGTGCTGACTTTCTCTGCTCGTGTTCGGCTGTTGTTAATTGCTAGTTTCTTGTTCTGCCTTTCTTGAATTTTGTCCAGGGTTCCCATAGAGATCCATTCCTTGTGATGATGCTTCTTAGGACCAAGAACCTCCTGACACGTTGAAGTTTGTGCTTCTTTTATCCCTTTCCAGTTGTCCTCCAAAGTAGTTTCTTGTTCATTCAGTAGATCTTGTAGAGCCTGAAACCTGTTGTTGAGAGTTATCTTGAATTCATGGAGCTTGTCAATATCTCGAAGGAAGGCTGTATTAAACCTTTGTAGTGCTGTTTGTCCAGTTGTTCAGTGTTTCTTTAGCTTCAGTCTCATCTTGGCCACAAACAGGTGGTGATCTGAAGTTATATCAGCTCCTCTCCGGGTTCTCACATCTTCCATTGATCTTCGGAATTTTTTGTTGATACAGATGTTATCTATCTGGTTCTCTGTGGTGTGGTCCGGTGAGATCCATGTAGCTTTGTGTATGCGTTTGTGTGGGAATATTGTGTCGCCTATAACCGATTTGTTGAATGCACATAGATTAGCAAAACACTCCCCATTTTCATTTCTTTCTCCTAGTCCATGTCATCCGATTATATCTTCATATCTTGTGTTGTCCACTCCAACTTTAGCATTTAGATCTCCCATAAGGATGGTGAGGTCCTTTCGTGAGCACTTTGCTATAATTGATTGCAGCCTTTCATAGAAATGGTCTTTATCATCGTCGTTGCTGTCATTGGTGGGTGCATAACATTGGATAACGTTCATTGTGGTCCCTTGCTTCTTTGTTCTGAATGATGCTTTGATTATCCTGGGTCCATGAGATTCCCATCCCACAAGTGCATTTAGTGCTTCTTTGGACAGCATTAGAGCAACTCCCTGAATGTGTGGAGCATTTTCCCCTTCGTGAACGGAATACAGCAGCATCTCTCCTGTACCTAGCCATTGTTGTCCAGTTTGTGTCCAATGGGTTTCGCTGATTCCGAATACTGCCAAGTTGTATCTCCTCATTTCCATTGTTATTTGGCTGGTCTTTCCTGTCTCCCACATTGTCCGGACGTTCCATGTACCTATAAAGAGTGTTGCTCTGGTTGTTAGAAGGTGCATCGGTCTCGTGACTTCCGAAGAATTTCGGCTTTCATCATGAGACGTCATAATTATTCCTTCAACTCCCAGGGCAGAGTTTAAATGGTTTGAATTATTTTTTCTGGTTAGCGTTTTTTTAGCGAGTTAGCTTTTCTACGGGATGGGGTCGCTAACCCCATGTCCAACCCTCCTCCTTTACCCGGGCTTGGGACCGGCAGTAACTCTAGAAGAGCTACAGGCGGAGTTATTTTTTTATTCTAACCAGTAATTAATAATTAATCTCATTCTTTTTCGTCAATAATTTTGCATCATCATAATCTGTATAAACCCATCTATAAAACTATTAAAAAAACTAACCAAATTATAGGGTAAAACGTTCTTGTGCTTGAGTTAGAGTATGAAAGAGAAAGATTATTATTTATTTCAGCTATTTTTCCTGATTTTTTTCTTGTAACGTAAAAGTGTGGACTATTTAGACTTCGCAAATGATTTGGCTCTTCTATCACACACAACAACAAATACTGGAGAAGACGACCAGTGTAGCAGCAGCCTCAGCAGCTGAAAGTCTCAATATAAAAAAAGGGAAAAGCAAGACTCTTCGATACAATGCAACATGCACCAATCGAATTACACTTGACGGAGAAGTTTTGGAGGATGTGAAAACCTTTACATATCTAGGCAGCATCATCGATGAACACGGTGGATCTGATGCAGATGTGAAGACATGCATCGGCAAAGCAAGAGCAGTATATTTACAGTTAAAGAACATCTGGAACTCAAAACAATTGTCAACCAACACCACGATCAGAATTTTTAATACAAATGTCAAGACACTATCAACAACAAGCTACTGTGGGAGAGAACAAACCAAATTCCAGCGGAGAAAGAAATCAAGAAGAAGCGCTGGAAGTGGATAGGACACATATTGAGGAAATCACCTAACTATATCACAAGACAAGTCCTCACATGGAATCCTGAAGGCCAAAGGAGAAGAGGAGACAAACATGAGAAGAATGAACAAAAATTGGATAGTACTAGAAAAGAAGGCTCGGGACAGAGTGCGTTGGAGAATGCTGGTCGGAGGCCTATGTAAGTAAGTAAGTAAGTAAGTACACAGGGTTAATTCTGAAATAGTATTCTAAATGGGATAACTATAGCTATTAAGCCATTGTAAAAAATAATGTTACTGAAAAACTGTTTCTTTCTAATTTGGTATTTTTCAACGGTGTAAATCTGTATCACACCTAGAGACTTATCATAGAATCTTCAGGTCTCACAATGTAGATCTTACCTTTAGACTCTTCAGTCTGAATTGAATGGTTCATATTTTCAACATTATTTGGTTTCTAACGTGATAAATGGATCATTTTGTTTCACTGGTAATAGTTGCCTCACTTTTCAACATGGTTTGAATTCATCATTGTTCACTAGGACTTAGCAGAATGTACTTCAGTAGAGCGAGCATAAAGTATTTTGCATAATGTTCTTGATTATTTGTTGATTTTCATCATAGGACCATAATGATTTTCAAAAATATCTCATCATTTTGTTTTAAATTTTTCATTTCGAAACTCAGAATTTGATTATTTCTATAAAGTGTGAAGTATTTATCATTTGTAGTTGGAATGCATGAAACTATTCAAAGTAGATGAGGTTATCCGCCTCGTTTACAGTGTTCAGTAGATAATTCACATTCAACACTTTCAGTTACTTTCTTGATCATCTAGTGAGTACTGAATATTAAGGTGTTGTATTTGTTTAAGATTTTTTTTAAGTGGCTGAAATTGTTATCAGCCATCTTTTATGGATTATCATAATCTACAGTTTATGAGGTCATTGAATTGAAGTTCACGTCGCTGCATTTTAATTTTTGCATGTTCACTAACGACCGGTTTCATGATGTAGTTTTTTTTAATTTCCAGTAGCAGTTATGATCGATGAAGTTAGACCACATCAAAGGAGACAAGTAGCACAGATGAAACCATATGAATATTGTATTATATTATTATTAGTTAATAGAAATGATCCCATTTCAACTCACTGAATAAAGGAATTGTAGATCTAGAAGTTCGGCCTGGCAAGATTTCAATGATATATAGAACTATTAATAGCTTTTCGATTTACGACTAATGATTAGTATGTGTTAGTCTTATGAGAGCTATCTTCAGACTAGAAAATTTTCCCATAAAACACTATATTCATAAACCAAACTTTTCATTCAACGAAATTCGATAGTGCTCGCCCATAAACCTGATCGATATAGACAGATTATTTGATGTATCTCATAGAAATGATTCTTACTACTTTGAAGTTTCTTCAGGCTATTCACAGTTTTCTCCTCTAGAATATTCCATATATTCATTTATTATTTATTTATTTAAACACAAATATTGGTACAGGGAAGCACCAGATATATATGAGCCACACAAATCTCATTTGATTTGTGTGAGGGCTGTGATACTGCCCACGTGCCCAAACTAAAACAGGTGGTTTACTTAGAGAGCCATACCCGGAGCCTTCGACCTAAAGTTCCGATCCACAAGGCAGTGAAGCATCCTAAGAAGATGCAGTCCCATTGTAGCCGGTGACCAACGATTGATTCATACGCCATTTGTTCCCTCAGAATACTGGAGCCCATGTGCACCATTGGTTTGGAATCAGGGTTTTCCAACTCCCCTAGGTGGATTCACCATGTCAACCGGCCCGGTTAAAGCTCCATATATTCGTTTTTCGTCCTCTCAATTTGGAAAACGACACCCGTGGTGCAAGAAGGCAGTGAATAGAACTTCCCTGACAGAGGCTGTATACGCGTAGCCATGTGAGAGCATTTTGGGAGCGAAGGAAGGCCCTCCCCACCCCTAACCGTACCAGGCTATTTGGGGGCATCCCATATATTCAGTTTCCGAATATATGAGAAACTAAAACTGAATCCCATATATTCAGTTTATAAATGAGTAACCATCAAAAGAACTCTTCAACAACTTTCGCCTTCTTGTTAACTCACATTTACATATTGACCATATTGACCGTAATCAAATGGTTTCAACCATAAGTTATGTTAACTTATTTTGTTTTTAATCATTGATATTATTGTTTCTAAATTGAAAATAATTGACAAAACTCCACATGGAATAAATGAATTCATAAATTAATCTACCATTATTGTTAATATTTGTCTTATTAAAATTTATGTGGAGGAGAAACTGTTTGTCTATTGTCTATTTATGTTTGACTAAAAAATATTACCGAAATAACACTTCTATTTGTAATTGGCATTATTCAATAGTTGTTGATCAGTTGCCATGGTGACAAGAATTCACATTAATTTACATAATTTAATAATTTCTAATACATACTCTATATCAGTATATTAATAATAATCTATAGAATCCTTATCATTACATATGAATGAAATAACTAATGTAACTATTTATTAAATAACTTAAATATCATTTCATTCATTTGTCATAGGTTTATATCTTGTCTTATATTGAAATAGAGAAATAATTGAAATTCACCTGGTATTGTTTGTTTGACTCTTCTCATCGATTTGTTTGGACTGCAATTGATCAGTCTCTTATTGGTATATATGTGCATACTGTGCGTATTGCTTCGATAAAGCCTTAATTCATAAACATTATAAACAAAGATGGATAGTGGCTAGCTGTGAAATCCAGGACACGCGTCTCGTCCTATTGGGGACTCGTAAGTTGGATGTACCTGTATCTGAGAGTTGATGTTCACTCTAGGATAACGTGGTGGTGTTTGAAACGAACAGTACTTAGTTTGAGTCTCAAAGTCAATATCAATTCTGAGACGCAGGAAAATCCAGGTGATGAGTCCCAAATAGGACGAAACGCGCGTCCTCAACTCCACTGCCCATCCACTATCCATCTTTGCTTGTAATACTCGAGAAATAATTTAGTTAGCAATAATATTAAGTTTGAAAATTGGATACTGAGAAACTATTTTCCCCAATATACACCAAGTTGTTAGACAGATTGGATATTTTATTTATATAAATATTATTACCATAAACATGTACACAAGATCAGTTAGTTGATTAATATTAACATAAGACATTGAATTCATTTTGAATCACTAACAAATAATACATGAATGGTCCAATAACTATGATATTATTTATAATGAATTATCAGAAGGGATTTTTGGGGAGACTTCAGTATTTTCATAGTTGAGTTCACGAGTCGATTGAAGCTAGACCACCATGGAAAACCTGGAAGCACTGAATGGTTGTTTCGTCCCATTGTGAGACTCATCAGCAGTGCGCATCCACGATTCCATCTCGTGAGATTCGAACACAAGACCTATCATATGCTCGCTAGTGACTCGCTCCATGAAGTATTTCCCGGAGTTCTAGTGAGAAGCAGTGACCATTGGAGTTCGACCAGGTCTGTTGTGAGATATCAACTCACTGAAGACATTGGTGGATGTATCGATCAATATTGTGGATTGGTTGAAGTTAGACATTAACACCGTCGGATGCCGACCGGCCCAGCGGTCTAGAGGTCAAGTGCTCCGGTGCGAGACTGATAGGTCCTGTGTTCGAATCTCGTGAGGCGGGATCGTGGATGTGCACTGTTGATGAGTCCGACAATAGGACGAAACGACCGTCCAGTGCTTCCAGGTTTTTCTTGGTGGTCTAGTTTCAATTGGCTCATGATTTCAATTATAACGAATTGTTTTCCGAAGAACTTACTGAAGTTTCCATCTAATTTAAGATGTTCAAGTCAATGCATGATTATGTCTGATCGACTTTACACGATACTAGTGGAGGGCTGCTACTTAAATAACTAACAATAATCATCTGCTTATTTCTGATCCATAATTTAATAATCGAGCTCAATGGTAATTTCGTTTTATTTCTGAAATACAAAATTGATCATTCAGAGATGAAAATGGAACAATTTCTTTATGATAAAACATAAGACGTGTGAGTATTAGGAGAAGCTTACTTTTGAAGGAATTTTGATCTGTTCTCAATAATGGGAACTGAGGTGAGATAAATTTGTTGTTAGAAATTGTATTTTGACTTATAATAAGTTGATCTACCCCAAAGTTTGTCAAAACAAGTTTGTATAACTCCCAGCTTACATATTAATAGAATGAACCCTGTAGATGATTATTATAAGTGACAGTCTATATTAGAATTATGCAAATCAATATGAGATTCAACATCCCTCAAGATTAAAGATATACCTAGCTAACAAATTTGAACAAATTAATAACTTCAAATTTAAACCTACCTGTATTTATGTTATTTAAGTAGGTATGTGTGACAAATAGTTTTGTGGACCATTTTCCATAACTATGAAAGAAATACTTTACAAACTATTGAAAACAGACATATAAATGGAATGTATAAATTGATGAATACATTATATGAATAGTATTACTATTTAGTCTGTTAACTTTAATTGTCGAACAAGAAGAAAACTTAAATCTGTTAGTTATTATTCAAATGTGTAAATATGTCGATGATTTCTAGTACTTCAAGTTAGTTATAATCAATCAAATATATTCATTAACTGCACTTCATATAGTAGAATTGTCTTGAAACTTGTATGTGAAAATTCTGATCTTGGTGTTGGTTGACAGTTGTTTTGAGCTTCAGATGTTCTTCAGTTGTAAATATGTTGTTCTTGCTTTGCCGATGCATGTCTTCACATCTGCATCAGATCCACCGTGTTCATCAATGATGCTGACCAAATATGCAAATGTTTGTAAATCCTTCAAAGCTCCTCCGTCAAGTGTAATTTGATTGGTGCATATTGTATTGTATAGGAGAATTTTGCTTTTCCCTTTGTGTATGTTGAGACCTTCAGCTGCTGAGGCTGCTGCTACACTGGTCGTCTTCTCCTGCATTTATTGTTGCGTTTGTGTTAGAAAAGCTAGATCATTTACGAAGTATACATTTTCCAGCTGCATGCAAGCTGTCCATTGTATCCCGTATTTCCCTCTAGATGTTGATGTCTTCATAATCCAGTCGATCACCAGGAGAAAGAGAAAGGGTGATGGTAAGCAACCTTACCTAACACCGGTCTTTACCTCGAATGAGTCGGTGAGTTGTCCTCCATTAACGATTTGGCAGTTTAATCTATCATAGGAATTCCGTATGATATCGACTATCTCTTCAGGCACGCCGTAGTGTCGAAGAAGCCTCCATAGTGTTGTCCTGTCCACACCATCGATTGTTTTCTGGTAGTCAATGAAGTTGATGTAGAGTGATGAATTCCATTTAAATGACTGTTCCACAATGATTTGGTCAGCACATGATCAATCCTTAAGGAATCCAGCCTGTCGGCCTCGAAGTTGAGCGTCTACGGAGTCCTTCATTCTGTTTAAAATATCCTGTTGAAGATTTTTCATGGTACTGAGAGAACAGTAAGGCCTCTGTAGTTATCACGCTTGCTGAGATCGCCTTTCTTTGGTATCTTGATCAGAAGTCCTTCTTCCCAGTCTGTTGGTACTTCTTCTTCATCCCAAATCTTACTGAAGAGAATGTGGAGTATCTTTGCAGTTGCTGTTACATCTGCTTTCAGTGCCTCTGCTGGAATATTGTCTAGTCTGCTTTACCGATCTTGATTTGTCTGATGGCCATGCTGATCTCTTCAATTGTTGGTGGGCCAACATCGATTGGGGGGTCTGTGGGTGCTGCTTCAATGTTGGGTGAGTTCAGTGGAGCTGGTCGATTTAAGAGTTCTTTGAAGTGTTCTACCCACCTGTTTCGTTGTTCTTCAATGTCGGTGATTACTTTGCTTTCCTTGCTTTTCACTGGTCTTTCTGGTTTACGGTAATTTCCAGCGAGTTTCTTTGCTGTATCATGCAGTTGTCTCATGTTTCCCTCTCTTGCAGCCTTATCCGCTGTCATTGCTAAATCTTCCAAATATTTACGTTTGTCAGTTCTGATGCTCCTCTTCACTTTCTTGCTTACTTCTGTGTATTCGGCTTGTGCCTTGGCCTTTTCTGCTCTTGTTCTGCTGATATTGATTGCTGCCTTCTTGTTCCTCCTTTCTTGAATCTTATCCAATGTACCAACAGTGATACATTCCTCGTGGTGGTGCTTCTTTTGGCCCAGAACCTCCTGACATGTTGAAACGATTGCCTCCTTGATACCTTTCCAGTTGCTCTCCATGGTAGTTCCCTCTCCATTGAGTAGATCATGAAAGGCCTGGAACTTATTGTTGAAGGCTATCTTGAATTTGTTGAGTTTGTCAGTATCTCGAAGAAAGGCCGTATTAAACTTTTGTGATTTCGTCCTCCCCGCTGCCCAGTGCTTCTTAAATTTTAATTTCATCTTGGCGACTAGCATGTGATGATATGGTGCTATAACAGCTCCTTTCCTGGTTCACACATCCTCCATCGTCCTCCTGAACTTTTTTTGATGCAGATATGGTCGACTTGGTTCTGCGTAGTGTGATCCGGTGAAGTCCATGTGGTTTTGTGGATGCGTTTGTGTGGGAATATAGTGTCGCCTATGACCAGTTTATTGAAGGCACATAAGTTTGTAAATCTCTCACCATTTTTGTTCCTTTCTCCCAGTCCATGTCGTCTCATGACGTCTTCGTATTCAGTTTTATCTATTCCAACCTTGGCATTGAAATCTCCCATCAGAATGGTCAGGTCTTTTGTTGGGCACTTCTCAACGATCGACTGCAGCCTATCTTATAATTGATCTTTAACGTCTTCGTAGTAGTCGTTGGTAGGCGCATAGCATTGGATGACGTTCATTGTAATGCCCTCTTTCTTTGTTTTAAAGGAGGCTTTGAGTATCCTTGGTTCATGAAATTCCCATCCTATAGGTTCATTCTGTGCTTGTTTGGACAGCTTCAATACAACTCCTTGTGTATGTGCGGCATTTACTTTATCATGGCCGGAGTATAACAGAAGCTTCCCTGAGTCCAATGTGTTTCACTGATCCCAAGCACTTCTAGGTTGTATCTCCTAATTTTTGCAGCGATTTGGAAGACTCTCGCGGTCTCCTACATTGTATGAGCATTCCATGTACCTAGATAAATGGTTGATCTGGTTGTCAGAAGGGGCACTGGCCTCGTGGCTTTCGAAGGAACTCGACTTTCACGACGAGGCGTTATAACTCTTCTAAATGAAGACCTTCTGACTCTCAGGGCAGCGTTTAAATAGTTTGAATTATTTTTTCTGGTTACCTTTTTTAGTGAGTTAGTCTTCTACGGGATGGCGTCGCTGAACCTTCTCCTTCATCTGGGCTTGGAACCGGCAGTAGCCCCCGGAGGGGTTACAAGTGGAGTTCGATTGAGAATATTAACACAAATAAAACAATAAACCTGGCATTAAAGTGAACAAAATGCTCAGACGGATTAATAGAGATATGATTTATTTGTCATCAAACAAATGATTATTGAAGCATGAAATTACAATCCGGAATACAAACAAGAGCAACTCTTTTTCTGTGTATCATAACATTGTGCACTGGTTAGTAGACTAATTTACTGAAAACAATTCTTCGACTAGTTGATTTTCGTAATAGACTGAAACCAGTTTAAATATTATTAAAAACTGGTTAGAACTGGAAGCTTTTTTAACCTCATTTATGGAGACGCTCGGCAATATGGACAAACGAACTCGTTCATTCAACCAAGTACGCGGTCTTTAGATAAAGCGCTCAGCCTTTTGCCCTTCAAACTACTGATTTAAAGTTTAGTAATGTTAAAAAAGCAAGATTTTACTCGTACGACAGAGAGATACACAGAATTTTAAATCAATACTCTTAAAAAATAGCGCACCAGCTGAAAGGACTTCAGATTCTGGTTTACATCCTTGAAGTAGTTGTTAGTGCTAAATCTAGTTGGTTCCCAGAGATATTAAGACAATCGTAAAATACTATCTTGTCATCGATGGTTACTAAGCTGAAGTTAATTCTTTAAGAAAGCCGTCTTAGTTTTGTATTAATTCATGCCTTACAAACAATGTGGGCTGAAAATGTTTACTACTGTCCTATTAAATACAAGATACAATTCATCTGATTTTCCTATTATGATTAGACGTTATATAGTGGTCAGGATACTTGTTGTATTCATCCTACTTTGGGATTCATAAGCTAGATAGGCCTACTAACAGAATACTAAACTAGGATATGTTCATTTGTTTTTATTAAAAGATATCATTTCTGTTCAGTTCATTATCAGTAAGAGTTTGACTTATCCCGCTGTTAATATTTAGATCTAAAATTTATTCAGGCACATCCAGGTAATGAATTCAAATAGAAAGAAATGGACTCCCTGAATTGCATACCCTACACAGCTACAACTTAGATAATCATTCTGTTCATCATTTATTCATTAAATTTCATACCACAATACCAAGACATCTATTATTAAACATGAATTAACATTGCAGATTATAATCAATAACTGTACCTACCATCATTAAAGCTTTAAAAAAACTCTTTATACCATTCATTGCATAATGTGTTTATTCATTATAAATACTTAATTCAACAAACGACACCATCTTAATCACTGTGAAAATGTGTGATAATTACACAACTTACGAATAACATAATTGTGTCTAATTAAATTAAGTAATAATGCTAATCTTATATAGTTGAGATCATGAGTCAATTGAAGCTAGACCACCATGGAAAATCCTGGGAGCACTAGAAGGCTGTTCCGACCTATTGTGGGACTCCTCAGCAGTGCGCATCCACGATCCCGACTCTCGAGGTTCAAATACAGGACCTATCAGTCTCGCGCTTAATCTCTAGACCATTGAGTTGGCATGCAACAATGTTAATATCTAAATTCAATTAATCCACGAAATTGAGCGACACATCCACCATTGTCTTCAGTGAGTTACTATATCATAACAGACCCGGTTGAACTTCACTGGTCACTGCTTCTCACTAGAACTCCAGGAAATATCTCTTGAAGTCACTAGAGAGCATATGATCATTATCAGAAGGGGGTTTTGTGAAGTTTTTAGTAATTTTAATAATTGAGCCTATGAGTCAATTGAAGCTATACCACCATGGAAAACCAGGAAGCACTGGCGCGAGACTGGTAGGTCCTGAACTAAAAATCTCGCGAGGCAGGATCGTGGATGTGCACTGCTAAGGAGTCCCACAATAGGACGAAATAGCCGTGCAGTGCTACAAAGTTCTCCATGGTGGTCAAGCTTCAATTGACTTATGATCTCAACTATATAAAATTACTAAAATCTCCACAAAACCCTCTTCTGATAATAATATTAATTGTTAATTCATAAGCTACACAATATGTATTCAACAAGTAAGTTAAGAAACACACATAGATAAGGATATGAAACATTACCATTTCTTATACCAGGTTTTTTTCATTGATGGCTATATTTGCTTATTGTTAATTGATATAAAAGGATTTCGAATGATTATTAAGTAGTTCTTATATTTGAAAACTGACTTTATTTTGAATAGTGTGTGATACAAGTGTTTCGTCCTTTTGTGGAACTCATTAACTAGATTTACCCACTAACATAAACTAATCAAATTCACAATTGATAAATATCATTAAATAAATAAAAACTCTTCAAAGTGGTAAAAAAAAATAGTGATACAAAAGCCTGATCAAAACTATTGACCATCATTTTTCCAAACTTGATTGATTACCATAAATTTTTCTATTTCAAATTTAATTGACTAATAATGACAATCAATCGTGTGTACTTATACACTTTCAAAATATGTCTGGAACCTATAAGTGATCTGATTGCTTCGAAAATCAGGAAGAAATGTCACATTTGTTCATATATTTTCTACTCTCCCTCCCTTTCACTTCCCTCTGCTCTTTGGGGTAAAGAGAAGGTGTTATTATTAGAATTCATGCATAAAATATTCTGCTATGACAACTAATATTGTTGTAAATATTTATGGATATATATAAATATCAGCTAGTCACTATGAAAAAAAAAAGTTACTTATACATATTTTGTGATTATTGTCAAGTACAGTAATTGTAAAACTAGGATTTCGTGATAATTTTGCATCCACGGCCCCCTTCAAGTATGGAACTTAGTTTAAATCATGTGCTTTCTAGTCGATAACATTCAGGAACAATTTCAGTTGTTTCATTGAGAAGCTGTGACTGAAATAATTAAACTTCACTGTATGTTATCAAATGAAAGTGAATGATAGTCACCAAATATCACCAATTGATTGTAGTTAGACAGAGACCTAATATATTTGAAATCAATAGTCTTAAGATTAAGTATAGAATAAGAAAGATCGGTTTCACGAATTCATTTCCAATGGTGTACAATCGAAAATATATACTTATTTTTCAAAATGATAATAATTACAATGATAGTGATAATAAATTTCTATTAAACATAGTAACAGTTAAGTAGAATAAACAAAAGTATTAAATTCACTTAGTATTGTTTGTTTGAATCTTCCCATTGATGTTTAGGACTGAAACTAGTCAGTCTCTTATTGGCCATATAAGCATACTGTGCGTATTGCCTAGATATTGTCTTAATTCACAAACATTATAAGCATATATGGATAGTGGTTAGCAGTGGAATCCAGGACATGCGTCAAGTCCTATTTGGGACTCGTCAACTGGATGTATCTGCATCTCAGAGTTGATGTTCACTGTGGTACTCGAACCCAGTACCTTTCACTTCAAACGCCATCACGTTATCCACTCAGCTACTGAGTTCTGATAGCCACTTGCTTGTGCAATGGGTATTAAAACATTATTTTTTTTTATATCAGGGAAACTAATAATAGTTTTATTGTTAAGGAATTGAATATTTATCAGGAAGATTCATAGGGAATGATCGTTTTGCATGATATGATAAAAATTTCAAACTGAGGTGAAACGTTATCAGAAGGATCATAGAAACAAAAATAAACCATTTGGGGTTAAAGGCGGGGGCAGATAGCTGTGAAAGAAGGAAAACACTAAGAAGAAAGAACATTATGAGACATCAAGACCATGGTTTGCACCAGTTTCTTTTGGACACAATTCTGACTTTTTTCAGATGTTTAGCTAGTGTTTCGGCAATGTTTAGAAGATGAAATATAAAACTAAGTGCTTACTGTGCGATCTGAAAATTCTGAGTCTAGACCTCGGTAACGTCGCAGATACACACTGCTGAAAAGTCCCATACCAGGAAGAAATAACTTCATAACGCTTCTTATGTTTCAGTCCTTGAAGCACAACTATTCAATATCTCAATAAATGAATGATCTGGCCCTATAAATCAATGAAGTCGGAAATACAAATAATGATGTTAAGATGAATAAGTGACAATATAATTGAATAATCTATATTTAGTAGGTGGGAATCAGTAAATAAATATATAAAAGAAACTAAGATTGTGCAATAGATAGTATCGATCGGGGAACAGTAACTAAATACTGATATCACTTTTTTTCTTGTTGACCCTGGATGCATCTTGTCACAAAACATCGAACAAGGTTATTAAAGGTTTCTTTTCGAGAAGTTAATCACCACATACTGCTGAATTACTCAGTGACAGTATAAAATTCACTTCATTTAAGATCGTGATCCTACTGTTTAAAGTTTACTGTGTATTTTCTTTACCATTAATGATATACTGGTAACACTGATTATCAACACGGAGAACACTAACCTACTCACAGTTGATGGAGAAACTCTGGAAGAGATTGAAACGTTCACGTACCTAGACAGCATCATCAACAAACAAAAAGAATCTCATGTATATGTGAAGACAACAGTCAGCAAAGCAAGGGCAACATTCCTAAAACTCAACAACATATGGAACTCAATACAACTCTCATACAACACCAAAGTCACGATTTTCAATACAAACGTCAATAAAGTGCTGTTGTATGGAGCTGAAACTTGGAGAACTATCACGGCCATCATCAAAAAGCTACATGTATTTATAAACAACAGTTTACACAAAATACTCAATATGACTTGGGTGGATATCATCAGCAACAACCCACTGTGGTGGAGAACAAACAAAATTCCCACTAGAGAGGAAATTAGGAGGAGACGTTGGAAGTGTTTAGGAGATACATTATGGAAATCATCAAACTGCATCACGAGGTAAGCCCTAACTTGGAATCCTGAAGGGAAATGGAAAAGATGAAGGCCAAAAACATACTATGTCGGGAATCGGGAGCAGACATGAAAAGGATGAATAACAACTGGAAATAACTGTAAATGATTGCTGAAGACAGATTTGGATGGAGAATGTTGGTGGTCGGTCTATGTTTTTCCACGACGTAAGTAATTAAGTATTAATGCTTTAAAATCTCTGGGATTATTTACAGCTTACATCACAGACTGAGTTCGGCTAGACAACAATTGAAAACCTGGAGTGATTGAACAAATTTCTCGATCTACTTTAAACTCCACAACTGTGTGCATTCATGACACTACAAAGGTTCAGACTCAGGATATTCTGACCTTATGTTAAGTACTCGCCCTATATATCGGTCACGGAATTAACCCTCAATATTTCAACTCCAGTTATTTAGTGTTGTAACAATAAAAATGATTGGTTCAGTGAAGAGTTCTCGTTACTATGAATTTATTTTTTAATGGGTGTATTCCTTTTAATTCTCAATATTACACAACCATGAATATGGTGCAACCATCAATCACAAATCTGTTAATTACTTTTTGCCTAAGAACA
Source organism: Schistosoma rodhaini (assembly GCA_944470415.2). Classification (NCBI taxonomy): domain Eukaryota; kingdom Metazoa; phylum Platyhelminthes; class Trematoda; order Strigeidida; family Schistosomatidae; genus Schistosoma; species Schistosoma rodhaini. The sequence continues at coordinate 7,165,066 of OX104040.1, forward strand.
GTAAAAACGTAAACCGATATTGCATAAAGCTGCACTCCTGAATCTTATGTCCTGATAACCGAAACGTTACATTTTTAATTCCAATACAATAGATGTAACTCACTGATTAATGAAAATAACTTGTAATTGGCTATTAGACAACATTGATGGTTAACAGATCAAAAGTCCACCATTTTGGTAACTTAATTTATAACTATTGAATACTCGATTCATTTAAATTATAATTCATTCTATGATTACTAAGTTTCTTGTTAAGAGCTGGTGTGTGTCAAAAACTATATTCTATATAGATAGTGGCTAGCAGTGGAATCCAGGACATGCGTCAAGTCCTATTTGGGACTCGTCAACTGGATGTACCTGCATCTCAGAGTTGATGTTCACTGTGGGACTCGAACCCAGTACCTTTCACTTCAAACGCCATCACGTTATCCAATCAGCTATTGAGTCCTGATAGCCACTTGCTTGTGCAATGGGATGAAGTTTAAATTCACTTAGTATTGTTTGTTTGAATCTTCCCATTGATGTTTAGTACTGCAACTGAACAGTCTATAATTGGCATATGTGCATACTGTGCGTATTACCTCGATATAGCCTAAATTCACAAGCATGGTAAGCAAAGATAGAGGACTCAGTGGCCAAGTGGATAACGCGATGGCGTTTGAAGTGAAAGGTACTGGGTTCGAGTCCCACAGTGAACATCAACTCTGAGATGCAGATACATCCAGTTGACGAGCCCAAATAGGACTTGACGTGCGTCCTGGATTCCACTGCTAACCACTATCCATATATGCTTATAATGCTTGTGAATTAAGACAATATCCAGGCAATACGCACAGTATGCTTATATGGCCAATAAGAGACTGACTAGTTTCAGTCCTAAACATCAATGGGAAGATTCAAACAAACAATACTAAGTGAATTTATAATCGATATACTCAATGAATTCATATCTTTGTCACATCTAGTAAGCTGGTAGATACAAAATATGGAATCCCTTTTAATGTGCTTCATTTTTTTTTCAATATTTTACAGTCAAAATAACAACTTTATAGTTTCAAAAGAAGTTTTGATCTGTACACAGAGCGTTTTGTTGCTAAAGCCAACAAACAGGAAATAGAAATTCTGGATTTTTAAAAAAATAGAGAATTTGAGATTTCTGAAGTAGAAATCTTAGGTTGAATGAAAAGTGAAATAATTTTTTTTTGCTATTGTGAATTATTGTCCTGTTAGTTGATTATTATCACCAGTATCTGTGGTGAATATATATATTTGTATTCAATGTGATAAATATGGGATATTGAATTGTTAAGAATGATTTTTGTGGATATTATAATAATTTTAATAGTTGAGATCACGAGTCAATTGAAGCTAGACCACCATGGAAAACCTGGAAGCACTGAACGGTCGTTTCGTCTTATTGTGGGACTCCTTGGAAGTGCGCATCCACAATCCCGTCTCGTGAGATTCGAACACAGGACTAGTGTCTAACCTCAACTAATCCACGAAATTGAGCGACACATCCATCATTGTCTCATAACAGACACGGTTGAACTCCACTTGTCACTGCTTCTCACTGCAACTCCAGGAAATACTTATGATGTCAACTATTAAAATTATTTCTATCTTCATTGTTAGAATTTTTTTAATACATTGGAACTGTTGTTCAGAAATGCAATGAGAATCTCTGTTAAATGGGTTTTTTCTTAATATAAGAAAACTCCCTCTGTTGTTCAAAAATATCATACTGAAGTAATCTAAACAAATTTTATAGAAGAAATGAGTTTTGACTGGAAGGGGAGTCAATGATTTGTCATCTGGATAAAACTGTATCACAGTGATGACGTATGAACCCATTACTTTTCACTTCAAAACTCTAACACATTATTCATTGAACTACTGAGTTCAAATTATCATTCATTTGTGTAGCAGGTATAAATTTAATTCCTTTTATGAGGGTTTAGATTATCTCATTGTTGAAATTTGAATGAATTTTGATTAGTCTTAGTTGGCAAATATGTGTCTAAACTATAAAAAGAAATAAAAATAAAGCAGATTATAGAATGACTTAATGGATAAATACGTTTTCGTAGTTTAATTTCACTGACTGATCAGTTCGTCCCTGTAGCTGTTTTCTCTTTAGATGGGTAATTTTCAATCATATTCACTTCTATATTGATTGCATAGGACACAAACAGTTTTAAGAAAATATTATGTGCTGTCTTCCTGTTGTTCCACCCTGAATTATGATCGAATATGGGTACTAATGGTAGAGAAATCCTCCTGTCTAACATAAAATTAACGTTTATCTTTCTATTAGTACAAGAATTTTCTTAAGGTTTTTTTAAAGATTCAGGAGCTAATTGGCTTTCTATTATTTATTTGCAAACACTGCCAAATTACTGATTTCGCATCTTGGAACCTCTGAATAAATAGTGCGATCAGGCCCAAATTGCTAGGTAAATCGGTTGATGAGGTCGTAAATTGTCATCAATTGAAATGGAAAAAATTTGAGTTCTTCATGTCTAGTTACCATCCATTCTAATATACTATAATGGCTAACAAAAACATTGGTGGGAAGAATAATGGTGGTCTAACTAAAACATTATCACAGTTCATGAAGTTATTGAAATTTGGAAAGTGTTAAATTCCTGCCTAGACTTTATACCAAAATCGAAACCAATAGTTAGAGGTCTTAAGTTATATCATACGAAGTTGTTTACAACGGCTTAAATAATATTCATTTTCCTTCTCTCTAACTAGCTCTCTATAACTTGAGTCTTAATTGATGTATTGTATATTTTTGTTATTCTGATCTATTATGAACTCTGATTATTTTGTATCACGTGGAGTTTTTTTGAAAATAGAAACAACTAAGTAACCCATTTCATTTTGTTTCAGTACCCACAAATGCTCTTGTACGGTCGAGAGTGGGGAGAGTACGCTCTTCTTCTCGAAATGCTCTCACATAGCCATGCGTATATAGCCTCTGTCAGGGAAGTCCTACTCACTGCCTTCTCGTGGCATTACTGAGAGGACGAAAAGCGAATGTCCTTCGCTTCAACCGGATCGGTGGACACAGGGGGTCCACCTAGGGGAGTTGGAAAACCCTGATTCCAAACCAATGGTGCACATGGGCTCCAGTATCCTGAGGGAACAAATGGCGTATGAATCAATCGTTGGTCACCGGTTACTATGAGACTGCATCTCCTCACAATGCTCCATTGTCTTGTGGGTTAGACCTTTAGATCAAATACTCCGGGTGTGGCCCCCAAAGAAAACCACCTGCTTCAGTTTGCGCAGCTGGGCAGTGTCACATCCCTCACACAAATCAAATGAGATTTGTGTGGCTCATATATATCTGGTGCCTTCTGGTAACAATATTTATGTGTTTGAATAAATAAATAAATAAAATTTTGTTTCAGTATTGATCAATGAGATTTTTCAACACTTTCACGTGTTGTACGAATTAGATTAAAAGTCTGGAATTATATTCTAAATTTCCTGTTGTTTGTTTATTTACTTGGATGATTTTATAAGTAGACAATTTCAAAAACATTATAACTTCTGTTTATTGTTTCACAATAATAATTATGAACAATAATAACAACAGACCAAGTTGCAATAAGACAGAATTTGCCAGCTTCTTTGTTAACTACACAACTGATTAGTATGCATTTCGATTGGATAACCACCAGTGATAATTGTCTTTGTTTATTTTAACTTATCGTAATCGATGTTAATCTTGTGTAATATGTTAATTCATACAGTTTAAACATTATCTTAAACTACTGGGACTTCTAAAGATTAGTCAATACATAAAAATATTGTAGACCATCAACGTTGATGATCTATGTCGAATGATCGGAGGCTTATTCGAGTTAGACGGGAATGGTGTAATGAACAAGCTAACTTCGAAGTCACACCTCGCGATCAGCACCTTACGTGGATTGCCTCATCGACGCATCAAGGGACCATGGATACTCTGAAGATTGTACAACACAAAGGACGTTATTACAGGAATATATTAGTTAAAGTAGATACAAGCGAAAGTAGAACCACTGCCGCATGGGCCAGTCCATGGAGTATGATTAACTGATGCGCGTTGATTGTCCTTGACCTCGGCGAGGACCGATGATCTGTTCAATATTTAGTGACCCAACTGCCGGATGATTTGGCTAGGGTTCAGTGACATTTCACTGGCCCTACAATATATATGTTTTCATTCACCTATTGTGTGTAGAATGTATTATTGAATGAAGCAACTTTTCGAATGATGATTTTTAATATTATTGAATGAGAATATGTCATCTTTACCTATGATAACTTTCCTAATATCAGGAAAGTTAATGTCTAGTTATAGCAGACAGAGGTTTGGAAATTTCCAGTGCTTCCAGATTTTCCATGATATTCTAACTTTAAGTTATTCATAATCTTAATGTTATATCCCGAACTTAGATTCTTAGTACGTCGCGTATAACTTGAGCACTCGAACGCCAGAACCCTCCCAAGTAGCAAATGAGAAGACCGAAGATTAGTAAGTAGGAATGTTATTCCAAACAGTGTCAAAATATAGTACAAAAATCTCATGTATTTATAGTTTTTGGCTGAAAGTAAATCATCATTTCGAATAGCCAATAGGCACATAGGGGGTCTTTGTTATTCATTTAATAGGAAAGCCACACGTCGACATTCTAAAATGTTTCTCTGTAGGTGATTGGATGGAATGTCTTCAGCTCTTCTTTAGGCTTCCTTGAGTTTGCCAACGAGTCATCCTTACACTCAACTATTAAAATAGATTTCAGTTTACAACTAATTATTATAGATAGTTGAATCAGTTAAAAAATGGCAATGTTTAAATTTACACTTGGTTGAATATATTTTCCATCAATAGTCCATCCAATATTGAGAAACATTTTTAAACAAATCGACATAGCAACTATTTATTATACATTTTATATAGTCATACACTACATATAAATATTTAAAAGAATAAACTATTGATTTGTATTTTACTGTTCAGATACAAGTGTTTATTAACAGTTGTCTACGCAAGATACTTCGGATCCGTTGGCCAGACATTATCAGCAACATTCTATTGTAGGAGACAACAAACCAGATTCCAGTGGACGAAGAAATCAGGAAGAAGCGCTGGAAGTGGATGGGACACACATTGAGGAAGTCACTCAATTGCGTCACAAGACAAGTCCTCATATGGAATCCTGAAGGTCAAAGGAGCAGAGGAAGACCAAAAAACACATTACGTCGAGAAATGGAGGCAGACATGAGAAGAATGAACAACTAATGGATAGAACTAGAAAGGAAGGCCCAGGACAGAGTGGATTGGATAATGCTGATCAGTGACCTATGCTTCATTGGAAGTAGAAGGCGTAAGTAAGTATGTTATATGTTACTATTATTATTATCATTAGCTTTATTCAGTATTATATTTTCAGTACAATATAGAATTATCAACACAATGTATTTCAAGAAGTTTCCGTTTCTTACTTATTGATCATTTGAGTGTTCGCCAATTAGAAGTTAGCAATCCAGTCAATCGACATCAGCAACCACGATATCTTTGATTGGGCCTTTGATAACTTGTACAACGAAAGGTTGTACACTTTTCAGAAACATACCTAAATAGGTTATGAGATTAATATCCATAATGATATATTAAAACAAACGAAATTAGATAACTTGTTGAAATATCTAGATGACACAAACAAGTGGCCTAGATGTTCAAACAGGCTGCCTGTCTAGTTGATAAGATGATTTAGTAAAGGCATTATTATCATTATTATTATTGATCTATGATTAATCACCATGACTATAGCTGATAGGTAACCTTCTGTAATGAAGATATAATATTTATAATAATTATAGAAAATATTTAATTAAAAGATAAGCTAAGCTCAGCTATAGATATTTTGCCGTAACTTCGTGACTTAACACAATTAAACTCAATTGAATCAACCATAATTGTATTTAATCAAGTGATAATGATTTGTAAAGTTTAATATGAAATTAAAATATTAATACTATTCATAATGTTTCATTTTATAAGTGATTGTTATCTATATTTAATGCTGAAATTATATATAATTAGAAGGGATTTTTGTGGAGATTTCAGTATTTTCATAGTTGAAATCATTAGTCAATTGAAGCTAGACCACCATGGAATACCTGAAAGCACTAGACGGTCGTTCCGCCCTATTGTGGGATTCCTCAACAGTGCACGTCCACGATCCCGCCTCAAGAGATCCGAACACAGGACCTACCAGTCTCGCCCCAGAGCACTTAGCCGACAGACCACTGAGCCGGTCGGCATCCGATGGTGTTAATGTCTAACTTCAACCAATCCACGAAATTGAACAACGTTCACCAATTGTCTTCAGTGAGTTCCGATCACACAACAGACCTGGTTGAACTCCACTGGTTAGTGTTTCTCACTAGAACTCCGGGAAATATCTCTTGAAGTCAGTCACTATGAGGAGTCCTACAATAAGACGAAACGGCCGTCCAGTGCTTCCAGGTTTTCTATCGTGGTCTAGCTTCAATTGATTCATGATTTCAATTATATATATAATTAATAAAAAACTAGATCTATTTCTCTATCACAAAAAGATTATATTCAAAATGTAATTTAATATCAATTCAATATTGTTACTTATGTTTATGTTCAACTCTCAATTAACTCGTTTATTCATCGATCTATTGATGGATTAACATTTGTGTGTGTATGAGTGTTGTATAAATACTTGACAAGTTTGGAATAATCACTATGATTGATATTGTTGTTCTTATTTAATACTGTTATATCCTGTGGAGATTTATGAATGGTAACTTTTGAGAACTGTTTATGGAACAATATGATATGTATATTTCTTATTGTATAATTGTTAGGTATTTAATCTATTCATATTCATGTTCCTATTATTATGAGCTTTATTTTGACTCATAAACTATTACTGTACGATTTACCATTCTTGAGTTATATCCAGTCTATGAATTACTGTTCCCCCTAATTCACAGCCACATTTGGCTAAATCTTGTATAAATGTTATTTTCTATTTTATGGTACGATTTGATCTGTTTGATTGGTATATAAACCCAGTATATTTGAGAATAATGATTCATATCGCGGAAGCTTGGATTTGTGTTCTTGACTCAACAGGCAGGGCTAGGCAGGGAGAAGGACCGAGAAGGACTCAAGACTGCTCATACGGCTTTTGTGTATGATTGCTCTGATCGATAATTCACTCCTCTCTGATTGGCGGGGATCATCACGTCATATCAATATAACAAATACCCCCTTAAAGCTATATAATTCACCTTTCATCGAGTCTTTACATAAACATTATGCGAACTATAAGAGACAGCCTATAAAAGTACTTATGATTTTATAAAACATTCAAAATTAAATTGAATTTTTGTCAAAATAATAACTCTTACTGGCAAAAAATAATTCTTGTCAAATGGGGTGTTGTGGAGATTTAGTATTTTCATAGTTGAAGGCGTAAGTCAATTGAAGCTAGACCATCATGGAAAACATGGAAGCACTGGACGGCCGTTTCGTCCTATTATGGGACTCCTCAGCAGTGCGCATCTACGATCCTGCACTCACGAGATTCGAACCCAGGATCTACCATTGGATTCCGGCCTGCTCAATGGTGTGAAGGTTAAGCGCTCTCTGTGAGACTTGTAGATCCTAGAATTGATCCCTATGGGGTATATTGGATGTCCATTACTAAGGTATCCCATACGAGAACAAAACAGCTGTCCAGTTATTCATAGTCTTTCATAAATATCTAACTTCGATCCGTTTATGATATCAGAAACAGATATGATAATAGGTAATACTTATTAACATTCTTTTATTCTATCTCATATGATCGAAATCAAGGTGAATAATTTTTTCTAAATTGTAAATTAAAACTAATTAATCTACAAAACATTCAATTTTATGTAATTGAAAATCAAGATAAATGCCGCCTTTGAATTAGTCTTACTTTTACATGATTCACAAAATTACATAATAATAGATAGACAAACAGACAGATTAGTTAGATAGACATATGTTGAATAAACAATGATACTGTATGCATAGTGTTATCTATCATTAGAGACAGAGAGAGAAAACAGGGAGAGAGAAAAAAGTTGGGGAAAAAAAAGAAAAACAGATGAGTATAAAATTGAAAGAAATCAGACAAAGAGAAAAAGAAAGAAAACAAATAAAAGACAAAACAAATAGAATGATAAAACCTATTCAGTATAAATATGTAGTTAAAGAAAGGTAGATAAAGAAATTGTTTAATCTATAAGATATCTGATCAACTCTTTATTCTTTAATAGTAGGTAGGTAGATTCATGATCCTAGGAATATTAAACGGCCTCCACAGATGCCACCTATCTTATATTGATTGACTTTCATTTAAACAAACATCTTGTATAGACTGTTGGTTAGTTGAAGAGAAAATTAGGAAAAGACGTTGGAAGTGGATAGGATATACATTAAGGAAATCACCAATGTGCATTACAAGACAAGCTTTAACTTGAAATCCAGAAGGGAAGTGGAAAAGAGGAAGGCCAAAGAATACATTACGTCGGGAAATAGAAGCAGATATGAAAAGAATGAATAACAACTGGAAAGGATTGCTTAGGACAGAGTTAGATGGAGGATTTTGGTGAGCGGCCTATGGTCGTCCACGAGAGGTAACAGGCGTAAGTAAGTTAGCACTTTAAAAATGTTAGTCAGAACTCAAAAAACTACTTAGTCATCAAGGATTCTCTGCTTTTTGATGAAGACATGCTTTTGATCTATTAACGAAACACTTCAGAAAAACCGTCACAAAAGTATAACAATTCATGGAAGATATCTCTTAGAGAGTATAGTCAAGTCCATTTGGCTTCCAGATAGATCATTATGTTGACATCGACTGTACAGATGAAGTTACAAAATTGATATCATAACAACTTCTGTTCGTTTTCTTCCTTCCTTAGTACCGTTTGCATTCATCACTGTTCAATTTTAGTTTTCATTATTGATTTCTTTATTTCTAAATCAGATGTGAAAGAAAATATCTTTCGAACAGTATCGAATTTTACTTTCCATTCCCTTTCTTCTGGCACTTTTTAAGCTATAGATTTAATTAATATAGCTGAACAAATCACTGTGAAGTACGAAAGAATGAAACAATAATGAATTTTTAATCTTCCATACCGAAAACTTAACATGTCACTCTAATATTTCATCTGCAGTTTATAGAAAGAATTCTACTAATACATTCAAGGATTTTTGGTTAGTTTGAAGAAGAACTTTAAAGTACAGAGTGATTTTGTCTGTGATCTATTAGAAACAACTGAATCATAAGTAACTGTTTCAAGATGGATTAAAGATAACTCAGTAATATTTGTTTTCAATTCCTTAAAGAACTGAATCTTGAAAAACCCACGTCTAACTTACAAGTTTATTACATTTGGGTCATTAAGTCAGACTTTAACAAACTAATATAGATTTTTCACCTTACTTGTCAAATCTCCCTGTTTGTACTTTCAGGATAGCCCATTTTTATGATCCCCATTCCATTATGCATAGCTGTCGATGATCCTCAATAATCACACAATACTATTTGTATATTTCCTAGTGACAAACGACCTCCTTACTTAATATTCAAGATACAGTTAATGAAGAACACTATACATAATACAATCTTATGGAAACTACGCTTCACCTATCATAATCCAAAGATTATTTTATGATGATAAAGCTAATCTGATCAATTATTACACCTTGAAAAGTACCTATGTTAGTACTTAAAACAATTTGCAAATAACTAGTATAGAAGGGGTTTTGTGGAGATTTAGTATTTATCATTGTTGAAAGCGTGAGTCAATTAAAGCTAGACCATCATGGAAAACCTGGAAACACTGGACGGCCGTTTCGTCTTATTATGGGACTCCTCAGCAGTGCGCATCCACGACTGGTAGGTCCTGGGTTCGAATCTCGCTCGCGAGAGCAGGTTCGTGGATACGCACTGCTGAGGAGTCCCATAATAGGACGAAACGGCCGTCCAGTGTTTCCAGGTTTTCCATGATGGTCTAGCTTCAATTGACTCACGCTTTCAACAATGATAAATAACTAGTAGTTAGTGTATATTTTTTCGGGGATAGGATTCGGTTACAAATTAATGGAAGCTATTTCTTCGTTTATAGTGTTAGTTAACAGTAACTATTAGAGTTCTTGTGTAACCTGCTTTGCTTCTAATATGAATGTAAATATATTTTTAACTTCATAATCACTGATATATTGAAAAACAATTTCAATATTCACTTCTCAGGACTGAGTGTTATTAACGTTGAGTAACTTAACTAAGTTATGCATCTAGGTCCTAGAAAAATGATTACTTTGCAAAGAGTTCTTTTCTCCGTTGTTGGTTTTATGTACCGCAAATGATCAGTCTCTATAAGTATATGTACATTATATGCGGATTATCTTGATATTTTCATTTAGTCAAGAGATTTTTATTGAAATCAGTGGCTAACAATGGAATACAAGGCACGCGTTTCATCCTATTTGAGATTCGTTAACTGCATCCACCTGCATCCCAGTGCACTGAGGATTCAATATAGCACTTTCTACTTTAAATAAAAACTCGTGATCTACCAGGTTATTGAATCTGAAAATGCTTGTTCAGGATGTGATTGACAGACCCTATCCAACCTCGATAAAAAGATAACATTGTCTTGTTTTCCGGTTGCTTGTATATTGTTAATCAAGATTGGTACAAAATTTGACATTTAATTACACAGCTCAAAATCAACATTTATAGAACAAATTAATAATGACATGACATCAAATCTCTTAGACAATAAGTAGACCTAATAATTAAACTTTAATTTTATAGCTTCATGGATGACTTACATGATCAACGTCGGCGTTTTAAATAAATTTTAATCATACTTATTTGCTGTAAAAGATTTTGCTTGTAATTATACAGCTTCATAATATAAGATTACCCATGATATACTGGCAAGCTACTTTATCTTTCAACTTTCGTTCAGGCAGAGTGTTTTGCTTCAATAATTTGGATTTATAAGTGGCTATTTTTTATCTAAACACATAAATATTGGTACAAACAGGCACCAGATATATATGCGCCACACAAATCTCATTTGATTTGTGTGAGGGATGTGAAACTGCCAAGGTGCCCGAACTGAAGCAGGTTTTCTTGGGGGGCCACACCCGGAGCCTTTGACCTAAAGATCTGATCCACAAGGCAGTGGAGCATCGTGAGGAAATGCAGTCACATGGTAGCCGGTGACCAACAATTGGTTCATACGCCATTTGTTCCCTCAGGAAGCTGGAGTCAGCCTATGTGCACCATTGGTTTGGAATCAGGGTTTTCCAACTGCCCTAGGTTAACTCTCCGGGTCCACCAACCCGGTTAAAGCATCGGATATTCGCTTTTTGTCCTCTCAATTTCGTAAACAACACCCGTTGTGCGAGAAGGCAGTGAGTAGGACTTCCCTGACAGAGGCTAGATACGCGTGGCCATATGAGAGCATTTCGAGAGGGAGAGTGGACTCTCCCCACTCTCAGCCGTACCATGGCATTTGGGGGCGACCTCTTTCACTATTAAACATAAAAATGAATCTTATGTACTTATTGAGTCACTAGCTCACGTTTCTCTTTGACTGTTCTCTCTACTAGATTCTCTTACAGACATATTGCTCCACATACTCACACCCACAGTACACAATCTATCTTTAACCAAGTTAAACTGTAACCTATCAAAAGCTGAATGTTGTACATGAATTAATTCAATTTGATGATAATAAAAGGTATAACAAATTAGAAAACTTGTTTTTCATACTTTACATAATTTAATTATATTTAATGGATAGATATATATCAACCTATTATAGTGTATAGAAAGAATAAAGATTACGTAATAATAATAAAAAATTAATGTCAAGGTTCATAAATATGAAATAATAAAAAAATAGATGAAAAGAGATCAGTAATTTTACATTTTTATGTAATCTGTACATTTACATGACAAGTGTATTCATTTCTTTTTTTTATTTTTGCATGAAAAAAAGGAATCATCATCAAATGATAAAAAAGTTCAGTCAGTCACAACGTAGAACTTCGTACGTACGTACATCAGTTCGAGTTGTCATATCAGATGAACATAGAGATACAGTTGTCAATTCAAATCTCATAGTGGTAGTAGTGAGAGTATAAGCATTAATCAGGAAGATTAAGGTTTGAAGATGTTATTCAAGGAGTATAATGCAGTGAAATAAATTTGGAAAGAGAAAAAGATAGGGGCATAAAGAATTCAGAAGATTAGATTTTGGGAGAACACAAAGAATGGATTCATCTACGCCATTGCAAACGATTTTGAGTCATGTCATTCAAAGTCTCTAACCATCGACAAATGAAAAAGTTACAAATTAGTACAGCTAAATAGAGACAGAAAGATGATGGAGAAGATTTGTAGCTCAGAGAACAAAACTTCATCAAAAAGAGACAGAGAGAGACAAAAAAGAATCAAGAAAGATGAACATCATATCAGTTACAAGTTTGTACAATATTAAAATATTATTTAATTTATTTTACAATCATTTTAGTCAATAGTTAATTGTTACTATGATGAGAAATTAGTTCTGTTTAGTAAATAAGGTACCAATCAACCTAGAGTAATATTTGATATAAAGAGAAATAATCCCTAGTATGAAATGATTAGAAAGAAAAGAGGAATAATAATATTTACCCAATTAAAAGAGATTAATTAAATAAGTAAATCTGACATGTATATATGTATATGTAAGCAGATAGATATACATCAGAATGGTTTGCTGAAGTTCTTGAAACCTATCGCAGTATAACATAAACTTTTATTTAAATCAACAAGAAAAAGCACGAAAATGTGACAAAATCACATTGAAGAATTATATGACAAGGTGTAGCACAGCATCATTATGTTGCATACATACAAGTGAATATATATATAAGAAAGAACCAATAATTATATAATGTCAAACTGTTATATTATAAATTCTTTAAGAAAACCTTTAGTTTATTGTTTTGGTAGAGCCTAGTATAAAATATTGAAAATGTTTTCCCTCATTGACATGTGGGAAATACAATTTTTACTCTCTTGGTGCACCCTCAATAAGTTCAGAGTACCACCCATCTACTGATGGAAAAAGTCAATCTTACGAAAATCGTGTACCTTAGCATTGACAAATGTGAAGGATAAATACGAATATTAAAGAATCCGATGAGACAAATTACGAAAATCAATGCTGGAATCTACTAAATTTCACCAATCAGATTACAAGATCTAAATTATCAATTTCCCAATATCAAAACATCGTTCACAAGATACATAAAATGAGAATTTCAACAATTAAACGATAAAAAGCTGTAAAAATTTCAGCAAATTAAAGATGACAATCAAGGATTAAATGTTAATTATAAATAAAAAAATACTGAACAAAATAATAAGAAATAAACTAGATACATAAATATAAATAAATCCGAATGAATCTGTATCACAGATCAAAACTATCACTTCGTACTGTTCTCGTAGAACTATTCGATCGAGAAATACATGATCCAGCACAATTGTACGATGGTTCGAATTGTAAATAACTAATAATTCTACGTGGAAGATCTAATTGTTCAAGGTATTCATCTTTGCAGAGCTAGAAAAAATAAAATAAAAGAAATACTATATTCACATGCCCACCAATAGACCATGATTAAATCTGAAAGCAATGAAACTCTCGACTATACAAAAGTCAAATAAGCTGACAGAAAAGTGATATTCATCAACTAATTCATTAGATAGAAAATTCATTGGGATTTGGTGAACATTTTATGTCACCCCTTACATAACATGTAAATGTTTGTGTATACGAAGTTAGTGTAACTATCCGACTGCTTATATTGAGGCATGTGAAGCCAGGCTAAAACTTGCTTCTAACGAGTTGAGGAAATGGTGCCTTAAAAAAACGCTAAGCTATTGCCCCACGAGCAGTATCAGACATTAGACCGAAAAATTGAAATGAAAAGTGGAATGTAAAATCAATGTCAGTAAACTATAACTGTTAACAATTGACAACAGATGTATTGACGCCAGGGATCTTATTGTCTAAGCAAATCCCTAGTGCTTTTTGACTCTATTAAACAGTGCAATTTTGAACCTCTACACAACTAATTCAGTTTCAGCATTTAAATAGTATTACTGACTGCTGCAAAAAGTATAATTTAAAGTTAAACATATGAATCTATGTTTAGTAAAGAGATAGCAATGATTATCATCTATAACTACTACTATAAAAGATATCATGACTGATAACTTCGCATTACTCCATTCTATTCATAAATTTATATTCAATATGTCAACAACAACGAAACACTCAATTGACTGATCTCAATTTATCATGAAACTTTAATTATCATTTATCTATACCTTATATATAATTTTTACGCATTGATTTTGAAGTTGGATATCCCCAATGGGTTGTAATTGGAGGATTTATTTACAAATGTTACTTTGATTCTAGGCACCTCAACTCGTCTTCAAACATTAGTCACATTTATTACGAGGACCTCAATGAGGAATTCCGCACCTACAACATGGCCTTCACAATATGATGAAGGGTGTTGGTTCGGTCGACCTAAGCTTTCTCTTACCTACTCTTACTCCAATACTCCAAGCCAAGGTAGGCACTGGTTTGGTATCTTTGCCAAATACCCTGAATTTAACTACAACATTCCTAATTGGGTTCTCCTAGCATACGCGCGTAATGCCTCAAAGACAATACTGATGAAATACTAGTAACTCATGAATGCCCTTTACTTTTAAAGGCCATGTTTCAGACATAAATTAAAACATAGCGGAAAACTGTGCAGTATACTGACCCCTTCATTGGTGGACGGATATCTCGCCTACATTACAGTGACCCACACTGATGACCTTTCCGTATACATGCTGATATTTCATGAGACCTCAGCTCACCACAATTTAACGACACCCTTACAAGATAAGTAGAGTGACTAAGACTTTCAATTATTTTAATCACAAACATTAGTCTAGACGTTGAGGTAGATCAGTTTTTCACCAGCATTTCGCATTAGGAATTATAATCAGTTCGTTTATTCACGTACACTTGTAAACGATTAAAAGCTAAATAACAATTTTCTCATATATCCCCTTCATATGATAAATATTCACTCGACAGGGTACTAAATATAGTTATAATATGCAGCGTAATTTGTGTTCGAACTCAGATGGATATAATTAACTAAACAGAGTAAGAAAGATCTGAAGTGTTTCCTTACTTGACGAATTCGTTGTCTCACTAATGCTTGTAGTTTTGGTGGTGGAGGTAGTTGATAAACCAGAAGCACATCAATTTGTACCGTTGAATTTATCACTGAAGTACCGGCAGAGGTGGTAACACCACCACTACTATTACTGGTACATGTGGATACTGCGGCAGTACAACTACCTGAGGAATTACGCTGAGTTCCAATAAAAGAAGATTCAAAGGAAACAGCCATTGGACGATAGGAAGAAACACTTAACTCTAAACTTGAACAACCAGTCATTTGTCGAAATGGTGAACTTCCGGAAGACAAGTGAACTTTTGACAACGGAGATGGTAATGAAGTAGATAGGTGATGACTCAAATTAAGATTTCGTGGTTGAATAAGCAAACAGTTTGGAGATATAAACGGTTGTTGCATCTTGGATTCAGTCTGAAATAACACAAAAAGAAGGGCTTCTATGAGAATATTAAAGTAGTTACGTAGAAAAAAGTCGAAATACA
Organism: Schistosoma rodhaini; assembly: GCA_944470415.2. Lineage (NCBI taxonomy): Eukaryota > Metazoa > Platyhelminthes > Trematoda > Strigeidida > Schistosomatidae > Schistosoma > Schistosoma rodhaini. Next base: position 7,180,915 of record OX104040.1, read on the forward strand.
ATGTCTTAAAAATAAATATTAATACCTGGATACCACAACTGCTTTCCGTTCTAGTCCCAATTACTGCAAAAGACAATCCTTCAAGCAGGATTTACCGGTAGAGATCAAAGAAGATTGGTTTAAGCAAATAGTACACGTGTATAAATGAGCTAACAAAGACATCGGAGAAAGGCTAAGGATTTAACACACTGAAAGACTCACGGACAGAAGAAAACAGCTGAATTTGGTCATTGTAGACAAAAAAGGATGGGGAGGGAAAGAATATTAAAACTTAAAAACTAACAAAATAAGCAGTTACTGACTTGTTCCCTGTGGGTGTAACATAGCTCAACAAAGTATTATTTCCCCGCAATACTACAACTAATGCAGATAACATTAATGCCTAATAGACAAATGTAGTTTAACTTTATTCTTGGAAATCACATAAATAAAATTTAATTGATTGTGAATACGCTTATCAACTACAAGAAACCACCAAGAATATTTCATACACAGTTTGTTTAATCAATTTAAGAAGAATAAGAGAGAAAATTCTATCAGTCGAATAACACGAACTGATTTTACTCCACTTCGGTTCCCATTCAACTAACTTACAACCTGAAATTAAAATTTTAATTAAGGTCTAACATGTTTATAGAAGTTAAATTGCTTGGAATTCGGTGTACGAACATATTAGTATGGTACAGTAAATATTCAGATAGAGTTGAAAAAGATGACTGAAAATGTTTAAACTATTTACAAAATTTAATAGACGTTTCTAGAACTCTGATCATTCTAATAGTAAAAGACTGTAAGGCTAAAATTAAGCAACTATGTAGTTACGCAATGGAACACAGAATAGTGATAAATGAGAATGGTATGAAATAAATTTAATCATACATACAGTTTGGAAAAAATAAATAAAATGAAAGGATAGAAACCCAAGAAGACAGGGTATGAGTGCTACTTCCTACTTGTCATTACTTATGAACTATGTCATTCAACATCTACAGTCACTAATCATTATTATTGCCTCAGGCCCAAGCAGGAACTCTATATGTGAGTGAGCTAGTGTTAGGGCTGATCACTTCTACCTGGGTGCACAGAAAAACAAAATGTACTTGTGTGAAAGATACTTACCACAGTACGTTTTTTACATGAAAACTAGTTTAATTATACAACAAATAACGCAGGTAGAAAGTCCGTTATGAATCATCCAAGAAATTTAAAATAGTGTAGAGATGAGTCTAGATGTTTTACAAACCATCGCAATACTAGATAGAAAAAAATAATTTTTAAGGAGATTAATAAAGATCAACCACCATAGAACATTTTGGAGGATAAAGTATAGACTAATAGAGTAGACAGATAATTGCAAACACGTCAAAAAAAATTATGCTTTAGAAATACGAAGAAATCATTTTACACATAGATCTTATGTTACTACAAATTATTTACACTTCGCATAAGACGCTGCGGTTATGAGACTCAGGTGATAAATGTATCTACTTATTAGTGAAAATGTGAAAACAACAACAGTAGTAACGAAACAATAATAGTCGACTTACTCTTTTTGTTGAAATTTCTTTGCTGTTTTCTTGACTAGCACCTTTGTTATTCACCCACTGTGTATTAGAACAGCTTTCTACACTTACAGATGGGACGGAGTGCCTTAAAGATACAGGAAGCGTCTTACAGCTAGAAAACAAGTATTCACGTGAATTATTACTGGCGTTCTGATTACTAGTACTATTATAATATCCCACTGCTTGTCGTGTAATTAAAGCTATCCTTGATCCACAACGGCTCATTACTGGTAAGTAATTGGTAGGACATGTGTGAATTGGGCATATTGATCGATCAAATCTCAAAATTCTTAACCTTTCTAATGTATCAGAATTGAAAATAGTAAGCCATAAAGTGGTGCAACCAGGCAATGTGGGAGCCAACATTGGGGATGTACTATTAGTTTTTGAATTGTAACGTGCATTTGGTTCAGCACAGTGTGTTGAAACCAAGATCTTCTGCTGGGTTCGACCGATTTCAGCTCCGTTGTTTGTTGATCGACCTGAACTTAAGGGATTGTAAATATCATCTGAGTAACCTGATACATCTGATAATGAAGAATTCACAGAATGATTAATGTTACCGATTGAAGAACATCGACAGGTACGAGACTCTGTGCTGATTGTAAATAAGAAATAACCATCTCTTGAATAAAATATGTTCATAATATGTGGAAAAACATGATTGAATGAGTTCGGACTGGGTAAGCCGCCTACATGGTTAGCATCTGATGATCGTCTTCGTCTTGATGGTTCTCTACAAGTAGTATTGTTTATAAGAGGTGAACCGTGGCGATTTGAAGGAGACCAAGAACAAAGTTTGTTAGTTGATGTTAAACACTCCCATGTTGGAAGTTTTACCAAACTTATAGTGGCCTGTATTCCTGGGACCCAGTTGGAAGACAATTTGCGGGAGTTTGGTCCGTGTGGAAAGTCCACGTTAGTTATTGCTATGCGTGAATTTACAAATCGTGGATCAAAAGCAAACAACACCTGAGAAGAACGAGCTGGACCTAGTTGAAGTTGATTCTCATTTTGTACATTCCCTCTAAGGTTTGCAGTTACTGAGTTGGATGTTGATAAAATATCGTACGACGGTCGAATACTTGACTCTCTATTATGTTCCTGATATAGGCCTAATGGGACACGGGAACTGTTTATCGGCAATTCATCGTAATTCGAAGAATTAGCTAATGGAAGTTCAGAAATAAGTTCACTATTTCGTAAGTTGTACAGCTGAAACGACAGTGAAAAAATACACCAAAAACAAAGTAAATTATCATAGTATTATTGTCACATTACAACGAATTGTAGCTAATTAACTTAAAATACTCAGGGAGATATTGGATGACATTTAACATTTAAAAATGTATAACGATCTAAATTTTCATAAGACAACTCAGGAAGGATAAATCAACAGATGAAATAGAGCATTGAAAGAGAAAAGTGTCTTTTAAACAAGTACTAAATAACTAATTGTACGAAAAGGGCTGTCTTTAGATAGCATTTACATATTATACAACACTAACTTTTATAATCTCATAGTTCATAGTAAATATTTATGATGTTCTTTGGTAATGTTAGGTAAGCAGATGATGATTTCATAGACTATAATCACATTTTACTCAGAATATCATGTGGCTGTTATTTTCACTTTTATTTCAGGCGGTATTGCACTCTGAGTTGAACAGACGTTCAACGTAATGGATCATTCAATCATCTCTCATTTACTTCAAAAACCGGTCTACCATCCTTACTAAATACTACGCTTAAGCTTAGTGTTTATTACTCTTTATTCTCTGTGTACATGTAATTCATCTGTCTGAGTGAATCATTTAATCTCATCCATTTCAGATAAAACTATAAAACTATTATCTATGACTCATACCGTCGTTAGTAAATAATGATAATCATCTAAGTACAGAGCACAAACTGCGTGATAATACGATGGAACTTTACAGTTTTTCTCATCAAAATATTCACAAAGCCGACTAATTTTCTGTACTGCAGTGTCTCACGTGTTTTAAAAGAAAATAGTTGTGAGAAAACAGGGAAACAGTGCACTTAAATATTCCCTAAGTACACTATATGACCGTCAGTATATGCAAGTCTCAAGTTTTCGCAGTTAACAGGTGGTATTATAAGCTAGCTGTTTATACCTTGACCATACATCTATATGTATGAATAACATAACGACAATTTACCGTCAAGCTTCAATTTTTTAAAATTCAACATAACACGATATCATTTCCCTGGGGCCTAAGTTTAAGGTGACAGTGACTCCACTTGAAAGTATTGATTTAGGTAAATCCTCGTCCTTTATCAAGAATTTACACGTATATTTGTCAAAAATATGCATAAAAACAAATACTCGGAACAGTTATCATGTTATAGGCCTTTATGTGCTGTATACTCACATACCAAAATGAAAAGCTACTAGAAATGTCCATGGAATATAACGTGAAAACAACCGCAGCACAAACCTCCAACAATCAAAGTACTAAACGCTAAGAATTATAACTGATTACGTACCTTGAGTATATAAACTCTCCTATTTCTCGACCAAGGGAGTCTGATTAAACAGTAAGTTCCATCGGGTGATATTTTTCCTATAGTTGATTCAGGACTAAAGAGAACCGTTTGCCGACCAAAAGAACCAAGGAACTTATTAATTCGCAAGTCAACTAATGCAAACTGAGTTATCATATCCCGTGCCAAATGAACAACTGCCAGTCCACTGTGAATGTCTAACACCGATTTGAAGTGTAAGTTCTAAAAGTAGTTATTAACTGAAAATCAGTTACCTGTATGGAAGATAAATGAGCAGGTATATGATTATACTCAAAATGCTCAGCCATTTTCGTATATTCTCTCCGCTTTCTCAGTGAGAAAACAGAACAAGATTTTCGGAAGTTCACAATATTTTGCCTAGTGAGACAAAATGCCGACGTACAGTCATGAGGCAATTGATAGGTACACACCATCACCTTGTCTGAAAAGTTGAAAAGCTCTGAATGTGTCTTATGAGTAAAATATAATCCACGTTACCCCGATGAGATTTTTTCCATAACTCCATAGTGCATTGATGAATTATTCTCCCCGGTGAAACAGGCGCAAAGAAACACAAATTGGGTCTATTACAATTAGCTTTGTTTGTTTGACCAAGTTTACTTTCCTCAAGACCCATCACGAGTGATAGCTCATGATCTACGTGAAATAGAGCGCGGACAATTCAGACAAAACGGAATACTACTGACCTTACAAAGCAGTTCGCATAACACTTTCAATGCCCAATATAAGATTACTGAGCAGACAATGTGATAAACAATTGCTAACTCAGACCTTAAAAAGTTTGGACGGTATGATTCTGTTTAAGTAATAAACTGACTGGTGCATAGGTTGTTTAACGTACTCATTTTATAATAGATGATGTTACTTGCATTATTTTGTTTCCTAATCTTCATTCCGGTTTAAAGTATACCTAGTACAACGTGCAGCACATTTTCCAAGTCACAAGTGATAATCACTTCCAAGTTTCTAAGCTACGTATATAATAGTTCGACATGGACGATAGTTCAGTTGGTTAGGTCAAATAACCCAAACGAAGAATATCTTTTAATAATTAATAGATCGATCCGGCTTCTATTAGATCATCAACACTCCTCGGAAAATCAGCAGCAAAGACTTGTTCTCCAACCATCTGCGTTTCACACCTAAAGGCTAGCTTAATGTAATGAAGAGGATGTTCCAAATAGTCGAACCTTCATTCTATATGCTCCTGGTCCGGAAACTAAGTCGACCCTGAAATGCAACAACAGACTGGTGGAAAATGCGCTCGATATTCATTGTGAGACCTATTGATTGTTACTGTAACATTACAAAATGAAGTTCTGGGCTTTAGGTAGAATTACTTTACTGGGGTGACCTTAACTGCTCAGTATACCACATACAGTGATCATTCCACTGCAAGATAGAAAAGGTCTCTCGTTTCGTCCAAAACATTTCACAAGTCTGTATAGTTATTCATTTTTGGAAGAAGTAAGATGTGACGTAGTCCTTAACTATATATTTCTAGAGTCATTATTTCCTGTCAACAAGATTCTTAGATTGCATTCCTTTAAAAAGTCTCGGTATGATGCTTGTCAGATATTCCAGTGACTAGCACTCCGGTTAATGAGTTTAATACCACTCACACAATGTGAATCATGATGGATCACATGTCCTCGACTGTTTTATTATTTCGAGATGCTCATATGATACATCCTTTCCTTCTGATACTGCCTACTGTAGCAGTTATCGGTCAAACCTAGAAAAACTGTGGATCAACATCATCAACGCCGAAAGCCTCCAATCCTCACACACAGAAGGTTCTATTCTCCAGCTAACTAGCAATAAGAGATTGGAAAAAGACAAAATGAATATTTGGCAGTATGAACAAATCAGATGATTAAATTGTTGTTAGACCAAAGAATCAGGTGAAAAATACAGACTCCATGCTGTGCAACCCTACTTTTTTCGACATTCCAGTTCAAAGTCAAAGCCTATTGTAATGAGAAAATGCTTTGATGAACAGTAGTGAGAGGAGTATTGAAGTATATTGAAATTTGACATCACACAAATGAAATTGTGTTACTTAAGTAAAGAGTCAATTGCTTTGATCTGGGGACCGATGGTGTGATTCTGTCCGGATGACATTGGTAGCTTAGAAGAGTGAGTGAATTCCTGATTAGGAGGCTTTATGGATACAATACCTAATATACTCGATTTTATTTGTGTTGTTCTAAAGTGGAGGCGGAAAACGCTTATAGAAAAAATATGTAGCTTCCTCACAGGCAACACAAGAACAGAGAGCAGCTTCTCTGATTTATTTGGACGTTCAGATGTCTTAAGTATGAATAATTGCTCATATTCACGATCTTCATCCAATAATCACTGAATCACCACAATGCTGAGGACGACTTCGAAAAAGGCTGTTCCAACAAACAGCTTGGGTGTAGTCAAGGCACTAGAATGCTTGATAGGAAGTAACAAATAATCAGATAAGTGTGAGAAACCATGACGACAGGGAAGTCTACCCTCGTATAACGTAATCCTTTTCCAAATTACTAATGTTCAAGCGCCTCCGGTCAGCAGACTCAATAATGACATCAATTCCACATATTCGTTAAAACACAATGTTGTTGTATCAGGCACGGCACATTCTATCGGACAGAAGAGAATAAAATAGATGTATGAGAAATTTTCCCTCTACATGCCAATAAACACTGAGAAACGTGAAGCAAAGTATTCTGAATGCAGCCTGGTGTGATTTCGCTACCATAACATTCGAATCAGATAAAGAAATATCACTACAGAGAAAGCGTGTCAGGGGTCTGGTTCATGCAGGAAGATATGGATGCAACAAATGAAGAATTATAACAAGCTTTTTTATCCGTGGTCAGTAATTCAGCATGCGATATCTGAATGATGTGAAGGTGTATAAAAGGCGAAAAGGATTCATTTGAGCCCGCAAACGACCTTGTAACAACCGAGGAATGGGCAGTAGACAACGGGTTGAAAATTAACTTGTCAAGGTGTCATGTCGTGAACATTCTCTCCCGTTTGACACAAAGCGCTTAATTTCTTTATAGGGTTCCGCTCTTGATTGTCGCCCCAGAGCGTGATCTCGGGCTTGTAACAACAGACAAACTAGACACCAGTTCAAGATCACACGGAAAATCCAGCTAAGGCATGCGCCACTCCCCACTTCATGAGTAGACAGCTTGTCGCAATCACCTCAGATTTGCTCCTGACACTGTTCAAAGCTCACGTGTAGCCTCATCTTGAGGTCCACAACGTTGTTGGGCCTCCTCTCGTCAAAACGGACATAAATCTCATGGACTATGGACTGAAATCTGCAACTAAGTGAGTCATGTGGCAAAATCATAATTCTTTCGTGGACAGACTTTGGCACCTGAATTTATTCTAACTGAGCCACAGGAGAATGAGAGGTGATCTTTTGTTCTCCAGTTGAGTTGGTCTCTTGACCACGAGAGACAGACAACCCCGACTGGTGCTGACATCGTAACCAGTACGGTAAGTCTTCCAGAAATTGCAAGAAACCCTGCAATTATCCGACCTCAAAATCGAATGACACGAAAAACAGTTCGGGAAACTTTCAAGCCTGCACGCGTTAACGGCAACCGTAGCCGGCGAACACAGCTGTCTGTTATACGTCACGGATGTGACTACGAAAGTTCGCTACCTCGTCGACACTGGTGCAGAAGTTAGCGTTCTTCCCGCGAACTCCAATGACAGACTTCAAGAGTAGACAATTGGCTAAAAATGAAGTCCACTCTATACCCTATAAAATCTAAAAACAAAAAAGAGAGTTCAAACAGCTTCTAATGTAAACAGAGACAGTCATTTGTATCGGAATACTGTTTTCAGCACTTTATTTTATAATTACACAATTTCATACTTCCTTCTGAACTACCTTCATTTATACAGTTCCTTACCCACTCATACCTTGCCCACACTTATTTTTTTAACACATTAGTACGTTCTTACCTAATAAATACTTCAGTAACAGACAAATGGACTAAATGGTTATACCTTAACTATTCCTCCATGAATATTGTGTGCTCTGATATCGTCCTTTCTTTTTCTTACACCTTTTTCAGCCTCCTGCAGATACTCCACCGAAAACAGATATGTCACGGGTGACTTCGTCCTACGCCGTTATTAAAGCTTCCGATATTCTGGGGGGATATAAGTTCGAAACTTCTAAAAGCCCCCAACTTCGCATGTATCTATTCTCGACCATCAGTTGTATGTTACAACGCTACCTCCATAAAGTGCGCCAAGTGTGATATTGACATGTTTCTTATGAAATCCATTTACATTCATATCTTATAAAATATCAACCTAGCTGAGTAATTTTCTGCAGTGAAAGTTGTAACTTCTGTAACAATTCGATCTTGCCTGTAAACCGCCATCATCACTCCTTTCGGTCTTTACGAATTCTTGCGAATGCCTTTTGGTTTAAGAAATGCGGCTCAAACCTTCCAAAGGTTTATAGACGACGTCTTCCGAGGTCTCAACTTCGTACATGCGTATGTTGATGACTGTCTAATAGCAAGTCCGGACAGAGAATCGCATCTCAAGCATCTGGACATTGTTTTCGATCGACTCCAGAGGCACAGCATTACTGTAAACATTCAGAAATGCCAAATCGGATCCAACTCCTTAGACTTCTTAGGACACACTATTGATGCTCAAAGCATCCGACCCTTTAGAAGCAAAGTGGTGGCCATTCTGGATTACCCAGAACCGACCACGATCAAACATTAACGAACTTTCAACGGACTTGTAAGTTTCTACAGACGGTTCATTCCCAAATGCGCATCCCTTATGAAACCGTTAACCGGCCAGTTTCGTGGAAATGCGAAATCAATTAGTTTAGACTGTAAGAACATCAACTTTGATGTTCTATAGTCGAAATGATTGGGGGCCTACTAGAGTTAAACGAGAATGGTGACGAACCAATTAACGCTGAAGTCACACCTCGCGACCAGCCCTTACGTGGATTGAACCATCGACGCATCAAAGGATAATAGATGCTATGGAGACTGTACAACACAAAGGACGTTATGACAAGAATATATTAGTTAAGGTACAACTACGGAAGTACAGAAGTGAAAGAATAACCACTGCCGCGTGGGCCAGTCCATGGCGTACGATTGGTTTGTGCGCGTTGACTATCCTTGACCTTGACAAGAATCAATTATCCGTTCGATATTCAGTGACCCTGCAATACTCCCCCACCAGATTCAACGGCCGTTTGAATCGATACCAAACATGTTGGGAGTAGTCGCGCGCCGGAGGTTGCCAGACGATTAGTATGAATCCTCCGGTTTTTGCCGAGCTGTAAAAGAAATGGAAAGGAGGCTGCAGAAACTGATCTGGAAACAACGAGTAATAACACGTAACAAGGACGTTGGTTGAATGTTAAGCGATCAACCATAGAAATAATAGAAAAAGAAACATTTTAGAGTTTTATCAAGTCGCGTTGAAAAATATAGCTCTGACAAGTGGTTGAGTTCCTCAGGTGAGAAAAGGTAAGTTTGTCGCATGAGTTGTGATGTCACAGTGATAGTACGATAAGTGTATTATCAATCGATGCCGATGTTTGTACTGCACTTGGTACAAAGTAGAAAGTCAGTAAGTGTCGCTGACAACTGTTCGTAAGCGTCGATTTCTATTTATATCTATATTTAACAGACTAATTGTAAGTACAGAGGTATAACTGTGAAGATAAGTCGTGATTTCCTTGTGAAAAGCTTCTGATCAACTTGCAGTCAGTTCGGAAAAACTGATAACTGCTGTGAAAATCAATATGGGTCGAAGAATAGAGAGCAAGAGCGAAAGGTGTCATGATGAAATCTCTAAAAGATGATAATTGACGAGTGCTGCACACGTGTTTGATGAGTGAACCGAAAAATGTCGAAAAGTAACCAAGAGTGTCACTCTGGACTCATGTCAATGATATCGTTGAAAAATGCTGTCAGTGTTGGGGTCGAGACGACAATATCGTTGTCAGTTTGCAGGAGATGCGCTCGACTGCGTAAACCGATGATTCGCGTGAATGAGTGTCGTCAAACCACCAATTGAACTGGACAGGCTTTAGATCGTCGAGTAGTTGAACAGCTGATTAATGTACCGAAATCATCTATTAGATAGCAGTCACGCGGAAACAATACTTCATAACATAAAAATACGACGTCGAAGTTGAATAACTACAATAGTTCGGATGTGTTGTAATGTCACATCGAAGTAACATCATTTCGTATACTGACAATTGTACTGGACGTTCGTTTGGGCATTGTTTATGTAGCAATTGGATGTGCAGTAGCAAACATATACGAAGACTATCGTGGGGTTTGTGGAGAATTTCAGAAGACATTTAAACATTTTCCAAACCCGTATTGCATGTGAATAAGCCGAAGACAGAATTAAAGTGACTTTCGTGCAATAAGAAAATCGAGCCATGATTTACTGTGTGAGATAACAGCAAATACAAAGCGCATAGTAAACAATAATGTAAATGGTAACCACCAATGTAACTAAAGTTTAGGTTTCGATAACGTGATCGTTTCGTAAAAATAAAGCAGATTATCTAGCTCTAAGTGACATCAAGTACGACGAAGTGTCTCATTAAGACATGGACTAGGATTGCTCGTGTACATAAAATAATTTTTTTCGGAGTATGTTGACTTACGAGTCATAAATATACATAGTTTCGACTAAAATTTGATGGCAGGGACAGAATGCATGTCTAAGTGAAAGTAGCCGCGAAATGTTTAGACATCATAAACATTATACGAAATTATTTAACACAGTTATGAAACTCGCCTGGATTACTCTTGCTCCCAAGTAATTGAAATCTGCTGATGAAATTCGTAGATTAACGAAGCGTTGTAGACTGAATTGGTATACGTCCAAATTTAATTTGAGCCAAACACGTAGCCTTGCCTGGCGAAACAGTCTAAACAAGATATAACATTGCAGGAAATTTATAGTTCAAACTCACAGTAAATTTCTAGCATTTGTATCCTCTGATTCGCCATGGAACTCAGCAATTGAAAATTAGGCAGGCAGTGGTCAAGGAAGTAAAATATTCTAGTAGATAGTTTTTGATAGTAGTTAGTTGACAGTGAATAAGCAGAAAGATGAATTTAATAATCGGCAGTTTATCCTGTATCGGTTATACAAGTGGATAAGTTGCAAACAGATATGCGTACGTGTTGCCTTGAGGCCATACTTACGAGTGGTTGATATTTTAACAGACATTACACATGAGCATTTACATGCTGCTAATGCTTGTTAAAGAACCACGATAGTCCATTATAGTCGTAGTTGATTGGTTAGTTCTATCGATTGAACTAATTATTTCAGTTGAAATACTAATCAACAGTGATATGAAGCAACGAATGTTCAGAGAAACTGATAAAGATAGACGAAGTTAAAAATGAAAAATTGTAAGTATAGAATGCAATAAAAAAGATCATGATAGGTTGCGTTATTCGAAGTCTTGCTCACCAGTGTAAGACCATCTACGTTGATGATCTATGTCAAAATGATTGGGGGCCTACTAGAGTTAAACGAGAATGGTGACGAACCAATTAACGCTGAAGTCACACCTCGCGACCAGCCCTTACGTGGATTGAACCATCGACGCATCAAAGGATAATAGATGCTATGGAGACTGTACAACACAAAGGACGTTATGACAAGAATATATTAGTTAAGGTACAACTACGGAAGTACAGAAGTGAAAGAATAACCACTGCCGCGTGGGCCAGTCCATGGCGTACGATTGGTTTGTGCGCGTTGACTATCCTTGACCTTGACAAGAATCAATTATCTGTTCGATATTCAGTGACCCTACAAGACGACACAGCTCGTCAAACATTCTCCACAGTTAAGGAACACATCGCTAAGGCAACCCTGCTTGCGCATCAGGAAACTCATGCGCCCATTAGTATCGCAGTCGACGCATCCGACTCAGCAATCGGAGCAGTCTTACAACAATGGGTTAACAACTCGTGGCAACCTTTAGGATTTTTCTCGAGACGGTTGCTAGACGCGGAATCTAGGTACAGCACGTTCGGTAGGGAACTCCTAGCTATGTATTGTGCTGTACGACATTTTCAACATTCCATCGAAGGAAGAGAATTCACGCTTTTTACCGATCACAAACCTCTTACCTTCTCTTTAACTTCATCTTCAGATAAGTACTCATCGCGAGAGTCTCGACAACTCGACTACCTTTCGCAGTTTACTTCAGACATACAAAACATTTCTGGAGCAAACAATGTAGTCGCTTTGTATGGAATAAATTCTTTGAACAGTTTCCAAGGAATCGACCTTCTTAAACTCGCTCAGCTCCAAAAAGAAGACATTGATCTTCAGCATGAGTTATCCTCGACAACTCTAAAACTAAGTATTAAGCAGATGGGAACAGGTAAGGAAACCTTACTCTGTGACACATCTACAGGTAGGGATCGTCCAATTGTACCAAAACACTATCGCCGCAACATCTTCAATACGTTGCACAATCTTTCTTATCCAGGTGCTCGTGCAACAGTCAAACTTATAGCCGAACGCTTTTGCTGGCCTGGCATGAATAAAGACGTGAGGGAGTGGGCACGCTCCTGTGTATGCTGTCAGAAATCTAAGGTAATCAGACAGAACAAATGTCCCTTAGGCTCTTTTAAAACTCCTGACGCTCGTTTCGACCACGTCCATCTAGATTTGGTAGGACCCTTACTCGATTCCAACGGATACTCATACCTCTTAACATGCGTAGACCGTTTTACTCGATGACCAGAAGCAGTACCGATTCAGGACATTACTGCTGAAACAGTGGCTCGCGCTTTCGTCGAACGATGGGTAGCAAAATTCGTCTGCCCTTCAACCATCACTACAGACCGCGGACGCCAATTCGAATCTGGACTTTTCCGTTGTCTGACCTCAATATTAGGAATCACGCGCCCACGAACGATCGCCTACCAACCACAAGCAAACGGGTTGGTAGAACGTTTTCATCGACAACTAAAAGCCTCATTATCAGCTTCAAACGTTTCTTAGTGGACAGACGCTCTTCCACTCGTCTTGCTAGGTATCCGCAATGCAGTGAAAGCTGACATTGGATACATTGCATCTCAACTCGTTTATGGAACGACACTACGACTTCCAGGAGAATTCGTAGATCCTTCAGCTTCTTCATTGAACTTGGATCCAAACTCTTACACGAGTAGGCTTATAAACGCTATGCGTTCATTTAAACCTGCTCACACTCGACTTCAATCAACTGATGTTTTCGTTCAACCCGAATTACGACATAGTACACACGTCTTCGTTCGTCGAGACTCACATCGACGACCCCTCGAATCAGCATACGGAGGACCCTTCAAAGTTCTTCAACGCGAACCTAAGTACTATGTAGTCGATAAGAACGGTACGAACGATAGCATCAGTATCGATCGACTCAAATCAGCGTACTTAGAAGGAAACCCTAGCTACATCGATTTTCCTTCGGTACAAGCAAACGACACAGCTACTACACCTATAGTACCCCACACGATAACCGACACACAACTTGATTCTTCGTCAACGTCGATAGATAAACCTAAAACAACGCGTTCTGGAAGAAGAGTAAGATTTCCAGAACATTTTAACGACTACTGCACGTAGGACACAAGCTTTATCTCGAATTCCCTTTTCATTGTTTATTATAAAAAATATTTTTTTAATATGCTCATTTTTTTATTTTATTAAAAAAAACGAAAAACAAAACATTTTCATTTTTTTGAGCTTATTTATATTTGTTTATATAAAAAACCCATTTCTTTTCCCGATCGGTTTTACTATGTTTGCAAGTGTATTAGTTTATTGATTTTTTCTCTCGCTCATCTTGTGTCCTTACGCCAGTACCAGTGTATTTTCGACATGCACTCACATGTTCTATTTTTCCTCTTTTCCAGGACGGCTGAAAAAGAACGACGAAGTTTCGCAAGGAACCGAAATTTTAATTGTACTTTATTTTTTTATTGCTATGTTGTACATTTTGGTCCCTTAGTATAAGGAAAGACGACCAGACGCTGCTAAACGAAGCAAGCTATCAGAAGAGTGTTTACCAACGACAAACTCGTTGGGTTTAAACTTCTGGCTGGTCACGTCTTAGAGGCATCACTACCTCACTAGGGGGGAGTGATCTGTAGCTGTAAATAATTCCCCAAAATCAATAGTTCATTAAGTGTTCGACATTGGATGCTGACCACTTTGTTTAAGTGGACTTGTTTAACTGAAGGCTTTCGGTCATGCATCCGTACCAGATCACGTTTCAACTCGGCGTGGGACACTGCTCCTACGTTCATTAGCCATCTTAGATTAAAAGTTCCTCAATATATTGATAACGTATCAAATATATTTTTCCTACCTCTTCCCTTCTGACTTCTGATTTCTATTTGGCCAAAAGGGCTTCGATTACAGAAGGTGTTACTGGCCTCTAATTGTCAAATTAGAACATCATTCGAATGTTGTTACGCTATGACACGAAGTCTTATGTTAGCTGAGAAAAAAGTGCCTTCTGAGCGAACATTGCACTGGTAAGGTTGAAGCTCATTTTTGTCCAGTTCGACGGAAGAACTTTCCATCTTATCTTCAATAGTTTTATTCGACCCCATTTAGAGTATAGAACCTCAGAATTTTCCCTCCCCTCAAAAGGATATGGAAACACTGGAACGTATCCAAAGGCGAGCCACGAAATCAGTTGAGGGACTCAAATTCAAGTCTTATAAAGAGCGCCTAAAATTACTGAACCTTCACTTATTGAAGTAAAGGCGTCTTAGAGGTGACTCAATGACTTACAGCACCTTAAAATGTTCTCGCCATTCCCTTAAACACCCACTTACGCTTAGTCCCAACACAAACCTTAGGGGCAATACCGAGAAATCGGCGACATAACACAACAGAACAGACTGTATACACAACTCCTAATCCTTAAAAGTAAGTAAATGTTGGAATTCGCTGTCCGCTGAACTATTCTAAGTGACTGACGAAAATTTCTTTAGGTGAAAACTTGGAATATTCTTAAGGACTATGGTCAGCATGTAGCTAAAATTTAATAACACTTTTTTCTCTTCTACCATTATTATATGTAGCTTCTTACCTGGAGGCATCAATGATCCATTGTTATTAAATACAGAAACCTGTTAGGCAAAATATTCCTCTATCCCATCCAAAACCATTCAAAACAATTTGAAACTATATTGGATATTGGAATACATAGCCGCTAACACGAGTTGTATTGCTACGCTCATGTTACTTAGGCAATTTAACTTAATATATACTTGTTAATTTGAATTCAGTAGAATGTAGTGATATAATGTATGTAAGAGCTCCTTGCCTTTCTGGTAATTAGCCCTCTTTATTCTTTATACTCCTGTTCAATGGCTATGGCTATTTGAAATAACGATACAAACTCAACTTATTTTTCTGTTCTGCATGTCTGTTACAAATTTGTATACTTATGGTAGTCACACTGAATTCAGTATACAGAATAAGTGTCAGCCGTCAATTTATTAGTTCCCGTACAGAATGTTTGGGCTACCTATTTTTCAAATTCTATAAACATTGAAGCTAATCTACCTGTTCTAGGTTTATCTAAAATGAATAATTTATACACACAATGCAAAATAATAAATCGTTCGCATGCCAGTTACTGAGAGATTTGTACACAAACATCTATGTTCATGGCTTGTTCGTCTTATTTACTTATCTTTTGGATAAAACGAGTAACAGGTATAATGAAATGCAAACACTATATATGGTGGGTAGCAGTTGAACTTGGGGAAAAAACTTCAATGGTTATATACAGGTTCGGGGTACTAATTGTTAGAATATTTATGACATATATTTCAAATAATTGCAATTCAAACACATTTAAGATGTGCTTTTGCAATACTGCACAAATAATGCTGGAAATCCTCTACCGCAATGAAATTTTCACTGTCGAATAAAGCCGTTATAATCATTTTACTACTGTTCTTTCGTATCGCTATTACTACCATAATTATTCGCACAAATCTAACAATATTGGTAAACATCTTGGTTTTTTGACAAGGGCGATGAAACTGCATATGCTATTGTTGTATACTAGGTAGAATCGGAGTTTAATGCTTACGTACGCTCTCCACCCTGTGGTTGTTTCCGCACTAATTTTTATCCTCCACCATACAGTATTCTTTTTTAATCTTCATTGTCGATATACTTCCACTCTGCAGCTACAAAAATTATAACTATGGCAGGTCAATTATAGTTACTAAAAGGTCGTATATATTCCAACTAGTCACTCTGTATAGAATGTTTCTAAGTCGTTGACTAGTTTGTATTAATTTTACTTTGATTGGTTTCGATGGTCTTGTTCCTTGTTTTAGACATAAGGTGAGTGATTATTGAAGAAGAAACTTACGATTATGCAAACTTTTGAAAGCACTTCACACAGCTCAATAGTCATCTTTTTATCGTGTGTAAGTCATTTTCATCTCTTCTGCCTTTATTTACATCAATATGATTCGTCAACATGGTGAGCAAGTAACGTAAGATAATATGGATCAATACAAAACACATTCATTTTCAAACAGCTTTTCCAATCATGCATGACCACAAACAAAATGACCCTAGTTTTGGTTAGAATTAATTTTGGCTGACATTCTTTTAATCTATATGGTTTTACCCGTCTGATATTTTACCGCAACTTATAATCAACCGAACTATTATTTCACATCATAACATATGTGTTCATCAAGCCCACCGGAATTCAGTTCACCGCACAACAGACTTTACATAAGTAAAATCCTTTTAATTGGGACCATTATTGGTATGCTGTGTGCTATCAGTGGATCTTGTGGTATATTATTATGGGGATTCCTACCAAACTTGATTAAACTGAACAATTTGGCTTTAAGAATTAATGCAGTTCTATGTATAACTGGCTCTCTGGTTGTTTCAGTAAATGTTTGCTATATGTACTGTACACAACTTCGGTCTGTTCATAAGAAGAAACGAAAGAAGAGGATAAGTACGTTTAAGAATGGTGTTCACTACTCTGATGGAGAATTATGTCCTGAAAATGAAAGTTTCAATACAAACTATCAGGTAATATGTGTGTGCTTCGTTTTCCATTCGAATGTTATGTTTTTATTGACGTTATTCTGACTTTGGAGGTCAATGTTTCGCTTCATTAGGTATGATTATTAGATTCCAGGTGGTAAATGTTATCTTCGGACATCATTACTGGTTAGTTCTGTACATCAGAAATGGATTAAGATCACTATGCTTTTAAGGAAATTAAATAAAATCCATTACCGACTAAAGTGACTGCAATATTGATCGAGACGTGTCTTTAACCATAGAATAAGCAACACCTTGAACTCTTTTTGTTGTATATCACAATCGGGAATCCTGACTATTTAATTCCTTGTACACAGACTTTCTCGTAACATTGTTGATTTTGATTACAGAAGTAAACAACATGTACCAAAATAGATATGCATTATTGATGAGTTCAAAATATACTTTTTTGCGCACTACCTCCAAATATTCTCAGACTGTCCCTTCAGAAGCATTTTTAAAATGCGGTTAATATGACCATCTGGAGTTAGGCTCAACAGTTAAGAGAGTGTCCTACACAATTGATTTTGTTCAATTCTTTATGGAAATTGACCATGTTCATTTTCCTGTCAATGTTTCGTGTTAGAGTATTTATTTTTTGAAAAAATCCTATCCTTGTTAGTGATCCTGCCTTTCATATAAAATTATCCAGAGGCGTACACCGATAGTTCGCTCTCGTGAGCATCTACCACTGCACATCATCTATCAAACAGGATTCTATCTCTTCCACTTTAACAATCAAGAAGTAGGATATAAAACCTTTAAATCTTCCATTATAACACTAATCCTTCTAAAATAATGTATAAGTATGGATTCAATGGATCCAAGCACTACAACTAAAAAGTCACTTTAAGCCCAGTCTGAAAGTATAAATATTAGATTATTTAGTGAATAATTAGTTAGTTACTCAGTAGGATATAAGTGAGGTTTTCATCCTGTGACAACCTGAAATAACCTATATTCATCTGTGAAAATAGACGTGATGACCTGAAATTTTCAATGCGATCTCATGTTAACTCAATGCATCCTAATGACCGAGTAATCCAATATACATCTAATACATGGAAACCTATTCTACTTGACTTCGATTACAATAGGTAAAAGTATTGGGTTAATGAAAACCAATTCGTAATACAAAATATCCTGAGTTTTATTAAATCCACTGGGAATTATCTGTCTTCTGTTTCTAACTTATCATGGGATGCATAAATATTGCACATCACGTATTGGTTGTTATATTCTCAATCGTATTATTAATACTTTACCAGAAGGCCTAACTATATCTTATATTGAAGTAACCATTTTCGGGAACTGGAAATTTGTGGAAATCAGTAAAAATAATCCTGAAAGATAATGTGAATCTTACATCTTTTTTATTTTACTTAAGTACTCTCTGAACTCAATACATTTCGGCATTAAAGCTAAAAACTGGATATTCGATAGTAAATAGAATATTGCTGATATACTACTTCCTAATTTGTGACCGGTGTTTCTCGATGTTGCCCGATTCACATCTTGGCTCTCGTTTTGATTTTTAGTTGCCACAAGAGCTAAGTACACATAAAAACTACGCCTTCCATGATATGTACGGTTTTAGTAAATTTGGATCATTAATGAATCTTTTCATCGATATGAATCTTGTTTTCTACCATAACAAACTACACAACACTTGCAGCAAGAGGTGCAATGTGTTAAAGCTATTGAAAACAGATAGGTGTATTGGTTAAAGTCACTATTTTACTTTTTCAATTACGTGATGATGAACCGTAAAGTTTAGTAGAGGGAAATAATCATAAGATCACCCTAGTCAATTTCATTCCATCTTTGTTGTTATCATTACTTATTACCCAAACATAAGCAGAGTATTAGATTCACCAAAGAATCTATTATTCTGTTCAAATATAATAACTAGATTATAAAATATCAGTTCATCAGAGGAATCGTTTTAAATGAGTTATTTTCCAAAGCTGCGCAATCGTATTACTTTATTTCTTTATTTAAACACAAACATTGGTACAAGGAGGCACTAAATAGATATGCGCCACATAAATTATTCGACTTGTGTGAGGGCCGGGAGACTGCTTGGGTCTCCAAACTAAAGCAGGTGGTTTTCTTTGGGAGGCCACACCCAGAGCCTTTGACCTAGAGGTCTAATGCACAAAGTAGTGGAGCAACGTCAGGAGATACAGTCCCGTGATAGCCAGTGACCAATAACCGGTCCATACTCCATTTGTTCCCTCAGGATCCTGGAGCCCATGTGCACGATTGGTTTAGACTCAGGCTTTTCCAACTCCCCTAGTTGGACCCTCTGTGTCCACCAAGCCTGTCAAAGCTCCAGACATTCGCTTTTTGTCCTCTCAATTTCGTAAACAACACCCGTGGTGCAAGAGGGCAGTGAGTAGGACTTCCCTGATAGCGTTTGTATGCACGTAGCCATGTGAGAGCATTCGGAGAGCTCTCATTTGGCTCTCACATAGCTAACTCTCCCCACTATCGGCCATACCAGGGCATTTGGAGGCAACCGTATATGTATGTATAAAACTACAAGTTTATAAAACGGTTGTACATTTGTTGGAACAATAGTATGAGTCACGATCTGAAATTGGTTAGTTTTAGATATTTATAGAAGTGGCGAATTTATAATACACAGAAAACATGTAATTAGGACCGTAAGTGTCCACCACATCTATGCAGTGTCTAGCGATATTCGCTTCTTGGAAATTCTATGTAAGATGATGTCACATAAGTTCCTAGAACAGATATACGAACATCAAGTGCGTAAATGATACCTTATGCAAAGTCCTAGTAACGATTAGCTCTTGAGTTCCGACATGTACGGAACCTAGAGACTAACAATCGCTTTCCAATAAATGTGTTTATGACTGCTTTTTATCATGATACCGAGTGATATATTTAAAAAGTAATGTTTACTATTTTCGTGTACTTATGTAGCTTTCTGCTCCAAGCTCATTGTCCATACCTGACGTGTTCACTACAAATGGTGATTTAACAAGAAAAACATTTGTTTCTCTTGGATCATTGGATTTGGAGAAATTTGAAGTGGTCGGAGTTGTGCACAGAACGAGTTCCAACCTTGATTTCGGCAGTGTTGAGGGTGGTGAAGTTGGGAAGAACCCTGTCGGTGAAAAATACCACTATTCAACTAGTTCGTATCCAAATATATTGTTTGTTGATAAATTCCCCAATATTTTATCCGGCAAAACACTATATTTTCGTGGTAGTAGTAATACCCATGATAACAAAATTGCTACATACTTGACTACGAACACAGATGATATTCGAACAACTACTCTTACTAGTGTTTTTAGTGCTGCTCAAAATTCCTATTCCGATGATACCTGTATCACAACTAGCAATCAGAAAAAGCCCTTTACAACTATGTCTTATTTACTTCCTCGGGTTTCTATTCAGGAAATTAAAGAGACCACTTCAAATATACCGGCATCACTATCAGATTTTGTTACTGTTCGTCGAACAAGGTAATTTCCCTTTCACATTACATTTCATAATCACTTAACTGGAAGTTTAATAAAGTTTAGGTTGAATGGGAAAATCGAATTGTTGTTGGTACTCAGTTTATGTAATAAATACTTAGATTTCAAAATAGAACACAAACCACAATACATGGTGAAAACTTAAAACCAGTTTTCAAAAAAGTGATTGCTACCAATATTAATAACACCAGACAAGCTTTTCATTCTTTCATGTACGGGTCCATAACTATTATGTCGTAATCAATTTGATCCCTACAAATCGAGTTTTAGTTTACATCAGTGAAAATTAGTGAATTACGCTGTTTTATGGAGAAACTCGAACAACTTGATCGTACGAAAGATAGAAGTAGGACATCACTTCACTTATTATACGTATAAATATTCGCATAACACCAGCGTATGTAGATCATTGCGAAAGTGCGAATGTATCTTATTTTGGCAGACAATTTGGATTTGTAGAGTCTTATCATTAATATCACCCATTAACTCACAATTCCAATTGACGTTATGTTACACATCGGTGTTCAATAGTGGCTGATGTAGGAATAAGTAAAAAGAAAGCTAAGGGAAACCAAATAACAACAAGGGCATCAGGCTATTAATTGTTGGTGGTCAGTGCAAACTACCCAATTTAGGTTCGCGCAATCACTGGTTGAAGACGTAAATCCGCTCATTCCTTCCCTTCCCTTAGATCCTATATCCTAGAATTATTTTTTACATTTTATTCCGCAACTTTACCTTTTCTTGCACAATCATACTCTCCATGCGTAATGTTTCTTACTACATCTTATACTACTACTACTTCCTTAAGTTTCAACTTCGTAATTTCGTCTCATGTTGATATGGTGTGGCAACTTAACCCGATATACATGTGTTCCAGGTTCTACTTATGACTGATCGATGCTTAGCTCTCCATGCGTAATGTTTCTTACTACATCTTATACTACTACTACTTCCTTAAGTTTCAACTTCGTAATTTCGTCTCATGTTGATATGGTGTGGCAACTTAACCCGATATACATGTGTTCCAGGTTCTACTTATGACTGATCGATGCTTAGCTTTGTCATCGCTCTTATTTATTCTTATAAACAGACTTACTGTGCATTGCTTGCATTGTTATTTTACGAAGGTCTTATAACAACTCAAATCAAACAATCGTGTAATTAAATAAATAACTCCAACTGCTAGTTGGAATCACTTCCGTAACTTCTGCGTTGTATTCAGCTATTATAAATCCACAACAATCAGTTCAGGTTCGTGTACTCTAAATCACAGTATTTGCTTGTTAGGACTGCTCCTCTATCTTAACCGAAGTAGACAGAGCGATGCTGAAATCTACAGCCTATTGGGTAAACTGAAAATTTAAACTGACGTTACATTGATCGGTTTTGAAGACGCTGATGTAGAAAACCCAATCTGACAATTCAATGTGATTAGATTCCATCAGTCGTTCACAAGAGGAACGGTTCCGTTAAAATCTAAGACCCATGTAAGGTCTGTGAATAGCAGATTGTTGACAAGTTTTTCTCATTATATAAGCAATACCCTGTCTTGATCAATGTACCTCTTGAAATCTCAAAGTTGAGATTTATTCATTAACATTGTAGAAGGGAATTTACCAAAACACCGTTAGGATAAAAATGACTTCTCCAAATATATCTTATATGAATATTTTCTATACATAACTATTCATCTACTAACCCGTTTTAGTTTCATATTAAGAAATGAGAACATCGTACCATTTATTCCTGTCTAATAGTTATAGACTGCTTCACTACTTGTTCAGTACGTGTTTCCTTATTTTAATACTATATTATTAAATTATGTATCATGTATTCACCTTCTATATCATGGTTTATTTCAAAAAAAGGTCAGATAGAATTAAACATGCAAAAACAAACCGATCAATTGCAACACCTGCCGGTTACTCGTTGGATGGTCCAGCATTTTCAAAATTAGAAAATACTAACCAAAGCAATAAAATCTCTGGTTTACAAAATATTAATAATAACGAAAAATATCATCTTATTACAAACAAGACAATAACAAGTCGCCATAAGCCTAGCACACACTCTGAAATATCAACATTCGACAATAATTGTACCTCGTATATGACTAACGTAACACCATTCAATGGTCAAGCTAGTCTATTCAACTTGAATACTTACACTATCCCTACCACCAATGTTTCTAATATAAACAGTATTAATATTGGGAGTATAAATGAGAAAGCTATTGATATTCATCATACAGAGCCATCAATCATATCATTAGAAAATCAAGCACTGACAGTCAGTAGTTCATCACCTTGTGAATTAAATAATAAAACTTCTGTTATTTCTCAACGACAAAATAATATCAATATAAATAATACACAATCTCAAAATCATGTTCTGTCATGTGCAACACTATTCGCTGCTAATGATGAAGAAAATCTGAATAATAATTCCATTAATGGAGATGTGGCGGTTAATAGTACCAATACTGAAGTTGACGGATTGAAATATTTACAGAGAATCTATTCCAAATGGAGTGTATTTCCTGTTTACATTGAAAATGAGAAAACTTGTGTTAAACGCAATAATGGTAGTATTGATAAATGTGATACACTGTATGATGATGACAATTGTGATGAGAATAGCGAAGAATCTTCACCAAGAAAACTTTCTATTTCTACAATATCTCATCATCATACTAAAAGACCTTTACATTCGATAATTAATCCGGTACAATCATTGGTTAACAGAATGAGAAATCGTTGGACTATTTGTCGCATACATAGAAAATCAAGTGGTAGAAATAGGAAAAACCATCATCAAATGAAGGTAAAAATGGAATCATGCGCATTGCAGATTTGTCTCCTATAAGTTTATTTTCAGTTTAGATCACAAGTTGCTCTTACCTAAACCACCATTGAAAACCAGAAAGCACTCGGCAGTCGTTTCTTTCCAACATGGAACATTCCAATATTGCGCTTCCATGACTTTACCGAAGATCGAGCCAAAAACCTTTAATCTTTCAGAGAACGCTTGACTGTTAGATTACTGAGTCGGTTTACATATTCACTTATAATAATTCGCAATAATGCACGGTTATCACCTTTTTCGATTAGTGATATTTGTCTCAAAGTATCCTACAGTGTTATTCCTGTTTTTTTCTGTAAATGTGTTGTAAATAGTGACATTCTCTGATTCAAATCCAACAAATATTTACTTATTTATTAATAACGATAACATTCAAATTGACATTGTGCCGATCAAAATGTGATTATGTGTATTCTGCAGTTTGCAACATTTACTTATCAATTGTGTAAATATGTTTGAGAATTATTAGCGTCAATACACAATCTAGAGTATAAAATACTCACTAACTTTTCTACCATAATGCAACCCCACTGATATATTATGGTTGAATTCATCGTTACTGTAATATGTTTGTAATGTTTCCTTCGGGTGAATTACTTGACGACGTAGAACCTGACAGAAGGGAGTATCAATTCACATTATCACAGAGAAAGGAAACAATTCTTTTGAAACTGATTTACGATGTAGGGGTTCATGTACTTGGCCTCGAGCCACGCTCCAAATGTAAGGATTACTGATATCACCTAGCTGGCGAAATCTAAGGTGGGTTAAGGTCCATAACTGCGATCTAGTGACTAGATGTTAAACGTCTTAACCATTGAGATACCACTCCACAAAGTCACAGAGCAATAAACAAGTGTTCTGATCCTAGTATGGAACGTCCTCAGAAGTGCGAACTCCTAAGACTGCCATAGATCAAACCTAAGAATTCCAAGTCTCGTGGCAAACGCTTGACTATTAGAACTATTGGGTCGGCAGAAAAAGCAACATAAAAACCATAAGATTTGGAATCATGCTGCCAGTGATAGAATAAAATCAAGCATTAAAATTGGGTAGAATCAAAGAACAAACTGTGAAGGATGATAAAAAAATGCGCATATCTGTGCCACGGTGACCAAAATTATTAAAAACATTACTTAAATATGACTGTCTAATAGTGTTTAAATAAAAAATTCCGCACCTGCCAACATAGCACACAGTTAATAACTTAATGGTTTGATGCTATGTTTTGTTCTGATAATCATTAGATACCGCTTAACCTAATCCTATAAAAAGCCAGCAACTAAGCGTTTGCAACATACGCCTTATTAACATTATTCAATAATGGTTTGTAGTCTTATCAACATTTTATTGCACTCAATAATACCACAAATCATAGTTACTATAATTTTACATTATACTTCCTATCACCATATATCTGTTTTGGAAGATCATAATTTCATTGTTTTTTATACCTTGTTTAAATTCGTTTTCCTAGACAAAAACACGGAAAAAAACTAAACTAAAAAGTTTCAGCAAAGAAGCTGTCCGTGAATTTTCTGACTTCTCTGGTCTAAATAACATCAGTGATACTAGATTGGAAGTTGATAATAATGAGAAAAGACATCGTAGACAAACAATCATTACAAATGCATCAATTTTTTCATTGCCCGCTATTCCACCAGCGTTATGGAATGCTGAACGCCCTGTATGGATTATGGGTGTACCATTAGAGAACAATGGTGATAAAGATGATGATCACTGGTTTAAAGTAGACGGCAATAAATTTATCCTGTTAAGGCAAAAATCAGAATTCACCAATTTAACAGGCAATAAAAATCATCCAAACATCACCGGATCATCCTCTTCAATTTATGCATTTCATGTACGACCACCGCCAAGACTGAAACCAATTACTACAAAAGTAAGCCGACTACAATGTGAACTTAATTTAAATCAGCATACACGTACAAGATCTGTTGGACAAATGCTAACTTCAGAAAAATCAGCTTTAAATATTACTTAGTAATTGTCATTTTTATATTTTTATTTCTATGAAAGCTAAATTATTCGTTATGTTTTCTTAATTCCTGGTCGATTTTAAGTCAAAAATGTAATTAAATCTAACAACATTCTGTTCATTGTTTCATTATTACTATCATTATACTAATTCATGACCGATACCCATTATCCCGACCATAATTGACATTGAAAACAGTTACCATTACATACCAAATAACATCATTGTAAGTAGCACAACTATCTAGTGATTTCCCTCCCTCCCCCCTCTCTCTCTTTAACATATCTCGATGTAAATACGCGTAGAAGGTAAGGACAATTAAAAAAAAAGCTGGAACAACAATAATTAATAATATACATACATAAATACATACAACATTTGCCATTAACATCATTTCATACACTGAATTTTTTGGTAGATTTCATAATTTTCTTTTTTTTCATATTACAATTTGTATTTCGGAGATATCATGTCTTCTCCATGGTATGTGATAATGGTAATCATAGCAATAATTAAAATTGTCGATGTTTCATATTTGAGACAAGAATATTTTTTATTGAACCTAAATCTTTAGAAAAGTGGTCTTTTCTACTATTGTTAATCATTTGGAGTAAGGGTTTGTGTTGAGAACGATGTGCTTGTAATAAGAAAAAAGAGACGGATAAAGAAAATTAAAGTGAAAATAACAATTGTTATCAAGCAGCTGTTGAGTCTTGCTCTTCTTCAACAAACATTTCGTTTGGTTTTTCCCTGTAAAACAAATAAAAAAACATCGAATTTGAGATGATAAACGATTCATAGGTCACATAGTTATGCAACTTTTTCAATAATATAAAATAATGTTTAAGTACAATGCCCTGGTACGACCGAGAGTGGGGAGAGTCCGCTCTCCCTCTCGAAATGCTCTCATATGGCCACGCGTATACAGCCTCTAACAGGGAAGTCCTACTCGCTGCCTTCTCGCACCACGGGTGTTGTTTAAAAAATTGAGAGGACGAAAAGCGAATGTCCGGCGCTCTAACCGGGTTGCTGGGTATGAACGGTCCACATAGGGGAGTTGGAAAACCCTGATTCCAAACCAATGGTGCACATGGGCTCAAGCATCCTGAGGGAACAAATGGCGTATGAATCAATCGTTGATCACGGACTACCATGTAACTGCATCTCCTCACGATGCTCCACTGCCTTGTGGGTTAGACCTTTAGATCAAAGGCTCGGGGTGTGATCCCCTAAGAAAACTACCTGTTTGTACCAATATTTATGTGTTTAAATAAATAATACTTTTACTCATCAACTCTGGTATGGAACACTGAAATAACATGACTGTATATTGATTGTTCATTATGCAGTCATGTGCAGCTCCTAATTTTTTTTGGCTTTCGATATACCTTGAGTTTAGCATTTTTACAATCCACTACGTTTAGTTCAGACAAGCCTCCGACACGCTTGCTCAAGTCAGCTATGTGAGAGGAATGACCAATGAGTGGAATTTGGCGAAATTGAATGGATAAATATACTAATAATTAGCATACATACATCTAGTCTTCTAAACTGAAGAAAAATATGTGCGTGTCTCGCCCATAATTTCCCACCTACTTGATCTTGAGGCGGCATGTGAACATAGATACGTGATATGCTTAAACTCGACCACCTGGTCAAATATCACTATACTTTTCATTTATTAATTTTCTTCATTCCTTTTGAACTATATTACTACAAACTTAGCTACCCAATGAGGATTATTTATCAACTTCCC
Source organism: Schistosoma rodhaini (assembly GCA_944470415.2). Lineage (NCBI taxonomy): Eukaryota > Metazoa > Platyhelminthes > Trematoda > Strigeidida > Schistosomatidae > Schistosoma > Schistosoma rodhaini. Next base: position 7,208,311 of record OX104040.1, read on the forward strand.
CGTGCTGCCATCTTTTTACTTTTTTTTCTCGTCATATGGGTATGAGATGTGGTATCGTAGGTCGATGACACACGGGCATATCCATGTCAGGTCTTGTATGTTGTTTAGGGTCAATTCAACCTATATATCCAGGCGATATTCTATCGCTCGGTTAGTAAACTGCGTTTCAACGAAATTCATTCAATATTTGTATGGAATTCATCAGTAGTCATTTGTTAATTCACCAAAATAATGATTGAGCGTTTCATAGCGTATTAACAGTCTACTTACATGTGAAAAAAATAGGGAATTGAATTTTTTAACATTTAAGATTATGGGTGGAGTTAGAAACATGCACCGTTGAATTTCTACTTAAGGACCTACAATTATTGTACTTACTACCTAAGTAGTCCAGTTCGCATATTTATTGGACAAACCATGTACATTTATAGATAGATATAGATGTAAATTCTTACCGTTCATCATTCGAATCATTACAAAAGTTCGATAGATAATCATTCGGTACATCAGTAAATTGAACACTTGGAGCATGTACAAGTTGTTTTAAATTATCATGAACTGTCATTCGTAGCGCTTCAATATACTACAACGAAAGAATTCATCAATAATAACTTGATGTAAGCTTCATAAAATTAAACTAAAACAATGATAGTGAGTCACGTCCAACACTATGTTAAGATCTATTTGAAATACCCATAATTTGACTTTATGGAAATAAATCTTGTTAATATATTAAAGTTGCTGACTAGTAAATATGTCTTATAAAGAGGATCCATGGAAGGATATTTGTCCACTATATATTGGAATATTAAAAAGTTATCGTGAAGAGAAAACTAGTTGGTTGATTTCACTTTAGTATGTAAAATATATTCTATTAGAATTATTGAAATAAGTATCCGTAATCTGTACCTCAATTCAGAATCTCATTTATAAGGACAGATCTTAATTACATCAGAATTTATGACAATCGCTACCTGGTCGATTTGTGTTTTAAAAAAATTAGTTATATGTTGATCGGCGATTTGGTGGAGATTAGTTTAATTTGTAACTGGTATTCATTACCGATTAACATCAGTTACAACATCATTAAGAACTAAGGATAACTTATTGAACAACTGTTTCATCTTAGTGTGAGACATCTTAACGGTGTTGCCCTCCCTCTATCCCGCCCCACTATTCGATCCAAAAACTTTCAATTCTAACTGTGAGAACCTTAATTTTGGATAAACCAGTGTTTTCTGGTTCTCGATAGCATTCTAACTGATGTTAGTCCATTGTGAATTAACCATATTTTAATTACGAGTAGGGTACATGTTACCAGCTTAGTTTTCTCCCCAGTTGATCTACCACCTATCAGTAGCTTAATGTTAAGTTGTGCCAAAACTAAGATATGTTAAAAGTGTCTTCTTAGTTTGGTTGAACCGATGCACAAACCACTGCCAATTTGTGAGATTTTCAAGACAATCTAAGGACATCGTTGTCATTTTCAGACCTAAAACAATCCTTTGGCTGTATTATTACCTCTTAATTTCCTCGTGTTTCAGGTTTTGTGGGAGTTTTGAGATCCTAGAAACAATGCCAAGGGTCAAAGTCTTAAGTGTTCAACGACCATACGTAATATGTATAATACGAAAGAAACTATCAGTCCCAAAATGATGTGGCTGGAACAAAATTGTTCAATGGTGTCGGTAGAGATTGTTTAATTTGTGGTTGAAATCACGGATTGACGATCATTGAAAACCAGAAAGTACTGGAGAACTTTCCCATCCTAGTATGGGACTCTTAAGTAATGCATATTTATGAACCGAACAGGAATTGTAAGCATAGCCGTTTAGCCTCGCAGCAAGCCTCTAACCTTCATATTGGACATGAGACAGACATCGCTGATGTCTGTGTATGGTCGTGCAATGCTTTGGCTAAGCTAAAGTTAGAAATGTAAATCATTTGATCCCAACTCTGATTTGAAGTTTATGCACTTGCCGGAAGACCTGAAGGTTATTGGTTCGATCCATGTCGAGATTGCAAATGTGTATTCCTGAGGAGTCCCAAGCTAGTACAAAACAACTTTCCGGTACTTTTTGGGTTTTAATGATTTTCTAATGCTTCTTCAATTTAAGAGGTATTATTTTAGAGTCAGCCCATGATATCAACCACAAATCAGAATTAACTTACTTGCCGTGTGTTCGCATTATCCAACTTAGTTGTCAAGTCTGGATGTAATGTATAATCAGGATAAAAGAATTCAATGTACGGGGAATAAGGTAATTCATTGGAAATTTCTTTCTCTTGATCAAGTAGTACAGCTGTTTCATATGCCCAACAGCGTGCTACGTTCCGTACAGTATAACCGCCACCGCCAACGACCAATAATGGTAGACCAAGTTCTTTAACCATTCGAACACATCTCCTGAGGAACAAAGGTGAGAAACAAGCACATTCGGAATGGTCATACAGAACTTAATGGAATAATAACACCATGTAGGCCAATTATTTTCTTTAATACTGTGAAAGTACGGCTCCATGGTTCAAGTAACTGATTTTCAAATAACGGATTAACGCGCACAAATTCACCTTACAAATTTTCCGCCGGATCAATGAATAGTAACATTGAACTAATCAATGTAGCTTGCTTATTATTATTGTTTCATTTCGGAAAATATCGCAGCATATTATAATAAGTAGATTGGGTGGACTTTTTTTCCCTCAACAGCAAAAGTGCGATATACTTGAAGCTATATTTTCCCAACCCCTATGTTTATTATGTTAAGACTCCATTGAACAGTCTGGATTTGTAAACTGAACTACATCCTAGTGGTCAAGCATTTATAAGCAACATATCACGTATGTACATCGGTTGGAGTTCCTACCTTAGGCAAGCAGATAGTAACCAATGAGATTCTCTGCAGTTATCCTGATGTGTGACAACATGAACGCTTCATACATTCGTGTTAGACCCCTACCGTGATTATAACTGACTCACTGATAGACTCTACTTACAAATATCTCGATATCGCCCATATGCACATTAGTTATATTTAGTGACATCTAGTAGTGAAATCCAAGATGTGTGATCCACTCGACTACGGACATACTACTTGTGTAGAATTTTATTTAATAGTTTAAATGATCTGATTAAGATAGTTTTATCGATTACTTTATTGTTGCTGACTTGTTATTTAGTGGAATTAAATTGAACGGGGTTTGTTCATGAGCTTAGGTGGGTTTCATAACTAACAGAGAAACCAGTGCTCTGGATTCAAGCACATGCTCAGCTAACGTGCTTCATGAATTATATTAGAACGAAACCTGTAAGTAAAACCAACAACGGCTTCAAAGAAAAGATTGCTTTTTTGATCACTATATGTTGGATCTACAAAAACGGTGGAGAGATATTATGTACGGGAATAATTGAATAGTACACCAATGATATCGTTTTTTGACCATGTTCGGTTTTCGCGTCAAAAACTACTCAGCATAGCTAAAAAAAACAAAATTTACCAAATAATTTCTGCATTGATACCATGTTTTCACCTAATCGTATACACGATTGCTAAGGGATGAAGCACAAATTCTTTGGAAACCACGGCCAATAAAGGCAATAAACAAAAATGGTGTTATATTCGTCAAAAAGACTAGTTTATCCAAACTGAATCAACTTACTTTTTTGTCACAAAGAATTAAAAATCATAACTTACCCGTGACCTCTAATGGACAGATTGAATACACCTAATCGATCACAGCCAAGCGAATCAGCGCCACATTGAAGTACAATAGTTGTTGGTCGATAAAATGCAACTACGTCATTTATAACGGCTCGGAAAACACTGAAATACACTGAAATTCGACAAAAAAATAAATCACCAGTATAGGGTTGAGGAGATTGCTGAGTTGTAATCGAGATCATCAACCGACCGATGGTAGACCACCGAATGCCCTGGCACGGCCGAGATTGAGGAGAGTCAACTCATTCTCTACAAATGCTCTCACATGGCCACAAGTATACAACCACTGTCAGGAAAGTTCTACTCACTACCTTCTCCAGGTAGAGATGTCTTTTATGGAATTGAGAAGATGAAAAGTGAATGTTTGATGATCTAGCCATCTTGGTGGATATGAAGGACCAACATAGGGGAGTTCAAAAACCCTGATTCCAAATCAATCCTACACATGGAACCCTGGATCACAAGGAAACAAATGGCGTATGAAACTATTATCTGTCATTAGCTACTATAGGACTGTATCTCGTAACGTTGCTCCACTGTCTTGTGGATTAGGTCTCTAGGTCAAAGGCTTGGGGTGTGGCCTCAATAAAACTACCTGCTTCGGTTTGGGCGTCCAAGCAGTATCTCAGCAGGAGTCTCCTACTAGGACGATACGGCTGTCCATTGCTTCCAGGTTTTTAATGGTGGTCTAACATCGATTGGTTCATGATCTCAAAAACTAAATTGTTTTGAATAAACTGGAGTAATTTTCGATAAGTAACACAATATTTTCAACATCTTTACATAAATACTAGTAGTCAACAAAAACAAATAGAAATAAACCATTTTCTGTTAATCATTCCCAGTTAACACAATGTTATAATACTTACCTCAGCTAATGAAACGATCGTTCAAACAGCAATGTAATTCATTTGCTGTTTTGTCCAAGGGCTAATAGTGATATTACCTGGTTACCCTAACCGAAGTTAGTGATGGAAAGTTCGAACCTAAGAGTTAACCGGTGAGACCCAACTATTTTGATCACAAAGCCCCCGCTTCTTACAATATGAATATACAGATTCGGCAACATCATGTCAAATAAACAAATTGTATTAAAAACTATATCCATTTCAAAGAAAATCCATTTTCGCCGCTATAAAAAGTGTGGATAACTACTTAGTTATTTACTGATGGAGATTACGTTTCCCGTATTACTATATTTCCAGTAAACTGTGGAAAGTTCCAAAGATACATTAGATTGAAGTAGCATTATATAAATAAATGTTTAAATTAGTGTTCACTGAACGTGAGTAGACAAAGATCTTACTAACATGTTAGGTAATCATACAAAATCATTAATCAAAAGTTTATAACGAGGGAGATAGCAAGTATACATATACATAGAGAAAAAGATAATTGCACCTACTGTCGTCATCAATGCCTTCTTTTAAAGGAACATTCACTGCGTAGTATTTCCCAGCTTTGGCTCCAATCTCGTACATATCACCTATCAAAAAAATACAGAAAGCAAATAAACTGAATTATGGACGTTCTTTTTTGCGGTCAACATATGGTTATAACGCCCATAATTGATGTGAAACGTATTTTAGAATTTCAAGACCATAGATTTGTAACTTTGTACAGGATGAATCACCTGTTTTAACATAAAACTTATATGAAGAGTATTGAAACTGATGATGAAATATATGACTGTCCAGTCAATATGTGAATTGAGCTACAAAGGTAGTTAGTTATGGGTCTAACAAGAAAATCGACTAGTAACATTGTCCTCTAGCACCTATCACTTTGAATCAGTTAGACCTTGGTGGTCTTTATACATTCACCTACTATTGCTAAGCGTTGAAAGTTACGACTTTTTGAAATATAATAGTTACCCGCTTAATTGTTCATTTTTACTGCACTTTTCACTCTTGTTCGTTATGTACATATCAGTAGAACAAATAGAACCATTGACACTCTATACAGAAAACAACCGGTTGTCTATTTTGTGTATAGAACAAGTTTTGGCAATTGACAACATTCAAGTGGATCATTTTAAATTGAATATAAAAAAGATAACAGCATATACTCATCATGGGTATTGTCTGTTGTGGTTAGTTGCGTTGGAGATCTCTGTATAAATTAAATTTTTATCGTATGACTTTTTGTTTGTTCATAGACTAATCAGCGGAACAGCTGTAAAAATCAAATCTAATAATCAGAAGGGGTTTTGTGGAGATTTCAGTATTTTCATAGTTGAAATCATGAGTCGATTGAAGCTAGACCACAATGGAAAACCTGGAAGGCCCTTTCGTCCTATTGTGGGACTCCTCAGCAGTGCACATCCACGATCCCGCCTCGCGAGATTCGAACTCGGGACCAACCAGTCTATCTAATAAAATGTAATAATTTGATTAATATATTATTATCTAAGGTTAAAATGTATTCTGATCACCTGTTTGAATTTAGTATTCTACAATAAACATTAATAAATGTTCATTTAATTTCTGAATAGTGATTGGTAAAGGAAAAAGAATTACTTTTATTTAAATTGGAAAAATTGAAAATTAATTTAAATCAGTGATTGTTAATTTCTGAAGGCTATTTGATAATTCACAAACCTTATCAACTAGTCTAATTGTTCTTACTGAACTATTACACTTACATACATGGATGATTATGATAAACTTTGAAACAGATTAACTTATTGAGATGGTGGAGAAGATTTGTAGCTCAGGTGGATGATTTCGATGGAGTTTTATTCTTTGAGCTGAATGGTTTGGTCGTGGAGCTTTCATCGTCCTTCTGAACGACATCATCAGAAAAAAATTCGGGTAGAAGTGAAGTGTTTGAATTTTTCTACATGTAGTTCACAGCTTGTCCTGTGCACCACATATGGAGAAATCCAAACACTTCACTTCTATCCGAAGTTTTTGCTGATGACGTCGTTCAGAAGGACGATGAAAGCTCCACGACCAAACCATCCAGCTTAGAGAACAAAACTTCATCAAAAAAAGATTAACTTATTCTTTCTTTCATAGTTAACTTTTGTAGTTGTCTAGTAAATCTTTCTTTTTTTATTTACCATAAAGTTTACATTTTTGTATGTAATTTTGATCAACAATTAACAGTTTCAAGCATTAATACTAATGTATTATGTATGTGAATACACTGATATTCATTACATCTCTCATAAAAGTAAATAGCATTAAGATAAAATTAATTAGCAATATTAATTTGATTAAAAGGGATTCTATTCTAGTTATTGATTACTTGAGTGTTCATTATCGAACACTTTATCTCTATAATAAATAAACATAAATACCTTTTTTTGGAAATCAAAGCTTTTCTATTAGTTATTAAACACTTGGAAATGTTGATTATAAACATTTTAAAATAATAAAATCAAGGATTGTCTCACCAGGGACTCTTTATATACAACCCTATCTATAAATTAATTCTCATGGTAACATATATATATATATATATATATATATATATATATATATCGCACTGGTGCATATGAATTTACTCTTTATCTCCCTTTACAATTTGAGTTTCTTAATTATCTTAGATTTTGTATTATATGAATCTATCTTAGCTTCTCGAATTATATGGACCATGCCTAGTCTTTTCTACTAGCATTGACAATTACTACTTTTAATAATCTAGCAAGTCGCCATCGTTATCTCACCTCGATGTTGATATAGTGTAAAAAAAAACTTGGACGGATGCATATAAATGCCAGGTTCTAAGTTGCTTATTACTAGATGATATGGACACAATAATTATAAGCATAATCAAATATATTTAAATTGGTAACCAGATAAATACTGTCGTACACATTCAAATCTTATGTACTTAATAATAACTGTCCTTTTATTATATTTCTAGCCAAGATTCATCGCGATTCATCCACATAAAAATTTCGGACACTTTGTTTTAATCATTAGCTACTACTGAGCAATAGACATTTTTTATCAGTATAGGGTTGTGGAGATCGTTGAGTTTCATTTAAATCATGAACCGATCAATGTTAGACCATTATTGAAAACTTGGAAGCACTTGACGATCATTTTGTCTTAGTATGGCTTAGGTGTGGCCCTGTATCTGACTCTACTTAGATAGGACGACGATGTTATCTACGGGATCACCACTTTTGTGGCCCACTATCTGACTCCAGATCGATCTTATGATCGATTGTTATCGAAATATACATGTCGCCAAACCTTGTATATTTTCATCAACTTAAATCGCATTAGTGAATAACGGAATTAAATAAGTCAAATACGAGAATGAATTTTAAATACGTATACTTCATAAAATTGTTGATCCAGACGGACGATCAGAGAAACAGAAAAGGAGAGAGCGAAGTGAAACGAAATGACGCACAGTGGAGAATGCAAGTGAGTCAATTAGATTTAATCAAGCGTGACTCGATATTTATAGTCAAACGAAAATAAGTTACAGACACGTGATGAATAGGGTAAGTAATTAATACAAATACGATCATATAAAAAACAGTCGAGGTTGATAAGCGGATAAGTGAGAGAGTGAAAGTGTGGCTTGAGGAGAATGAATAGATCGGTCTGTCTAAAGGCTAGAATAACCTATGTGGGCTTCACATAGTACCAACCCTTACAATGGGATCCCTTAACAGCGCGCATCCACAAACCTGCACGCAAGAATCGAACTTAGGACCATCGGTCTCCAGAGAACATTCAACCTATAGACCACTGAACCGCCCTTTCAATGGTATTTTTTATACTAGTGTTTTGATGTGATTGAATACCTTTAGATTGTTAACAAGATTGAATAAGATCGATCAAACCATTTGCTGCAGGGATATGACGTAGTTCAATAAAGATTAATGCATTATGGTGTCGTATCACTGGTTCCAAATGATTATGAACGGAAGTAGATTCAGCCTAACGAAATTTTTTGCTTAGTAGTAATGGATTACCGAAATGTCCAGGTTGGGACGCAAATAAGTGGAAACAAGAATAAGTAGGACTGAAGTACTTCACTAGTCGACCAAACTGACATAACATTCAGTTGTTTATAGAAAAATCCCCGACATCTTCATTCAAACCTTGATAATTAATTAACACCTATACACTCGAAATACCTAATGTAAAAAGCAAACTAAATGACTATTCACCTCCAATATTACAATAAATTCTAAATCTACGTAGAACTTTCAATTACTGACACTTCAATAAAACATTAACTTGTTGCAACATTTTAAAATGCTACAACTAAACAATAAGGTTTAAGAAATAAAAATCTGAATATGAAAGTAATTTGCATCAAAGCTTGATTATAGTAAAATAGTAGAATAAAGAGAGTGCTCTGTAGTTGTGTTGTCATAGTTCAAGGAACGCACCTATGAGTTCAATAAATCAATGGGGAAATCCATGTTGAAGAGCTCTTAATGTTAACTGTCACTTGCAGTGTTCCTCTAACAACTATTTGTTACTGCCTATTACTAGCCCCATTTACAAAGAAAGATATTACACATAATAATAGACATAGTTTTGTATAAACTTTAAGGATTAATATATCTTTATTCAACAATAAATCATTACACAGCAACAATTCGATAGACAAATTAGTTGATTTGTTTAGTGTTAAACTTATAAACTTATGTTTTGTTAATGTTAGATAATAGTGATATATATGGCTGTTTCTAAAACGAAATACTAGCATCAAAACATTGCTGAGAGTGTTTTCAGTAGTCAGTATTTTTTTATCACAAAAATATAGCTATATTCATTTATTATTTCATTTAAAACTTAAAGCACTTAGGTTTAAAAATATAATTCATTAGTGTTTAATGTGTGTGACAACATAGCTTTTGCAGAATTTGGAAAATCAACTGAATTAAACCATAAGTCTTCTTCAGTTGGTAGTATAAGTCAAAATGAAGAAATGAAACCTTTATAGGCTGACTGCTGAAAAGATACCAGTGCTAACTTGGTTAAACTTGAACTTCATTTAATACTGTTAATTTACTAGAGTTACTTTAGATTATTAATGAAGATTTATGAGAGTTTATGATCTATAAAATATTTTGTAGAGATATAATACACCTTGTACGAGAAAAGAAAATGCCCTGGTACGGCCGAGAGTGGGGAGAGCCCGCCCTCTCTCTTGAAATGCTTTCACACGGTCACGCGTATATAGCCTCTGTCAATGAAGTCCTACTCACTGCCTTCTCGTGGCACTACTGTTGTTTACGAAATTTAGAGGACGAAAAGCGAATGTCCGGCGCTTTAACCGGGTTGGTGGACACGGAAAGTCCACCTAGGGGAGTTGGAAAACCCTCATTTCAAACCAATGGTGCACATGAGCTACAGTACCCTGAGGGAACAAATGGCGTGTGAATCAATCGTTGGTCATCGGCTACAATGGGACTGTATCTCATCACGATGCTCCACTGCCTTGTGGATCAGATTTTTAGGTCGAAGGCTCGGGGTGTGGTCCCCTAAGAAAACCACCTGTTTCGGTCTGAGCACCCGAGCAGTATCATAGTCCTCATACAATTAAATGAAATGGCAATTTTTTGTGTGGCGCATATATATCTGGTGCCCGTTTGTACCAAGATTTATGTGTTTAAATAAAGAAAGAAAAGAAGCAACTCACTATACTAGCATGCATTAAATTAATTACCTTTAAAACCTGTATAAATTTGTAGGCGTTGGAGTCTACAAAATCACGCAGAAGAGCTATATGAAACATGATGCTTTATCCTACATAACAAATGTAACTTAACTAATACATTACACAATATCTACTTATTCTCCTCTTAATTCAGTTATATACGAAAATACATTCATGTAGTACATCTTTCGATTATAACATGAAAAAGAAAAAATTGTGTATCCCTATGAGTGTCGTTCAAATGGCTGGATATATCACCAAAATATTTTTCAACCGACCTACAGATAAAATTATTACCATTATATACTTAATAACTTATGAAAAAATGTGTAGTTGGTAAAAATTCAAGAACCATTTGAAGATTAAAATATTTAATTGGTCAGCTAAAGATATGACTGAATGGAACCATGAACTGATAAATATTAGTCAGAAACCATTGAATACATTGTATTAGGATGAAGGGTAATTGCAAGCTTGCTTTATAACGTTCTTCCTTCGGCATCAAGTGTTCGGGCGCAGAGACGATAATTCAATTGGTGTCACCATCTTGAAACACCGACTTCGGTGGCTTGGACATGTTTTACGAATATCATCCCAGAGACTTCCACGTCGTGCATTATTTGCCGACCCTGGGACTGGTTGGAAGAAGCGGAGAGGAGGTCAGTGTATGACATGGTGTCGTGGCATGAAAGAAAGTTGCAAAGAGCTAGCTTCTGTTGGTCCTTCACGACTCCCTGGCTGGGGTCCGAGAGATGGTGCAACACAGTGGCTAGAGACGTTATCAGATATGGATCAGAATAGAAGCCAGTGGCGATCCTGCTGTAACCTTCTTTTACTTTCTACATAAAGAATGGTTCTAACTTTCTTAACTGAAAGAGTCTTCTGGTTGTACATTTCAGTCCGCCTTATCTTTTCATCCCTTCTCTTCCTACTTTCATTATTTTGTGTGGCGCATATGTACCTGGTGCCCTTTTGTACCAATATATATGTGTTTAAATAAATAAATAATAATATTATATAAGGATATAGTATAGGAAGGAAGAACGTTATGAAGCAATTTTAAGCCTGAGGTTTAAGGGAAGATAAAGAGTGTATACTCCTACACCATTGTGATCGATTCTGAGCCATGTCACCTAGAGTCTCCAACCATTGGCTCAGAACCGATCACAATGGCGTAGGTGTATACACTCTTTATCTTCCCTTAAACCTCAGGCTTAAAATTGCTTCATAACGTTCTTCCTTCCTATACTATATCCTTATATACAACCTATCTTTTATATACTACCACCACCACTAAATTAACTATTTCTATGCATCCAGTGTTCATCTTGTTGTGCTAACGAGGCATGACAACTTGGACCGATGCATAAATATGCCTGGTCCTACGTTGAAGCTGACTGACTGACTGCAAGCTTAGTAAAGTTGAATGGCTCAACAATGATTTATAAAACTGGGATTAGAGGAATTGAAACGATGTATATTCCATGTTGAAATTACCATGTTGTTTTAAATAAATGATAGTATGGATACAAAAAACTGCTTAAAATACCTGTTCCAGGGAAAAACATGTTTCCATAACGGTGAAATGATACTGTCATTACACGATCCGTGAGGTAAAATGCTTCTTGTACTCCATCACCATGATGAACATCAATATCGATATAAAGTACACGTGGATTATATTTCAATAATTCTAATGTGGCTATTACAATATCATTCACATAACAAAATCCAGACGCCTAAAAAGACAAAAATGACATAAATTACCAAGAAATTACTTCAAATTTCTTAGCATGATGAAGTCCACCTGACCAATTGATTGCAATATCTGTTACCTAAATTGAATAAATTATAATAGATGACTTTTTTGATAAATTTTTATGCATACTCCATTATTCAAATATTTAGCAGCTTGAAGTGATGCACCAGTGTGAATAGAGGAAAAACGATATATACCATCGAAAATTGGACTGTAGAAAGAATCAATGAGATTGGAATTATTAAAATATAAGTCATTATAAAACAAAAACCTACCAATCTTCACCAATATTATAGGTTAATAATTTTTCTTTAGGAAATGTATGCACATTAGTTGGTGTAACATCACGCAAGAATTCGATATATTCTTGTGAATGAAATGATATCATATCCTTCATACTGGCATGATATGGTTTGTAGACCTTAATGATCAAAACAAAATTACAAATAATTTAAAAATACAACGAGAAAAATCTCTCCTACCTTCATACGATCTGTCAGATTATAATTTACCACAAGGGTATGAGTTAGTGTAAGTCTATGTGGTTTCATGGGATGATTCGGTCCTATTGACATCATGAAATAATTCAATTTTTCGACATTGAACACTAACCATAATGAAAATTCCCACAATCTGGATCGTAAAAATATACAACACGCTTGTCTTTGCCCATACTCCTGAATATATGTCACGTGTTTCGACAATTTTTATACACTGTATAGTTTGTGCCTGAAAGATGGAAGATAAAGAAAAGTGTATCATAGGAGTGACAAATAATAACAATTTATTTGTTTATTTAAACACAAACAATGGTACAGGGAAGCACCAGATATATATGCGCCAGACTTCGTCATTCATTTGTGTGAGGGCTGGGATACTGCCCAGGCGCCCAAACCAAAGCAGGACTTCCCAGACAGTGACTGTATACACGTGATCATGCGAGAGCATCTCGAGAGGGAAAGCGGACTCTCCCCAACCTCGGCCGTATTAAGGCATTCAGGGGCAATAATAAAATTAATTCTGTGCGGTTCATGACTAAGTAAAATACTCTATTATAGTTTACGGATTGATGTGTTATTTTATAGAACTAGATTTTTATTTTGCTTACCTTTTTTATTTGTATTGTACGTCTTCAAGGAATAGATTTACGTTTGGTAAAATACCATTGTAAAAGTGGACTTCTGTATGCCCGACTTTTCACGAATTAACTTCTCACCCAGAGAATAACTGATCAACTTGCAAAGCATAACTGAAATAATTCTATTTGATCTGGATGATGACAAAATGAAGTCAGCTAAACACAATGGGATTTATTCCTGTTCTTCAAAAATGGAAAATTTTACTCTAGAACACCATGTAGAATTCATCTTTAACCTTATCCGAGCTGCAATCAGTGGGAACATAGGCAGAGATGACGAAGAGAAAAAAATGTGTGTCCCAATCTTTTCGCACCGTCCATATCACCCATAGGTTGATCCCAATAAAAATGGACGCTTAGTTGCTAGGTTTGGATCTATTTATACCCTGGTACGGCCCAGGTTAAGGAGAGTCAACTCATTCTCTACAAATGCTCTCACATGGCCACAAGTATACAACCACTGTCAGGAAAGTTCTACTCACTACCTTCTCCAGGTAGAGATGTCTTTTATGGAATTGAGAAGATGAAAAATGAATGTTTGATGATTTAAACATCTTGGTGGATATGAAGGATCAACATAGGGGAGTTGTCCATCCGAGACCCGTATTCAAGACTCCAGTGAAGTACTACAAATTCGTTCTCCATCTGTCGCTTCGAAAAGCTTGTTTCACGTGCGCTTATCCGGGGACTCTGTGGCATCTTCGTCTGGTCTTGCTGGCGTTGGTGTCACACTAAGCGCTAGAGCTGAGGCAGCACTAATCGATTCGATCTCCATTAACAGTCGGTTATGTGCTCTTAGATAAGAAAGTTCCAACAAAGTGAGAAGAAATCGGCGCGAGAAACGGTGTCTTTTCGTCATCTCCGCCTATGCCCCGACAGATTGCAGCCCGGATGCAATCAAGGACGAGTTCTACCACCAGTTAACTGTTCTTCTCCAGAAAGCGCGTTCGACAGGTATTGTAGTATTAACCGAAGACTTGAATGCACAGGTCGGGCGTCTAGGCACAGAAGAGAGTCGTTTAGGTGGCCGATGGGGACTTGTTTGTCTAAGGACAGATGACGGGGACCGTTCGTTGCAACCGTCTACAGACTACAACCTGTTTCTGGCTAGCACTAACTTCCAGCACAGTCATCGTCGATGTACCACATGGCGTCTCCCCTCTGCATCTCAAGCCTGGACTCAGGTTGATCACATCGCGATCAGCTACCGCTGGCGTGGTTGTGTACAAGACTGCCGCTCCTTTTGGAGTACCTATCTGGAGTCTGATCATGCCCTGGTCTGCGCCAATCTTACCTTACTTTTTAGTGGCCGAAGGATTGACCGCCATCAACGGATTGATGTTAGTAAACTGGCTGCAACTTCTGTTGCAAGTAAGTATCGAGCGGAGCTAGCCTCTAGGCTAGCTACCACACCACCGAAAAGTATAGATGAGTATTAGTTGCAACTTCATGACGCCATGAAAATGGCAAGTAAAGCCGCTTGCGGCTTCGTGAAACGTCCCGCTTATAAGCACTGGGTTTCTTCTTGCTCCTTACAACTGATGGAAGCCCGTCGGTCTACTCCGGGTGACCGTGAGTTTGACCACAAACGAAGACTGTTACGTAGTGAAATTGGGCAAAGTTTGCGTAAGGACCGAGAAGCCTGGTGGTCGGAGCGTGCTAATGAGATGGAAGCAGCAGTTGCATCTGGTAACTCCCGGAAGCTCTTCCAACTCATCCAAGCCAATGGCAGCAAGAAGTCTGGTGTGAGTGAAACAATCTACGAGGATGATGGGATGCCAATCACTAACATCTCTCGACGTCTTGGACGATGGGCGGAACTTTTCGAAGGGCAGTTCAATTGGCCTGTTGCTCCGGTGACATCAACCAGTTTGTCCTGCCCCCCATAGCCGGTGACGACTGATTCATCAAACGAGGCGGAAGTCCGCAAGGAACTCCAACTCCTGCAGCGCTACAAATCACCGGGCCCAGATGACTTACCTCCAGCTCTTTTTAAAGATGGTGGTGACTTTCGAACTAAGGAATTGACTATGTTGTTTACAAAGGTATGGGAGCAAGAAAGTGTTCCAACATCATGGAATGAGTCGATAGTCGTCCCTATCTTTAAAAAGGGTTCACGTCGTTTCTGTAACAACTATCGGGGGATAAGTCTACTTCCGATTGCGTCCAAACTATTGGTTTCTGTCATTCTTCGTAGGTTGTTTAAAACCCGAGAACGATTGACTTGCGAGGAGAAGGATGGTTTTTGTTCTGGTCGAGGATGCATTGATCATACCTTCACCCTCCGCCAAATGTTAGAACGCCGTCATACTTATCGCAGGCCAACAATCGTAGTGTTTCTTGATATCAGGGCTACCTTCGATTCGTTGGACAGGACTGTTCTCTGGGATTGTCTATTGAAGAAGGGTGTGCCTCAGAAGTTCATTAACATCTTAAAGGCCCTGTATACGAACACCTCAGGCAGAATGAGGGCATACAACCACCTTTCTCCCTTGTTCCATTCGAGCAGCGGGGTTAGACAGGGTTGCCCGATCTCACCATTCTTCTTCAACTTTGCCATGGACGACATCCTGAAAACAGCTCTGATGGATGTAAGTAATGGGGGTGTGGATATGTTGCCTGGAGAACGACTTCTCGACCTTGAGTATGCGGATGATATTGTCTTACTGTGCGATAATGCCCAAGGCATGCAATCCACACTGAATCAGTTGGCAATCAGTGTCCGCAGGTACGGCATGTGCTTTGCACCCTCCAAGTGCTAAGTACTCCTACAAGACTGGCAGGATTCCAATCCTGTACTCACCCCAGATGGTGAGCAGATTGAAGTAGTTGAGAAATTCGTGTATCTAGGTAGCTACATAAGTGCTGATGGTGGCGTGAATGATAAGATCGATGCACGTATAATAAAAGCCAGAGTGGCTTATGCCAATCTGGGCCATCTTTGGCGCCTTCGTGATGTTAGTATGGCTGCAAAAGGTCGGATCTACAACGCATCGGTGAGAGCAGTTTTGCTCTATGCTTGTGAAACCTGGCCTCTCCGAGTTGAGGATGTTAGACGACTCTCTGTGTTCGATCATCGTTGTCTCCGAAGGATTGCTGACATACAGTGGCAACACCATGTTAGTAATGCAGAGGTTCGGTAGCGTGTGTTTGGGAGCAGATACGACAATTCAATTGGTGTCATCATCTTGAAACACCGACTTCGGTGGCTTGGACATGTTTTACGAATATCATCCCAGAGACTTCCACGTCGTGCATTATTTGCCGACCCTGGGACTGGTTGGAAGAAGCGGAGAGAAGGTCAGTGTATGACATGGTGTCGTGGCATGAAAGAAAGTTGCAAAGAGCTAGCTTCTGTTGGTCCTTCACGACTCCCTGGTTGGGGTCCGAGAGATGGTGCAACACAGTGGCTAGAGACGTTATTAGATATGGCTCAGGATAGAAGCCAGTGGCGATCCTGCTGTAACCTTCTTTTACTTTCCTCATAAAGAGTGGTTCTAACTTTCTTAGCTGAAAGAGTCTTCTGGTTGTACATTCCAGTCCCCCTTATCTTTTCATCCTTTCTCTTCCTATTTTCATTGTTTTGTGTAGCGCATATGTATCTGGTGCCCTTTTATACCAATATGTATGTGTTTAAATAAATAAATAAATAAAATAAGTAAGCAATGCTTGGGTTAGGAATAGAATAGTACGTAGGGATGCCAAACCGATTGATGAGGTAATAAATCTTCATCATTTGAGGTGGCTGGGATATGTTTCATATATTTCTAACCACCCCTACCTCGGCTAATGTTGTTTGGTGTAGTAGGCTGGAAGAAAGGTGCGGCCACACCAAAATATGGCACCAATCCATAGAGTTAGTGACACTTGAACTTAGCCATATCAATAGGTGCAGACTACCTGGTTAGAGCTCACGTGATTATTGTAACCAATGATTAGAAACTTTGGATGACATTGTTCAAAATTATCTGCAATAAAGCAGGTGCATCCATTCTTTGTCTCTCACGAAATTCTGAGCTTCTGAACTTCTCACAACTTTTGTTTTTATTTCACCAACTTATATTTTTTGAATCAGATATTCGACGCCTAATCTTTCTAATCACTACTGATACTGTTACAAATTCTACTATTTTGGAATTTGACCTGACAATTTCATCTCGGCATGCTAATGGAGTACAGCAACTTGAACAGATATACATATGTACCAGGTTCTATGTTTTGACTGACTAACTGGCTTTAATTTAACAACGGAATCACTCATACGACTGTCTTACTCATACGTACTGCTAGTTTTACAATAAACGAAAGCGACAAAACTATCCTTGGTCGTAGCCGAAGATATTATCTCTAAAAAGTTTTAAATAACAATATCAGACATATACATATACACATTTGCTTTTTACATTATGAACCATTTTCACATCAAATACTTTACGATGTTGCTATGTACAGAATAAACAACTGGAGTTGGTTGGACAAGCTTTTAGTGCGATTTTGTTTTCCAAAACATATATTTTTGGTAATTATTTTAATAATTTTTTGGAAAATATAAGACTAGTTTGCCAAGCGAATCGTTAAAATTGTTTAAATTTCAGCCTCTAAGTTTAGTCTGAATATAATCTATACATATACGCTTAGCCCACAACTTTTGTCAAACTATCCGTCTACATTTAGACGAATTATCCAGGTGAATTCTCTAGTGGACATCATGCTGAAACTCACTGAGACAATTATGAACTTTTATGAGCGGTACATTTGAGGCAATAAGAAGCGATCCCCTTACTTGCGGTTAAATGTAACACATACTTAGTATTCTGTGGGCTTCATGTGATAGAATTTCATAACATCGCGTTTCTAGGCTACACTCAATCTTAATGTCCACAGTTTCAATATCCTTCAGTTTTTGTAAGTTATGAAAAATTGTCCCGCTGTAATGGTCTTATGAATGAAAACAAATCTGGTATTCCAGCCTATAAAAGTAGACAAATAGCGTTTCATTATAAATATCAAGTTCGCGTTTATGGCCCCAATAAGCATATTATCTACAGTCATTCGCTATCATTCATTGGGGAAGTCATCAATCTTATAGTGTAAGAGAAAATAAAAAGCACCTCAGTCAAATTGTAACATATTAAACTCAGAAGGGAATGAGTTGAGAATGATCGATAAAAAAGAATTTAAAATCTTAGGGGCTATAAATAACGGTTAGTACTATCTACCTTTGATGATCTTGTGTAATCCATCTTAAATTTGGCAATAAGCGATTAATGTTAGAATGAAGTAAACTATGTTAAGGTACCTACAGCATTAATACTGAATATGTCTGGTAGAAAATAATACTTGTTATAAGGCGAGAAATGGAAGATTTACAGGCACATCAATATTTACATAGTTAAAAAATCGAATGTATCGAAGTACTATGAACTGTGTATTATGACTCGCTAGGAAAGCGAATATATTCAGGCGATTTTAACGAAGTGTGTGAGAAACTTTGGAGATGAGACCATGACTTATGGAAGACATTAGAGCAATACCGAAGAAAACCTGAAGAACTTCAATCACATGCTAAAGTCAAAATACGTTTATGAATTAGTGTAAGGAATTACGATGTTTAGAGTCAAGAGTTAGAATCAGGAATTAAACTGTGAATTTTTATAGCAAAATGACATCAGCCATGATGTCAAAATGCTATCAAGTCAAATAGAAAGATTAATTTCGAGTAAAAATCCAGCATCATGTGAAAGAAGCAACTAGGTACGACCCAGACTCCGAATCATCCTTACTAGACCTCATATTGACCCATTATGAGGATGACGTCAAGAACCTCGATTATATATCACCCTTAGGAAAAAGTAAACATATAGTTCTAATCTTTGGTTTCCATATAGTTGTCATAAACAAGCATGTATCAGCCCAACCTAGGCCAACGTCTAGGAGGCAAATAAACAAGGTATTATACACACAGCATCCGCAGTAGATTGGTCAGTAGAGCCAGAGTCCCAGTCGAAACGGCTTTGGTCCGATAAACTCCCTACTGCGATTCAATAAAGAGGTTAGCACTCTTCTCCACAAGAGAAGAATGTGGGAGAGATTTAAGTTACTGGGTACTGACAAGAAAAAATCTCAATATCGAGAAGCTCAAAATATTTGTCTTGACCCGCCGCAAATCTAGAAGGTTGTACGAAGAAAAAGGTCGTTAAGGAGTCCATAAAATATCCTAAACACTTATATCCGTACATAAACCAAAGGACTAAGAGAAGAGAAGATATCCCAGCATTATGGGGAGACGGTAGTACTGCATCATTAGTGGAGGACGACTATGGTAAAGCTCGGGTATTCTGAGACCATTTAGCAGTGTATGTGCTGTAGAGATGCCTTTCCCTTCAGTTCATACAAGCCCCACTACACGCACATTGGACAATGTAACCACTAAAGAATTCGATGTCTTTGGTCTGCTAAATGGGTTTGGTATCGACGAATCTATAGGACCCAATGAAATGCATACTAAGTTACCAAGTAAACTAGCGAAGTTTGTTGCGAATCCCTAAAGCGTATGTTTTAGCTTATCTGTAACCCAGGGTTGATTGCCAAAAGACTGGAAGAATGCTATCGTAAGTCCTGTTTTCACAACAGATACGAAACATAAACCTGAGAACTATCGACTCGTAAGCCTAACTAGCGTGGGTGTTACAAATTCAAGAAATATCATTCGGAAGTTGTTGAAGTATCTCAACGAAGACCGTATTTTTTCTGAAAAGAAGCATGGCTTTAGAACAGGTTACTCCTTTCACTAACTTATTAGTAGATTGTGAAAGCTGGTGCGCTCTTAAAGGTCGAAAATCACATACAGACGTAGTCTTTATTGGCTTTAGCAAGGTTTTTGACGAAGCTCTTCACAACCGGCTGTTACATAAATTAAGTAATATCGGGGTTGAAGGTAATTTATTAATGTGGATAAGACCCTCTGAAACAGTTGCTATGTCACATCTGATTGGTTCATCCATAAGTTATAATTTTACTACTTTGAAATTACTCTAAGTCAAACACCTTAGAAACACTTTAGAGAAAAATACTATGTAGCGGCTACCTAACACATAGAGCTCAAATTGCACAAGTAACCCGTACACAACTCCGCCTGTAGCTCTTCTAGAGTTACTGCCGGTCCCAAGCCCGGGTAAAGGAGGAGGGTTGGGCATGGGGTTAGCGACCCCATCCCGTAGAAAAGCTAACTCGCTAAAAAACGCTAACCAGAAAAAATAATCCAAACCATTTAAACTCTGCCCTGGGAGTTGAAGGAATAATGACGTCTCATGATGAAAGCCGAAGTTCTTCGGAAGTCACGAGACCGATGCACCTTCTAACAACCAGAGCAACACTCTTTATAGGTACATGGAACGTCCGGACAATGTGGGAAACAGGAAAGACCAGCCAAATAGCAATGAAAATGAGGAGATACAACTTGGCAGTACTCGGAATCAGCGAAACCCATTGGACACAAACTGGACAACAAAGGCTAGGTACAGGAGAGATGCTGCTGTACTCCGGTCACGAAGGGGAAAATGCGCCACACACTCAGGGAGTTGCTCTAATGCTGTCCAGAGAAGCACGAAATGCACTTGTGGGATGGGAATCTCATGGACCCAGGATAATCAAAGCATCATTCAGAACAAAGAAGCAAGGGATCACAATGAATGTTATCCAATGTTATGCACCCACCGATGATAGCAACGACGATGATAAAGATCAGTTCTATGAAAGGCTGCAATCAATTATAGCAAAGTGCTCACGAAAGGACCTCACCATCCTTATGGGAGATCTAAATGCTAAAGTTGGAGTGGACAACACAGGATATGAAGATGTAATTGGACGACATGGACTAGGAGAGAGAAATGAAAATGGGGAGAGACTTGCAAACCTATGTGCTTTCAACAAATTGGTTATAGGCGGCACAATATTCCCACACAAACGCATACACACAGCTACATGGATCTCACCGGACCACACCACAGAGAACCAGATTGATCACATCTGTATCAACAAAAAATTCCGAAGATCAATGGAAGATGTGAGAACCCGGAGAGGAGCTGACATAGCTTCAGATCACCACCTGGTTGTGGCCAAGATGAGACTGAAGCTAAAGAAAGACTGGACAACTGGACAAACAGCACTACAAAGGTTTAATACAGCCTTCCTTCGAGATACTGACAAACTCCATGAATTCAAGATAACTCTCAACAACAGGTTCCAAGCTCTACAGGATCTACTGAAAGAACAAGAAACTACTTTGGAGGACAACTGGAAAGGGATAAAAGAAGCACTAACTTCAACGTGTCAGGAGGTTCTTGGTCCTAAGAAGCACCATCACAAGGAATGGATCTCTATGGGGACCCTGGACAAACTTCAAGAAAGGAAGAACAAGAAACTAGCAATTAACAACAGCCGAACACGAGCAGAGAAAGTCAAAGCACAAGCAGACTACGCAGAAGCAAACAGAGAAGTGAAGAAAAGCATTAAAGCCGACAAGCAGAAATACATGGGAGAACTAGCAACGGCGGCGGAAAAAGCTGCAACAGAAGGGAATATGAAACAACTATATGATACAACGAAGAAATTGGCAGGGAGATATAGCAAACCAGAGAGACCAGTCAAAGACAAAGAAGGAAAGACAATCACTGAGATTCAGGAACAGAGGAAAAGATGGGCAGAATACTTTGAGGAACTGCTGAATAGACCAGCCCCATCGAATCCACCGAACATCGAAGCAGTACACACTGACCTTCCAATAGATGTCACTCCACCAACGATCGAAGAAGTCAAGATGGTCATCAGACAAATCAAAAGTGGGAAGGCGGCAGGACCTGACAATATACCAGCAGAAGCACTGAAGTCAGACATTGAAATAACTGCAAACATGCTTCACCTTCTATTCAAAAAGATTTGGGAAGAGGAACAAGTGCCAACGGACTGGAAAGAAGGATATCTCATCAAGATACCAAAGAAAGGAGATCTGAGCCAATGTGAGAACTACAGAGGCATCAGTTTGTTATCAGTACAAGGAAAAGTTTTCAACAGAGTGCTGCTGAATCGGATGAAAGACGCAGTAGACGCCGAACTTAGGGATCATCAGGCTGGATTCCGTAAGGATCGGTCGTGCACAGACCAGATTGCGACACTACGGATCATCGTTGAACAATCAGTTGAGTGGAACTCATCACTATACGTCAACTTCATCGACTATGAGAAGGCGTTTGACAGCGTGGATAGGAGAACATTGTGGAAACTTCTTCGACACTATGGAGTTCCTCAGAAGATCGTCAACATTATCCAAAACTCATACGATGGATTACAGTGCAAAGTGGTGCATGGAGGACAGCTGACAGATGCATTTCCAGTAAGGACCGGAGTCAGACAAGGCTGTCTACTCTCCCCATTTCTCTTCCTTCTAGTGATTGACTGGATTATGACGAATTCGACATCTGAAGGGAAATACGGAATACAATGGACTTCTCAGAATCAATTAGATGATTTGGACTTCGCAGATGACCTAGCCCTCCTCTCTCATACACACGACCAAATGCAGATGAAGACAGCAAATGTAGCAGCAGCCTCCGCATCGATAGGCCTCCACATTCACAAAGGAAAAAGCAAGATTCTCAAATGCAACACGGAGAACACCGACCCAATCACACTTGATGGCGAAACTCTGGAAGAGGTGGAAACATTCAAGTACCTGAGGAGCATCGTTGATAAACAAGGAGGATCGGATGCAGATGTAAAGGCAAGGATTGGCAAAGCAAGGGCAGCATTTCTACAATTGCAGAACATATGGAACTCAAAACAACTCTCAACCAATTTCAAGGTCAGAATCTTTAATACGAACGTCAAGACAGTCCTACTGTATGGAGCTGAAACGTGGAGAACTACTACGGCCATCATCAGGAAGGTACAAGTATTTATAAACAGTAGTCTATGCAAAATAATCAACATTCACTGACCGGATACTATCAGCAACAGCGTTTTATGGGAGAGGACAAACCAGCTTCCAGCTGAAGAGGAAGTTAGGAAAAGACGTTGGAAGTGGATCGGACATACATTAAGGAAATCACCGAACTGCATCACGAAGCCATCCCTAACTTGGAATCCGGAAGGGAAGCGGAAAAGAGGAAGGCCAAAGAACACACTACGCCGGGAAATAGAAGCCGATATGAAAAGGATGAATAGCAACTGGAAAGAACTGGAAAGGAAGGCTCAGGACAGAGTTGGATGGAGAATGCTGGTGAGCGGCCTATGCTCCTCGACGAGGGGTAACAGGCGTAAGTAAGTAAGTAAGTAACCCGTACACGCGGTAATGCGATAACTGTCCAGTTTTGCCACACGTGGCTGATAAATTGCTTGTTTTTTGAGGAATGTACACCGTTTGAGTTCTCTAGTGGTAAGCACATAAAATCTTGCAACTAAGTAATTAACTTGTTAAGTCCAACTTAGCATTGATTTATGTTAGTATTTACCACGCTTTTCATACGAAAATACGCAAACAGTTGATTTTTCGGCCTCCCTAATGAAAGTAGCTATCAGATTTGCATTAAACTAGCGCAACATTTATATTCAGGTTTAAATTAAATGTCTATTCCTCATATCAAAACACGACATGACAATTATTAATATATATGAGTAATAACAATGATTACTTTAAGGAGTTATACATTTAGTAAGTCGCTTTGTGTTTAAAAACATGTCGAATAAGTCTCAGTGACACTTACTTCTATCTCATGCTACAACTGATCGCCTTTTAAGGCTTACAAAACGCACGTTCCAAAATTAGCGCGCTCCAATATCTACTGTCATTGTGAAAGACAGGCTTTAATCTGTTATTCTTCTTATAGTAGTGCCTTGATACAAGGAGAACCTTCCAAATTGTTCTTTAAAATCTTCGATTAAACGACTTGTTATATATATGTAGTTTATTGGAGATTGCTACATTCTGATGTTGTAGGGTAGAGCTATATCACACTCTCATAGCAAATATTCATGTAAATCTATTGACATGATTTTCACCATTTCTGGCGTTTTCGTGTAGTATGACAGACTTAGCCTCGTTCTGTAATATGTTTCAGTCATTTTGTGATTTTGTTAAAGCTTTTAGTGTTACAGTCAGCAGATATTTTGCAAATTGCTAAAACTATGTTATGTCTATACTTGATTTACATCAGTCATGTTACTCCTTGCATCATTTTGGTGTCAAGGTTAGCTACGCTCGCTTTTAAAAAGTCAGAATTCAGCCCGTCATGACAAGTTGCTTTTAGACTCGTACGAAATGTTAACAATATTTGTCATAATTTGTATACTGGATTCTGGTTTGATTGTAATAACTCGGCCTTTCTTTCCAACTGAGTTTTGTAAATAAAGCACACTGTTCCTTTATTTTCCGATTTTTCCTGTTCGTCTTAATAAACATTGAATTTTTTGATGTTCCGTTCTTTTGACTGTGGATGTACGTAGACAGTGATGATGCGAACGGATGTTCTAGTTTTACAACTAGCTACCAGTAGCACCTTCTATATTCGATCGTTCCCAGTCAGATAGAAATCAGAAGTCAGACGAGGAGAGATAGGAAAGATATATTTGATGCGTTACCAATATATAGAGGAACCTTTACTATAAGCTGGCTAATGAACGTAGGAGCTGTGTCCCACGCCGAGTTGAAACGTGATCTGGTACGGATGCATGACCAAAAGCCTTCAGCTTGTAAGATCATCTACGTTGATGTTCTACGTCGAAATGATTGGGGGCCCACTATAGTTAGACGAGAATGGGGACGAATCAACTAACGCTGAAGACACACCTCGCGACCAGCCCTTACGTGGATTGAACCATCGACGCATCAAAGGACCAAGGATGCTATAGAGACTATACAACACAAAGGACGTTATTACAAGAATATATTAGTTAAGGTACAAACACGAAGGTGCAGAAGTGAAACAACAACCACTGCCGCGTGGGCCAGTCCATGGCATATCATTGATTGATGCGCGTTGACTATCCTTGATCTTGACAGGGATCAATGGTCTGTTCGATATTCCGTGACCCTACAAGCTAAACAAATCCACTTAAACAACATGGTCCGCATCCAATGTCGAACACTTAATGAGATATTGATTTTGGGGAATTTTTTACAGCTACAACAGGATATATGATTTAAGAAGTCTTTACGAGAAAGACCACTTGTGCTAGGTTTATCGACTTATCGATTTTAGTTTATTCGATGAAATACAGTCTGTAATGTGGTTGTAGCTGCAAATAAATTCCCAAAATCAATGGCTCTGTAAGTGTTCGACATTGGATTGTAGTATATGTTGATATGTTAAGCTCATATACTTCTAGCTTCTGGACAAGCCAATTCACATATCTATCATGTGTCATGTTTTCACCTAGTCAAATAATCACTTATTAACGCCGACTATTTTTTTTCTATGTCTGTCATTTATTCTTGTCTGACTATAAATATTGATTAGCGCTTGATTAACGTGAGTTGGCTTACCCGCCATCGCCAATGCGTATGATTTTTGGTTCGCTCGCTGATATTCGCTCATTTGCTTATAACATTCTGGCCTGTGTCATCTGTCAATAAAACTGTAGCTGCCGCTTCTCATTGCCTTCTGATTTTGTGCACCGTTAAGGTTTGTATTCTAGCGGTTATCGAGGTGAACGATTAACGAAGCACGGCACTATATGATGGTGACCACATTCGTTTTAGTGGACCCATTTAGCTGACGACGCTTGGTCGTGCATCCGTACCAAATCACGTTTCATGTCGGTGTGCGAAGCATCGCATACGATCATTAGCCACATTAGTTCAGTTGCTTCTCGATAAATTGATAACCCATCAAATATATCTTACAAACTCCTCGCTTCTGACTTTTGATTTTACTGGGTGTTACTGTTAAAGCGTTGTCAAACTACAATACTGGTAGTATCTTTATGGTTTTAAAATAGGAGTACGCTACATATGCTGGAGCTTGTTTTACCGGGAGTTACCAATAGATAATTGATCTCTTACAAAGAAGGAAGTCACTAGAAAACGGGACGTCTATTCAAATTATCAACTCAGTTTGTGCGTCACTTCTCCTATCATCCTTTACATGTTTCAAATGTTTGTAATGAAAGAAGCCCTCGCTTCATGGGCTTCCGTATCCTATTTCATTAGAACATCCAGGTGGGGGAGAAGATACATCAAATTATTAGTTAATGTTGGTAGATTTAGTAAATTAGCATATGATATTACATCAAAGAAATACCATGGCCTCTTCTAAGTATCTCTTTATAAAGTGTTTGAACGATTCCATATGACGTAATATGTCAGTAACTAACTGCTCTTGTGCAACAGAAAATATGTCTATAATCTATAGTGATGGCGTGTAAAAACATGTTTTATGTTGAATTAGGTTGAACTCTTAGTCACAGCAGCGTAAAAGTATTAGTCTTTTGTGCTCAGTGTCCTTCTTTTTCAGGTATTTTAAAACACTTTTCTGTGAATCAATTTCATATTTGTCTTTACTCTAATGTTTAAAGAATATTTTGTGTTTTTCTCTGTTTGTCCAACTAACAATTTCAATGACACAAGCAAAATACGATTGTGGTAGACCCACAAAATTCTTCGCAATAAGGGATGGAGTGGATAGTGACAACTGAAGTAAGTGGCACCACTATATGGGCATCGAGCCCGAACCGCTTGATTTAGGAAGTGTTGAAACCACTGTCATGTTGGCTACGCAAATTATGCTATTGTACAAATCCTCGCAGCTTTCAGATCTAAATGAAACAGTGGGCATAATTAAAAGTTCAGCATTATATATGGATAAAACCATCACGGTATACCCTTATTACGTAGAAGATGGAAAACACACAGATGTAGGTAAGGTTATAAGGAAAAAGATAACACCCAGAAAGGACACACAAGTTACTGCAGGGAACTCTTAAATGTGTGAGTCAACGGTTTCAGCTACAGAACCCGATATTAACACAAAAAGGACAAGGTAGGAGTAAATCCTGGACTTTTTAGAAGTTTTAATTAAGAGACTAAATAAAGTCAATGATTAGCTTGTAGTAGTACCTTGAAAATCAAGCAAATATGTCAGACCTGCACATCCTATGCCGAAGCGGAATTAATGGATGAGAAAAGTATGGGAAACAAAACTCCAAAATATATTCAGATGGATCTCACAGACAGGTCAGTCATTTTTCACGAGTTAAAGTATATTTGAGTCCCCGATGATACTTTATGCTGATGGTGAAGAATTTGGCAGGAAATAAAGGGAGACGCAGATGCACTTGAGTCGGACTCAGACTTTATTGGCCCTTATATCTGACCCCAGTTTAAACATATGCTGATTATCATCGAAATTTACATACCAACGACCGTCGTATACTTTAGCTGACCTTATTCGTGTTGGAGAATAACGGGTTCATATATTAAGCACACTCATCCGGACAGACAATCGAAGAAACGAAGCGAAGGAGGTGTAACGAAACGAAATGACGCTCAGTGGAGGAGGCGGGTGAGCCAGATCATTCTGATCAAGGGTGATTCAATATCTACATTCAGACAAAATAATTTTCAGAAGCGTAATGAATAGGGCAAACAATTGACGCACATACGATCATATAACAAACAGTCAGGGTTAATAAGTGACAAGATAAAAAACGTGGCTCGGAAAGGATGAGTAAGCTGACCTGTTCAGATTTTCGATCATGATTTGATTCGTTCAACATATTTTCCACAGATTTGTGAGAAATTCCATTAGAAATATGTGAATCATTAGGACAAACCTTATCTAGTACAATAGCATGAGAAATCCGATAAGAAGTTGATTGACTAGATGCTTTTGTCTCACAAAGACTCTGAGTTTCACTTAACTCTGGACTGGTTATGGATCTACGCTGTTCTTTGAAGTCTTGGATAAGGATAAATGATCTTTAAAAACACTCAACGTAGTAGGACTAGAATTACAAATTTATCATCGCTTGCAGCGAAATGGAAAATAGTATTAAAAACTGCCTGTATGTGTCCAATCACACCACATTTAAGACATTTAGCATTACGAAATACGCATGAATTACATGGGAGGAACTTGTCACAGAACAAGCATTTACCAAGCTTGTGTTCATCTTCGTACTTGCATCACAACTCCTCAATGGATTATCTGCATAACGTTGAGTACACATTGGATTAGGATGACGTAGTAACGTAGTGGAACTATTGATGTCCTGGTGAATCATTTTACGACACTCTCTCCCTTTACCGCATTTGAAATTTGTATACTTTACGTAGTCTAGCAGTAGTTCCTTGAGAGTTGCAAAAGGAAGTGAAATGGGCCTTTCTGTAAATGCCAAAGTTCTTAATAAGATCTATGCTACGACTGTAAGGAAACCAGCCACAATATTGATGTAGAACATCAACGTTGATGATCTATGTCGAATGATTGCAGGCCTACTCAAGTAAGACGGGAACGGTGTGACGAACAAGCTAACTTCGAAGTCACACCTCGCGACCAGCACCTTACATGGATTGCCCCATCGACGTATCAAACGACCATGGATGCTCTGAAGACTGTACAACACAAAGGACGTTACAGGAATGTATTAGTTAAATGCGAAGGTAGAACCGCTGCCACATGGGCCAGTCCATGGCGTATGATTGACTGATGTGCGTTGATTGTCCTTGACCTAGACAGGGATCGATTATCTGTTCGATATTCAGTGACCCAACTGCCGTATGATTTGGCTAGGGTTCAGTGACATTTCACTGGCCCTACATTAACATCCTCAACATCTTCCTTGGTCATAGCCCAGATTCCGAAATTTTCCATGTGATCTTCAAAAGCATCAATTGTTCCATCACAGGCTCCTTCGCGAAGCCAGTGTGATGATTAAGAGTATTTGAATTATAGTACAAACTAGGAATCCCAGAAATAACGCAATTCAACCGAGAAGTACTAGATGAGCACGAACGAAAGTATTGTATTTGGAATTCGAAATTAGACAGTCATCAAGTACAAAGGAATCATTAGTTCATACAGACATTACAATGACCTTATCAGAAGACTGAGTATTCTTAAATGGAATGATATGACCAGGCTAAAAATAGCTAGTTGTTTAGATGTGAGCCAAACCAGTCGATTGATGATGAGTTTATGTCTGCTACAGCTTGTTGATAAGATAAATCTGTGTATATGGTTTAACAGAGACTAATTATATAGTAAAGGGTTTGGTTGACCACTTTACCAGAATGTTAAGTGATGACTAATGAAGAAGTTTTATCTTCTAAATGCTTCAGAAAAAAGGAGGGAAGCTTTGATTGATGAAGATAACGGGATAGGAAATAGAAAAGGTGTGTGACGATGTTACGGTTATTCACTGTTTGGCAACGCTTTTATCCGTAACACCTTTGTGATTAAAAGATCCCAAACCCGGTCAAACCAAAAGTCAGGAGTTAAGGAACTCGATAAAACACTAAATAAGGAATAAACATATTGTAAGGATGGCTCGTCGGAAAACTCAAAGAAGCCTCAAGAAGCCTAGAAAGAGCCGAAGACATTCCATCCAGTCACCACTAGGGGAATATTCTAGAATGTCGACGTGTAGCTTCCCTATTGAATGAATAAGAAGGACCCACTCCGTGCCTATTGGCTGTCCGAAATGATGATTCACTTTCGGCAAAAAACTATAAATACATGAGATTTTTGTACTATACTTGACACTGTTTGGGGAATAAAAATTCCTACTTACTAGCCTTCTGTCTTCTCTCTTGAGACGTTGCGGGTTCGATTGTTCAAGTAGTCTAGTAGTACGCAGCATAGCAAGAATCAAAGCTCTAGATATAACACATATACTCAGATAAATGTTTTATTTCACCGTGATAAAATGACAAGATGTAGATTATAGGAAGAAGTGGGAATGACTGTGATATTATGCAAACTATAGATACATAACAGAGGTTGAAGAGCTGTCTTATTTATAGAATCGAAATTGTCAAAAAGACCAACAATTAAACTATTCACATTGACTGAATGATTATAAGAAGAAGAAATGAAAATGAGATGATAGTAACAAAAATTTAAGTTATACACTTTTTACAGATTTCAAATGAATAAACAATAAGTAATATTGTTTTAATAATAAGTATAATTTTGTTATATCCTAACGAGTAGAAAAATGGTATATCTGATGTTTCGTGACTTAATGTTGGCCACTTCTTCAGAGTAAACAAATAACTGACGTTAAATTAACATATTATTTAAAGTTGTGTTAATCTAATGTCAGTTATTTGTTTACTCTGAAGAAGCGACTAACACTAAGTTACGAAACATCAGGAACTATCAAATCCAACCATGGTATGGATACCTATAATATTTTTTTTGTTTTTATTGCTCTCTGCATTAAAAAATTACGGTAAAATAGGATTCAGTGTACTCTTTTCTGTATTATAACCAATATCAGTTTTATTTGATTTTATAGTTGTATTATTAATTTGACCATTATGTTTATATGAATTCATCTGTCTGTCCAGGTTTCTAGAACCCAATTCTAGTTGATTAATATCATTAGTTTCAACTATGAAATCAGTCTTTTCATTATCATTATTCATTTGTAAATATAAACCATTTTCCTCTTCTATTTCTTCATTATCTATAGAACAAACACTAGTATTTTCATTAACTACATCAATATTAAAATCATTATTTGAATCTTTAAATGATTTTTGATCAAAATGTGACTCTCGTTCTTCATATTCTTCATCATCTCCTTCTATATCATTCTCATCATCTTCTTCGTCGTCTTCATCATCGTCATCGTCATCGTCATCATCAGTTGAAGAGTGCACTTTATCTGGTCTAAAATGTTTCCATTTTCTTAGTTCTAATGAAACACAATTGTCAGTACGTTTTTCCAGGGTAGTATTATTATTGGAATTAGTCGTAGTAGTAGGAGGAGGAGAAGTTGGAGTAGTAGCATTACTGACGGAATGTTCATTCGATTTAATCTTTTTATGATTTTTACTTTGTGAAGGTGATCCTATGTGTTCAGCTACTGCTTCTGGATGTGCTTCTCTTATATGCGCTTCAACCATCCACTTTCGACGCTCAGGCATTTGTTTTGAACATATCGGACAAACCTATAATGAAACGAATAAAACATTTTGTATCTAGTCAGTATTGAAAGAAGCCTGAAATGAATAAGATGTACATATTGATACGCCAACCAAAAACAAACAAACCATACAATGTCTCAACGTAGCCTGCTGATTGAAATGCAAGAGTGGGCTGACTATTGTGAGTGGCATACTCAACTAGTCAAGGTGATTGCCTGCATGTCATTATTCGAGTTGACCTGACAACCCATGAATAGAGATCAGGTGCGAATGTTATGCGGTCTTCTAGAAATAAAAATTCCTACACAATCTCTTTTTACTCTCTCTGTATAGTTGAGTTTGTCGAGTGTTAGGATTGTGCACAGAAGACCAAATCTTATAAATAGCAATAAAATAATTACACTGAAGACTAAGTATCCCAAAAGTTAACTTCGCCAATAACATTGAATTATTAAACAGTAGTATTGGTTCTCATCAGTAATTTTTCCTTACAAGAACTTAGAATCGGTAATATAATTAGCTAAATACAATCCCAAACTGTTAATGAGACTCTGTAGTTAACATCAAGGATTGGCTTTAGACAAGCAACAGTTAAAAAACTAGAAGGTACTGGATAGATGTCTCGTCTCATTATAAGGCTCATCGGCAGCGTGTATCAACAACCCCACCAAGGATCAGCCAATGACACTCAGATCTCATGGCGAGCGCTTAGGCTTCAGATCAATGTGCTAGCATTTCAAAATCACCCATCGGACAGTAATTATAGTCGATAGTATTACTACAACTTGACTAAAGGACAATACCTATGTTAAATAATCAGGAGGGGAGGTGAGACAGTACTCTAAGATAATATGTGCCACACAAGTAATTATGAAGAGGAAACATTTGGAAATGCTTCAGCACTTATTCTCCCTGAAGAACAAATCTGGTACGTATAAATCTGAGCTATGTTAATCAGTAAAAGTACTATTATTTACGACCGTCGAGTAAATGCAATATTCAACTCTCCCTTGGTTTGGATTTAAAATTAATAAAAATATTTTAGCTTAAGTATAAATTCATAAGCGAAATTATTATTGTTTAATGAATATATAGTACATTGGTTTTTAACCCATATCGGTAACCATTTACGTCATTAAAAATTTTACCACTGATCAAAACTCTTCTCTGTAAAAATAAATTTTCTCTGTTCTTATTCTAAACAAAATCCTACTCAATTATTAGAACGAACTTTCTAGAAGCACGCAAACTTTGTATGGAATAAACCATCAGGGATTTTAAAGTCTTGGCAGCTTATAGTCTATTGTTCAATTTTGCAATTTACATAGATAGTTAGGCTCATCTGAAACTCGAAAAATCATACACAAATATGTAGAAAAAACGTGAGAGCTGAAACAATTATATATCGGGTCAAATTGTTGCCTGTTTCGGTTTGGGCACCCGGGCAGTTTTCAGTCCTCAAAAAGATCGACTGATTTGTGTGGCGCATATATGTTTGGTGCCTCCTTATACCAATGTTTATGTGTCTAAATAAATAAATAAAAATCTGGAAAGTAATTTGAGGTGAGACTATAATTTATGGACGACCCTTGAGCGACGCTGAAGTGACCTTGAGAATGTCCACCTACTAACAAGAACTAAATGAGGGTCAAAGGCCAGTGCGATAAATTGAAATTATGATTTACAGTGGATGGTTAGAGATAGA
The DNA here is from genome assembly GCA_944470415.2 of Schistosoma rodhaini. Classification (NCBI taxonomy): domain Eukaryota; kingdom Metazoa; phylum Platyhelminthes; class Trematoda; order Strigeidida; family Schistosomatidae; genus Schistosoma; species Schistosoma rodhaini. The sequence goes on from OX104040.1 coordinate 7,241,425, forward strand.
AATTAGATTTATGGTTTTCATCACGAACTGACATCAGCTTAACTACCGAAACGCTATTTAACCAAATGGATGATTGAATTTGGCGCTAAATTCCAAGACCTGCTATCTTTTATCTGATTACTTCGTTCATAAATTATAGTCTCATTGAACTTGACAAGGTCAAGAAATAAGAGTGGAATTAATAATATTGACGGTATTGAAGAGCTAAATCAAAAAATTAAATGGAAGTAATATATAAAATCAGTATAAAGAAGAAATTCATTGGAGCCACTTTTAAGCCAAATCACTTAGAGTCTCTAATTGATAATCAAAGTGATTTCAAGGAAGCTAATCAAAGAAAACACAACTGGTTTGGTCATATTTAGCCCGATTTGAATTAGCTTCTACAAAAACCAACGTAACGAACTGAGTTAAGTAATAACTGTATGAGAGTAACATAGATTGCAAACGCTTTAGTTAAAACCTAGTACTCTACACTACAGAAGTATTACACATAAATCAAGCACTCAGTTAACCAAAAAGACTTGTGATACCTGTCACATAAATTGATGTGCAGATAACAGAAGTATTTTAGTTGTGACCAAAATATTTTGAATATGATATGCGATATAGCAAAAGAATGATAAGGTGAGAAATTATAGTTTAATGTATAAGATGTTCTATGACTGGAGTGACCTTTGTAAAACTATAAATCCAAATTTCAGGTTTTTTGGCATGAGAATTATCTACAATTTACATAAAACTCATGGTGACATAGGGCATGAAACCAAATTGTAGTATGGTCACTTTAATACCTCAAATGAATGGGCAAGAAATGAAAAACTAAGAACTGTATGTTGGTTTTAATAAACATGAAACAACAACATACAGTTATATAAGTGAAAATTTAATTTTCAATACAAAGTATCAGTCATCAAAATGATAATATGTTACCTGTGGATGTAGTTTCCTCAAATGTCCTTCCATTAATTTCAGCGAACTAAATGATTCACTACACTGTGGACATTTGTGTGGTGTAACAACATTATGTGTAGTCATACGATGACTTCTTAGGGCTTGTACTGTAGGAAAACCAGCTGGACACAGATTACATAGATATTTGCGACCAAATGTCACTGACCCTTTTTGTGTTAACTGTAAGATACAGTCACTGTTGAATGAATTACTTAGAGTTTGTTCAATTTTAGGTGATTGCATATTACTACTATTATTATCAATAGTAGTAGTATGGTTGTCATCTAAACTTTCATTTTGTCTTTGTGATAATACACGACCAACTTCAGCGGCAATATTTAAAACTTCTTCTTTGGGTGCATCAATTTTCATCCAAACATCAGTATCATTATCAATATTTTTTTTAATTCCATGCGTACGTAAATGTCGATTTAGTAGCGATTTAGAGGCTAAACAAAAACCGCACAATTTACATAAATAAGGGCGAACACCAGTATGCGAGCGAAGGTGTTCATTTAGATGAACTTTTTGCCTATAAGCTTTCGAGCATAGCTCACATTTGTAAGGACGCTCGCCAGTATGTGTACGTATATGTTTTTCACGAGCACTGGCACGACTAAATGTTTTCTCACATGCATCACATTTAAATTTGCCACTATTTGCATGACGATCCATATGTTCACGCAATGAACCTCGTCGCATTGTTTTACAACATACTGGACAATTGATAAACTGCTTTTCACGTTCCCGTGATTTGCATTGATGAAAATTGTTATCAGTGGCATTACCTTCTTCATCATCTTCGCCAGCACCTTCATCATTATCGGCATCACTGTTATTCGAGGATAAACCCCACATTGCTACATTAGGATTTTGTTGTTTAGCAGTAGGTGACAAATTAACCTTATTTCGATTTGGCATTGAGGCATTTGATTCTTCTGTTGCTTTTATGGTCGCTGTTGTTGTTTCAGTGAAATTTTCATTAGGTATCGTTGGTAAAGATAAACCAAGAGGAGCTATCGGTGGTGTTTCAGACGGAAAAACAGGTATCATCTGTCCAGAAGAGAGTGCGGCAACAGTGGCTACAGCAGCTGCCTGTGCAAGAAAAGCCGCTGTTTGTAAATTATTCAAACATTCTGTGGTGACTGGAACTGTTTCAGTTGAATTTTGGCAAGTTTTCCTGTGTTTCTGTTTCGGACTATTCTTATCAGTATCTGGAGGTCTTTTCAAAATAGTATGGTTGGGGTCATATTCAAGTATTCCATCATCATTATCTTCTTGTAAACTGTCATCATGATGACCATCACTGCTTTCGTCATGATTATTGCTGCTATGACTATCAACATCATTGGAACTTAAATCATCTTCAATATCATCAATGTTATCTTCATCGTTCGAGGATTCCTGTTTACTGTTTAGATTAAACTGTTGGGGAGTTGCTTTAAATCTTGGCATATCAGTAGTAAACAGGATAATCTGTATTGAAAAAAGGAAACATGTAAGAATAATGATTACTGGAGAGGAATGTTTACTCAGTCAAGAAGCAATTGATATATGAATTCTTAAACAGGATTTCCAGTTAGAATATTGTTAATATAAAGATTAATAATGATGTAGTTAACTCATTCATAAGGTGGTTGAATATGAGTCACACTGTAACTAGAAGGACTGAAGTTACTACACAGTTTCCCTAGCCGAAATAGGTGGATTGGAGTTCGAAGCCAGGACTAAATGGCTGAAAGCTAAACTCCCCAACCAAGAAGCCATTTGTTGATAGGTGTATCGCTTTTTGTCAGTAATGTGATCATATTCTAACCTCGAAATTAAAACTACTATCCGTTTATTACCTCTTGAAATCAGTGACTACATCGATATATACTAAGCTGCCAAGTTGAATGCTCTTTTACTTCAACATATGATGATTTCACTTAACCAAGATGATAATTAATATAACATAAGCAAAAATTTGAAATTATATATTATCATCACTAGTCAAATTATCAAAACTGTTAAACTTTATCCAAAACCCTTACATTCTTATCGGGCAATTTTTAAGTAAACCTCAAGCTTCAAATACTGTTTTACATTTCAATCATATGTTTTGAATATGATGACAACAAACAGAATGTGGGTAACATGTGTCATAAGGAGATTAATGGTACGACCCAGTTATCAGAACATTGATTTATGAAGTGAAGTGTTCACCAACTGGCCATGTCATCAATAAGTTATAATCTTCCCAAAGCACAATACAGAGAGTTTCAAATAATTGTGTCAATTAAATAAATGTGTGCAGCAACCTCCAGTTTGATAAATTTATCATTTGGTGTGAACCCCCCCCCTATTTCTCTCACATTCTCGATGGTAAACTTTCGATAAAACAAGATCAAGACAGAAAAATGATGAAGTCGGAAGAACCTTGGGTCAAAGCATTGTATAGGAACCTGTACGTGCTCAATAAGTTCCGTTTATTGATTAATACCATTTTGAAATAATACAGAAACGTGAATGCATGACAATTACCAAAAAAGGTTCGATCGTTACGTAAAATAATAACTGGGTGAGCTCTGTGCCCTAGTTGGATATCCGTTCACACATTCATATACATTTTACCATGACTGGGTGATCGTGGTTTCAAATTTTAACTGCTAATGCATTGCAGAACATATCGAAACTTGTGTTAAATGCTCCTTTTTTACTAAATGTTATTTGAATCACATGTAATATGAATAACAAATACACATAGATGAGAACCCTTAGTTAACTAAACATGAGTTATTTCCCAGTAGTGATGATTGTTTGATGAAAAAGTGATAGGTGGTGAAGGTCCTACAGAAAAAACATGACTTCTATATGCGAACCACATTTTCTTCAATGACCAACAGACGTAATACTGTATGTCGTTTATTCTAAGTTTTTAAAAATGGAAAAAACTAGAAACTTTTCTGAAGTTATATTTTCGGAACAGAACATCATCGTTAAAAGATGTATTACAGTTTACCGACTGTTAATAAAGTAACCAAAACACAAAAATAAAAAAACCAAGTGTATTTGGTTGTTATGGCTGATCGAAATCATCATTCACTGTGATTTCACCCCTTTATCATTATTCTATATACCTGGATTGTTGATTTTCACTCCTACCATTATTTTAAGTTTTGTGGTTATGTCAATGTTAGCCACATAATCCGAATATGTATATATATATTATTTTGTATCAGTATTTAACGTTTATTGATGGGACACAAAACTCTCTTCTGAAAGATCGTCTTCTGTCTCTCTCTCTTTCTATCTTCAACTGAGTGTGTGTTGTCCATATTGTGTTAATCTCTAACTTACCTAGTTCGACTATAATCCTTTTACATTAGAAAGGTCTAATAATTATTAAATGGTCAGATTTACTGAATGATATTTACTAAGATGATTAATAAGACTGATAGCCTTCGATTTTAGATCACAATACGATTGAGAATTTAAATTTTCACAACAAAAATTACTTTTATAAGCAAAGAGGATAGAGACTAACAGTGGAAACCAGGAAGCGCGTTTCGTCCTATTTGGGACTCGTCATCTGGATGTACCTGCATCTCAGAGTTGATGTTCACTATCCATCTTTGCTTACAATGCTTGTGAATTGAGGCTAAATAGAGGCAATTCACACAGTATACACATATGCCAATCAGAGACTGACCAGTTGAAGTCCTAAACATCAATAGGAAGATTCAAACAAACAATACTAATTGAATTTAAAAATTACTTCTATATAGTTGAAATCATGAGTCAATTGAAGTTAGAACACCATGGAAAACCTGGAAGCACTGGGCGGCCGTTTTGTCCTATTATGGGACTCCTCAATCGTCCAGTGTTTCCAGGTTTTCCATGGTGGTCTAGCTTAAATTGATTCATGATTTCAACTATATAAAATTACTAAAATCTCCACAAAACCCCCTTCTGATAAAAATTACTTTTCCCAAAAATTTATACATGCAAATTATCGAAGAAAATGTAAATTATATTCTATTGAATACATATGATAAACAATAAAACCGATGATACGTATATATATAAGCTCGAATAGAGTGGTTAATGCAGAAATCAACGTTCATTTAGTTAATATGTTTGTTTAAACGTAGGTGTAACTATCAATGATAAAGCTACCGATATCGGAAATATCCAAAAGTAACGTAGTATATTACACACAAAAATATTTTGAAGCCATGATAAGTGTAAAGTTTAATTTTATTAGGAAATATTGACTTTTAATTCGATAACCTGTTGACTGAAAATACATATGAATATAGGAAAGTGATGAATGTAGATAAAACGAAATCACTTCGAGTGATCTACCGTATACCTCCATCATTTCTCAACGGAGTTCGTTACTGTCTCCTTCATATAGCTGAAACTATAGGAATTCGTACATTTCACGCCAATTTATGTGAACAAAAGAAATTTGTAACCCTCTAATCCCTTCCATGGCCGGACATAGCTTAACAAATGACATTATTATTATCAATATCATTATTTTTTTTCTAATTTTATTTTTAATTTTGTTATCATTTTTAAACAGTTGAGATCATGAGTCAATTAGAAGCTAGACCACCATACAAAAACACTAATGACTGACTCCATGAGGTATTTCCTAGAGTTATAGTGAGAAGCAGTAACCAGTAGAGTTTAACCAGGTCTGTTGGGAGATATTAACTCACTGAAGACAATCGGGGAATAGTTGCTCAATTTCGTGGATTGGTTGAAGTTAGACATTAACACCGTTGGATGCCGGTCGGCTCAGTGGTCTATCGGTTAAGTGCTCTGGCGTGAGACTGGTAGGTTCGAAGCTCGCGAGGCGGGATCGTGGATGCGCACTGCCGAGGAGTCCCACAATAAGATGAAAAGACCGGCCAGTGCTTCCAGGTATTTCATGGTGGTCTAGCTTCAATTGACTCATGATCTCAACTATATAAAATTATTAAAATCTCCACAAAACCCCCATCTGTTATCATTTGTTTGTAATTTTCTACCTCTTTCCGTTTGTATTCTTTACTATCTATTTACTTACATACTTCTTATTACGTAATGATTTTAATGTTTTGTGATTACTATTCCAGACTATTTACCCACGTTTGACCTCTTAATTCTTATGTTTAATTATTGATAAGACTTTTGTTATCGTAATTTACTATTCTTACTACTATCAGTACACCTGTCTTCCCACTATCAACTTGTACTTTTAACTATTATGCTTATTGACGTATTCTATTTCATTGTGATTATCGACTCAAATAGCCTTGACTGGTTTAACATTTTCGTATAAATATTCATGTATATTAGAGTAAAGCCTGATGACGATCTAATTGAAAACAGTTGATGGCTTACATGTGGTGTTCTAATTTTCACGATATTCTAAAATAATGAATAATCGACTAGATGATTGTCTCCCTGAAAATGTCAGAAAATTATCTGAAGATTAGTATGATAGACTAGCATGTCCTATTATATATATTGGTACATCAAAGAAAGGCTTTTTAGGTTCAAGTTGTTACATTTCGAAACAGCACAAAAAGAGAAAATCAACAAAAATGGGGAGATATTAAAAAAACAAGATCAGTAGAAGGTTGATGAGGCAAAATAAATATAACAGATAGTAAGTAAACAGTGTGACTAAATCCAAGCTATTATGACCTATGACATTCAGAATTCCCAAATATAACGTTATGTCATCCCGATTACCACAATCAAGAGGTCTGTATCTTGTTTCATGAATCAGATCATAAATCAGTGATTTTACTTGGTGTCCTATCTATCTCAGGTCATCTTGAGTCTTTCTCCAACTTGTCCTCTAATTTATATACAATAATATAACAGATTATAACTTGACTTGGATTACATAAAATTTGTGAGAGTTATCATCTCATCAGCTGATCTACTTCTCTCTAGCCAAAACTCTAAATTTATCTCTACCTGGTGGTTCTACAACATGACAATAATCCTGTCACTTGTTGATACCCATTACAAATATGTACCTACAGCATACAAAAACGTATATCATTTTCTTATAATGTAAATCTTAGTTATTCGTTATCAAAGACAAATTAATAATCTTGAAAGCTTCTTTATCAAAAAAATTTATCTCAAAGCTGTCACCTCAAACATTTCATCCGACAACTGATGATTTAATAAATCATAAGCAACTGAATTCTCATTAACTTGTTTATTTACATCTACTTCGATTATTTACAGAGGATCGTCTCATAAATTCGTTCAGTTCGGTGTGTACCGATAAAATCATACTCTTCTATTGTACACTAGATGTACTCGGAAATTCACCATTATGTTTTACGGAATGATAACGAAACAGATTACAAATCCCAATTGGTAGCACATGAATAATTTACTTACGTTGAACTAATGCAAATAATAATTTTGTTAAATGCAACTTATTGAGATCATACAATCATTGTTGATTAGCATTTGATAGGCTAAACTTTGAACTATAACAAAATTGTAAGCAAAGATGGATAGTGGCTAACAGTGGAATCCAGGACGCGCGTTTCGTCCTATTAGGGACTCGTCAGCTGGATGTTCCTGCATCTCAGAGTTGATATTCACTCTGGGAAGATTCAAACAAATAATACTAAGTGAATTCAAACTTCACCCCATTGCATAAGCAAGTGGCTATCAAGACTCCGTGGCCGAGTGGATAACGCGATGGCGTTTGAAACGAAAGGTACTGGGCTCGAGTCCCAGATTGAACAGCAACTCTGAGATGCAGGTACATCCAGCTGACAAGTCTCGAATAGGACGAAATGCGCGTCCTGGATTCCACTGTTAGCCACTATCCATCTTTGTTTTTCTTTTAGATAGAATACAGTGCCATTGTGTTAATGAACCTCTAGATTGACATCTAGAAATGGACACAATTTAAATCACAGTGTTACCAACGCATCCATTTAATTCAGTATCATTTATTCTTTGATGAGAAATCTTAGCCGGTTATAGAAACTAGTGAACTTATTACATGAGAACGAATCTTGTAATTATTTGAATAAATTGTAGTTTCTTAAACTAATGGTTGTTTAAACAGATCAAAGCGATCAATTTCTTTTATTATCTACCTACTAATCACCTTGGTAAAGACATCTACCATGAATGGGTGACACTTAACTTCCAAAAAAACCACTACCCATATTTATGATTCTTCAACTATTTTCATGATTTTTTGAGACTGACTTTTGTTCACAATACATTTATAGTCATTTGTGTATGTGTGTGTGTAGACATCTTATTGATTGGTTTTGTTCAAACACTCACATTACAATCACATATTAACTACTATGATTATCAATATATCCATATACATACACACAGAGGTAAAAGAAAGCGAGAGAGAGAATGCAAGTCACAGATAGAAACTGAATTTCTATTGCCTGATTGATATGGATCAATAAAACGTTGAGTTGAGATAATTGACAATGATGATTTGAAATTAACCCACTATATCCATGTATTATTCATTTATAAGAATGAGTACTTCAACAAATTTGGCTAGAAAGAATATATAGTTGAAAGCATGAGTCAATTGAAGCTAGACCACCATGGAAAACATGGAAGCATTGGACGGCCGTTTCGTCCTATTATGGGACTCCTCAGCGGTGCGCATCCACGACCTCGCCTCGCGAGCGAAATTCGAACCCAGGACCTGGGTGCTTCCAGGTTTTCCTTGGTGGTCTAACTTCAATTAACTAATGCTTTCAACTATGCAAATACTAAATCTCCACAAAAACTCCTTCTGATAAAGAATATATGCACAAATCAAAGAATAGGTTATCTAGTTGAATTTATTTGACGACATAAACTCAAAATGAAAAATAGAAACTTAAGACTGATTAAGTTATTCGAAGAAATCAAGCTAGATGGCCTAGTGCTAATTGCAAGGTTAGATAGGTATATGGCAATGAAATCATGGTTAAATTTTCACAAGAAGAATTCTGGTGATCCCAGTCTTGCCAAAAACCGGATTTTCTTTCTCTCAAGAAAAAAAACGTGTGTTCAATTATTTGAACTAACGTACCTGAACCACTACGAAACAAGTTAGATGTCAGTAACTTGACTAAATGAAACATTTGCTGATCAGCTTATTTACACCGATGATTGAAGTTGACTGCTGACTGCTTTAGTAATAAACTGTTTGGCTGTTAGTGCTTAAATTGGTCTAGCTTACTTTCTCACACACTAGTCATTTATGTAGGAAGCTTCCTGAAAATAGATATTCAGACGTAATAAGTAACTTAAAAATAAGCCTTGGTAGATATAATATATTTTCTCTCTACTGCAATTCTCGGAACACAGGTGCATTTATTATTGCCTTTAGCCGATAAAATCCGTTGAAGTAATCGATCTGATCAAAATGAATAGTGTACCGTTGAAACCAAAAAGCTAAAACTTACGTCACCATATCACGAAATTTATTATTCACTAGTTAGGCCCGAAGTTGGTCAGGGGAAAAGGAACGGCTGAACATATTTCTTTCGGATGCAAAGCTCTGGATTTTTGATCCGAATAGCAATTGCTTCAGCCGTCTGCAGGATTCTCAGTCTGATGGAATTAAGTAGACTGATGTTAACACGATATATTATTGTGAAAGATTGCTCCATGTTGGCTCTATGTCCCGTTTGAAATAAATGAACTAAAATGGAGCTGTTAACAGTTTTAACTACACCTTTGCTTAACCACACTGGCAGATGTTCACGAGCCCGAATATACAAATTCCTAGAACATCTGCCAATATAACTTGCAATTTATCTTTTAACCTAGGAATGATCATTGGACGTGTGGAAACCATTAATTGTAGTTTACCTGTATTAAAAGTTCTTTGGACTGATCTGGGTAACTTTAGTCTTAGTATTTCACTAGGTGCATCGCCTCTGAATTGTAAGCTTATATACTGAGGTTTTTTGTTCATGGTTAGGGATTTCTTATGCTGAGAATCCTGCAGATGGCTGAAACAATTGCTATTCGAATCAAAAATCCAGAGCTTTGCATCCAAAATAAATATGTTAAGCCGCTCCTTTTACCATGACCAACTTCGGGCCTAACTAGTTAATAAGCAATTTTATGAAATGGTGACGTAAGTTTAATAATGTTCATTTTTATATCCTAAACATACCTTATCTATACATCTTACCATTTTCATTATTATTATTATTACACTTAGTAACCTTTATGAGTAATCTATTAAACACCCACTCCTATTTATTAATTCATATCCAATTCATATTATTGTACATGTTACATGATTTCTCCCTCTGTAACCCTATGTCAACCATATTTATTCTGACTGTGAAGCTGAGTGACGCGGGATCGAATCCGCCTGGGAGCATCAGTTCCCTCAGGATTACAGGTACACCTTGCTGACGAGTGCCAAGTAGCACGAAACCCGGGTCCAGGGTTTCCTGTTGACCACCTCCAACCACCATCTTACCTCAGTATTCTGATTATTCATTTCACAATTTCATTTATAAAGTATAAACTTATTCCAGTCAATAGTTCATATTAGTCATCCCAACACTAAAGATTTTATTTTATATCACAAACAATCTTTAATTCTTTAAATGATGTCCTTTACCCTAAACTTGGGTACTTTTTTATTGTGGGGGGGGGCAGTTATTAACTTGGATAATATGATTGAAGAGAAAAGAATATTCTTCATTTATATATTAGTGTTTTAATATGATGGGAATTTTTCAACGATTCAAATCACTAAGGCTCATGTTATAGATACAGAACGTGAGACTCACATCTAACCGTTTGTCACTCATGTCTTTAATGAGATACACATTTTTACGTAAAGGGTTAAAATGAACAATATAATATTATACAATGTTTTATGATTGATAAAAGATCAATGCTATCATAAAATCAAAGTAGGTTAATGACTAATAATCAGTGTACTTAACGCTTTAGATATCTAGCAAAAGGTAACAATGAATTATTGATCAGAAGGGGTATTTCCATGGTTGAAATCATGAATCAATTGAAGCTAGGGATGTTTCCTTGAGTTCTAGTGGGAAGCAGTGACCAGTGGAGTTCGACCAAGTCTGTTATAGAGATATCAACTCACTGAAGACAATCGGGGAACGGTTGCTCAAACATCGTGGATTGGTTGAAGTTAGACATTAACATCGTTGAATGCCGGTCGGCTCAGTGGTCTATCGGTTAAGTGCTCTGGCGTGAGACTGGCAGGTCCTGGGTTGGAGTCTCGAAATGCGGAACCGTGGATGCGCACTGCTGAGGAGTCCCATAATAGGACGAAACGGCCGTCCAGTACTTCCAGGTTTTCCATGGTGGTCTAGCTTCAATTGACTCATGATTTCAACTATGAAAAAACAATGAATTAGTTCTAAAAAATCAGGTAAACTATTCAAAAATACCATAAATCTGTCTTTCGAGTTTAGATGGACAAAATAGTTGGATTATCAAATGATCATTTATCCCTACAATCAACGCCACTTAAAGAAGTAGAAAACATGAAGAATTATTGATTTCAGACACGATCTTCATAATATATTCACGTCTTTAAAGATCCTCGTTTTGTTTCTCCACTTAAAGATTTTGTAACTTATTTTACTGAAGTTCTTGTATGTGAACACTTATAGCATTAGAGGCAACCCAAACTAAAAAGAAAATTAACTATACTCATTGATTGTACTTGAGAAATCCTTTAAAATCATTTGTAGCAAGGTTTGTACATCTATTCCTTATCTTTTCAACCTTTGCTTTCACTCATTTTCTTTATCTCTTATTTTATTTTTCCCCCATTTTTGGCATCGTCATTGTTATCTCTTTGTTTATTCATCCTATCGATCTCCCTTCACTGAGCTAAATTGAAATTTAGTGACTACTACAATCTGTTTCCGTAGTCACTGTCCAATCCACTACAAACATGGGCATATTCACTGGGATCAATCATATTTGTACTAGCGATGCTATTGAGGGAAACCAAAAGCTCTTAGCTGAAACACTAATGAATGACGGTTGTTCAATGGAGTTTGTAAGTCGTTGGAAAGGTAGCAATATGAATAGACCTAAGACATTTTAGACACTCAAAAAGAGTCTATATTGCCCTACCATTCAGAGGCGACTCAAATAGTCTCACGTTGAAATAAAGACTCAGATTAGTTATCATTAAGACATTGCATGCAGAAAAAGCAAGGTATCTGTTTCACTAAAAGCCCAATCAACATGTAAGCGATTGTGTCACATCCCATTGTGTCTATGAATCTACATGTATGTTTCGAAACACATACAAAGTAAGGAGCGATCGTGAGCTACAAGTAAGGAAGGGTGAATACATACCGAAATATCTATAAAAACATGAATCAGAATGGTCAAAAAGATCACAGGATAGTTTTGCACGAATGTTTTCAAAGACTTATATTAAGGTTTATTGAAGCCTTGGCTATACGACAACTGAAGCCCCCTTTGTGTGTTCAAAAACATTTTATCCTTACTCTTAACCTACCTTAGTATTACTGATTTATTATCTGCTTAACTTTTGATTTGTCCAGTTGACCTTTTATTTTTCATTCATACCGTCTTAACAAGTAAACGTGTGATCAGAGTGTTCGAAGCGCATAAAATAAGGTGTTCACTTTATAACAAGTTTAGAATAATTATTAAATAAATTAATTTAGGGAATACAAGTATATGTATCTTGTTTTGATTTATACTGAATGCGTTAGGATTAGTGATGCTACCTGGTTGTCCAAACCGTACGTAGATGAAGATGGGGTCGAGTCTATTGTTCGCTAAATGATAGTGGAGTGTTGAGACCACTAAGACACAAGTGTGATGTCTACGAGAAGCAGAACTAATTAACTGGCAATACCTAATTGACCTCATCACAACTATCTGTTTAAACTTAAATCCTACAACTGAACTGTGAGGAAGACAAACACAATCATCCAACCCAATAAGCTAAAATGTTAGATCAGTATTTATTTAAAGATACAAGTCACTAACCGAACAGTGTAATAAATTCATCATGGCCTATTTTATTCGAAAGTAATCATTTAGAATTAGAGCTTAAAGACTATTGTGGACTTTAAATAGTCAACGTTGTTGTCTTTTGATTCTTCGTCAAATTTTCATGAAAACTCTATTTGCCAGACTGAGAGTTTTAACTTATGCTTGTTACCAAATGTTCATGTTAACATAATACTGACAGTAGGGGTAAACGGACACAAGAAATACTCTTTCAGCATTAAGCATTATTTGTGCTGTATGATTGAAATCAACACACGGAGTGTGATAACCTTTAATTCACCTAAAAAATCTCAACTGAAAAGGAATGTACATTAAAAGTAGAACCATATTAATGTGTCTCAAATGAATTTTAATCAAACAACGTCAGTTTTATGTCCATAGTACACGATACCAATAATATGAGTAACTTTTATCAATACCGTATTTCCAACACACTACCGAAATCTCAGCAAAAGATATACACATCAATGTGAAATTTCACTCAAGATGGAGTCCGTTTAAACTACATCGAGTAACAGCATCACATAAAGTGAGATTCTATAGAAATGAACGGAAAGCATCAAAATAAATGAAAGTAACGCTATTCATCACAAACAAAGCTCGTTTGAGGTACCAATGAAATCCAGGGAGCGATGGACAGTCAGTTCTTCCTAGTATGCGACTCATTAGCATTGTGCACACATGATTCTATCAGGGACCTAAACAAGGTATCGCTGTGACCCCCTGACTACTAGAACCACTAGATTGGCTTTCAGTATTACAATTTCAACTTCAGTCAATCAGAGATTTAGCTCAACAAACACTTAATGTCACCAGCAACAGCTGTTTTACTCCAGAGGTGTTTAAACTCCACTAGTCATGACCTCAAACTAGAGCTTCAGGAACGTCTTGAAGTACGTCACTTGTCAACTGATTATTGTGATTTGGTCGAAGAGGCTTTTGAGGCAGTTGGTTCACCTCGAGACCTAAAAACCCTGGGTCCGGTTCCTGGAGGCTTTGAAGGCGAGCACTGCTGAGGAATCGCATACAAATAATGAAGTAATTGTCCAGTGATACGAATAGAGCCTAAAAAATTGACTAATTTCCTGATAACCCCTCCAATTTAAAATTAACGATATTGACTGGGAGGAGAGCGTTGAATCTAAAAAGTGAATGGCATTTTTTTAAGATTCAATAAAATACAGACAAACGAATAGAACTGTGCCTGAAATTTTACCTTTTGTCACCCACCCAGATAGAAAAACAGAAAAAGTAAATAATTCGTTCATCTGGTGAATATTAGTCCCGATTCTTTAAATAAACAGATATTCAAAACAGTGGTTCCCTTTGATAAATTTGAACAGAGAAATGAGAAGACAAATTTAGTGAGATAGTACCATTTCGTGTTTTCTCGTCAGTCACATACAAGCAACATGTTATTCGTGTAAATACAGTTTTGAAGATAAGGTCAAAATTTCTTATTTAGCATGACATTCACTCACTAGAACCATGGTAAATAAAGGTCAACGTACAGTTGTTTTTGAACACATAAAGTTGGACTTTTCCGACCAATCAAGATAGCTTCGAGTAGTTTGAGTGTGTGTGGGTTTTGATGACATGTCACAACTCTAAAGGCTGATTTTGGGTCAATTTGATGACCACTCATCATTAGATGTTTTGCAATGGACGAGGCTGGGTTTCTTGATCGATCTTGAGATGACGGGCTAGGTGGATGAATCATGGATTTGATTAACCATCTTGGAATATGTTCCCCTATCCTGTCCTCCAATCGGCGATCTGTCCTACCTAAGTAACTTTCTCCGCAGTTACATGTGAATTGGTAAATACAGTGGGATTTGGACTGAATCGGTCTTGGAGACTTGATAGGGTTAACTGAGATCGATTGAGTTGTTGTGATAAGCCTCAGATTAGCTGTATTGAAGGTCTTTTTTATTGCAGCTGCAATCTGTTTGGTTGTAATTTTCATGCAATGATCACCCTTGAAAGGTAACTGTAGGTATACTGGTTTCTTGGGCACATCCGTTGCTATCAGTTTCGTCGTATTTGTGTTCTGATGACCAATAAACGTTTCAGGATATCCGTTTAATTTAAGTGTCTCAGTAATAAACTTAAATTCGTCGTCCAATGTATCTACAGTGCAGATTCTACTTGCACGAGCGAATAAAGTTTTGACAGTAGAACGTTTATATTGTATGGGGCAGAAACTAGTGAAGTGGAGGTACTGTCCCGACCAGGTGGGTTTACGATGTACTCTGCGTCTGATCGATCCGTCTGGACGGCGATGGAGCAGGATGTCGAGGAAGGCTAGTTCATTATTGTTTTCTTCCTCATAAGTGACTTACAGATCCGGGTGAATTGTATTAAATAAATCATTGACTTGATTAATATCTGTAGACTGTGGTAATATGACAAGAATATCGTCGACATATCGTTTGTAAAGTGTAATACCATCAATGAAGTGACTCACTTGCCTTTCTATCATTCCCATGAATATGTTTGCTAAAACAGGTCCGAGAGGGCTTCCCATAGCCACTCCATCGATTTGCATATATGCTTTACCTTGGAAATAGAATTTTATATTCTTTGTGCACAGCAAAATTAGATCTCGAAGATAGGTAGTAAGAATGGGTATTCTTATGTTGTGTGAAGTTATGAAATCACAAATAAATTCCACAGTTTCTTCGAGAGGTACATTTGTGAACAAAGAGTTTACATCGCAAGAACACATCCGACTATTAGAAATATTCAAGTGTTCCAAGGTTGGTAGAAGTTCAAAAGAATCAATGACAGTATGTGTCGACAGTTGTTTACAAACAGGATCCAAAATTCCTTTCAACCACTTTGCTAGCTTATGGTATGGTGAATTTATCATGGACAAAATTGGTCTCATAGGTGTTCCAGGCTTATGCAGTTTCGGTAAGCCATACATTTCTGGTGTGCAGGTACCAATGGGCTTGAGCATTTTATAATGGGCCTCGGTGATAAAACCGTGAAGCATGAGTAGATGTAGTTCTCGGCATATTTGTTTTTCGACCAACTTCACGTTATCGATCTGTGAATCTGATTTAAATTTAGCAGAGTCTGAGAGGATCACGTTCATTTTGGTTATGTAGTCCTCCTTATTCATGACTACAACACCGGAACCTTTGTCTGGTTTGGAGATTGTTATTGTGGAATTGTTCTTAAGTTCCTTCAATGCTTCCCTGTGCTCATTCGTTAGACAAGATTTTTGGTTGATTGGAGTGTTGGCAAATTGCTGGGATATATCAACTAATTTGGCTTTTAACCATGCCTCATTCTCAGCTGATGTTGGAGTCAAATTTGATAACTGGCTGTAGAGGTTTTCGAAATTGGCGTCCACCAAATTCTTGACGATTTTCGGTGGTACTTTGTAGTTTAGTCCCATTGAAAGAACTTCTAGGTGAACATTGTCAAGATTGAAGTTAGATAAGTTATGAACACGTTCTGTGAGATTTTCTGGAAATTCTGAAATCGTTCGGATCTTTGATAGCGACCGGTTGAGTTTCGTCCATGTTCGGTTCGCCGTTCCCTCAAATATACCTTTGCAGAAGTTTATTAGTTTGATATGGCAAATGATGGATAGTTGTTCAATAAGTGGTATGAAATGTGTACAAGTTTCTTTGTATTGGTTTATTTTGTCAATACATGAGTCAATCTGAATTTGTGTTAACTTCCTCAGATTCGAACTTGTCATTCGCACTTTATTTCGTCGAAGCATTTTGTTATAAATCGATGGATAAATCCACAGATATTGACTAAAAGACTTTACACAACAGATAAATCAGTGATTTGATTTACGCATATCCGAGTGAGGAATTAAAAATAAGACGAGAAGCTGCTCATTACAATACTTTACGGTGCTCGGTGACAAACTAACTCTACATAGAAAAAAGTAAATTCATTCTGTTTCTACAAGAACTTTCAAAAATCTTGGACCAGATTGTCAGGCGAAACGTTGGATTTACTACAAATTCATTCGCTGAGATTTTACAAATATATATTATTCCTAATTAATGTCATTGTGTTTCTGTTTTTAAATCCAACAGTGTATAAGAAGGATATGGAAATGTCGAAAAATAATTATAAACTATATTCAGAAGGGGTTTTGTGGAGATTTCAGTATTTTTCATAGTTGAAATCATGAGTCAATTGAAGCTAGACCACCAGTGGTCTATCGGTTAAGTGCTCTGGCGTGAGACTGGTAGGTCCTGGGTTGGAGTCTCGAAATGGGGAACCGTGGATGCGCACTACTGAGGAGTCCCATAATAGGACGAAACGGCCGTCCAGTACTTCCAGGTTTTTCATGGTGGTCTAGCTTCAATTGACTCATGATTTCAACTATGAAAAATATAAACTATATTATTTATCTACATAAAACAGATTTATATGTCGTCAAATAGCTCCGACAAAACAGTAAGACGGCCTGCCATTACAAGAACTAATGTTTATTTATACCCCGGATTGAAAAGAAGCATCTCACAATAATATACGTGTAAATAAAATCTAACATAAATAGATAGGTCCCACTGAATCCGAATAGCTCACAACTGTTCACTCAATATATATAGTAGACGACTGCTTGTATCTATGACCGTTGTAAAAAAAAAAACCTAATTTCTCACAGTATAGGTGAAATGTTAGAGTGAATGTGAAAGAGCCAATTTCGAACGGTTAAATTATTATCAGCTAGAATGGATAAATGAAATATGAGACAATTTTGGCTTGGATAGATTAGTAATTATAAGCAGTTCGAGAGTGTTAGTCCTGTTACTTTCCAATATGTTTTCACAGATTATGGAGGTATGTTATAGAATTATTCACTTTTCTTATTATCAATGGTCTCGTGTCAGTCTGCAAGTCAGCTTATCTATTTTTAATTCTGTCCATCAAATGGAAATAATTTAAGTGTACCTACCGATTGCAAAAACAACGTCAGGTCAACAACCAATGTCATAACATACTTTTAATTTTGACTTAGTTCAATCTCCTTTTGATGCATAATCAATTATGCTATAGACTTCTTACTTCATCCAGTAATCCTGGTTACAGGAATGAACAAAATGTATAAAACATCTGACTAAATTCAAAATATACAAATGTAAATAAAACTTAAAATATTGACAGTTGATACCGGATAATATTTAAGAAAAGAAAATAAAAAAAATACAAAAAAAAACTAAATATGTACATAAATCAATATAAATGTCAATAATTGTCACCTACCAAATAAGTTATTTTAATTGTATAAAATTGAATCCCGTCCTCAATTGAAATATATATATAAAATCCTTTTAATATTATAAGGGCAGATAATTATTATAAACTGTGACGACCTAAAAAATTACAATCAATATTATATCTATCTATCTATATATATATCTATATACAAGACCTGTCTGTCTAGTCTATCTAATAGTCTTTAACGTTTAGGTCAGAGAGCGTATAGAATTCGTACTAGTTCTAGCGATCGAAACCCGGGGTAACTAATATTTATAAAGGACAGACTATAAAGAGAGCGAGAGAGAGATAGAGAGCGAATACAAACAGGCTTTCTTTTCATGTAGTAAATAGATAGATTTGTCTGTCATTAGTTAACAAACATGTTCAAGGTCGAAGTAATCATCGTGCTGTTCATACGAATGGTTTTTTAATAGAAATAACTTTGCTATATACATATATATATCTATCTAATTTAATCGATCAATTTGTCTGAATAAGTCGTAGATTTGACGTAATCAAAAAAAACAAAAAAAAAACATGGATAAACTTGAAAAGTGAATTATTCATTATTTAAAACAAATATGATTGTTAAGAAGAAAAAAAAGTCTATTTTTTGTTTCCATTAATACATTTGAATATTATTAGAAGGAGGGGTGGGGGTATTGTGGATATTGATTGATTATTGAGTGGATATTGAAGTAAGAACATCATGGAAACACTGGACGATTGTTTCGTTGTATTGTGAAACTCATCAGCAATGCGCATTCATCATTCAATGTATTCCTTTTCATAATTTAATTGTTAACATAATAATATTACTATCATAATTAAATGAATATTATCTGCAGAAAATAACATTGAAATGCATCCCGTCTTTTTCTGATTTAATGAAAAGAGAGAGGTTTACATCATGGAATTTCGCTGCATTATAGAATCTAAAAGGATTAGTAAGTTCTATACTTGTGATAAATGTTGAAGTTATCTTATCATTTTCGTATTTATTTATTTAAGCACATAAATATTGGTATAAAGGGGAACCAGATATATATGCAACACACAAATCAAATGAGATTTGTGTGAGGGCTGTAATACTGCCTGAGTGCTCAGAGCGAAGCAGGTGGTATCCTTACGGAGTCACAACTGGAGCCTTCAACTTAAAGATCTGATCCACAAGGCAGTGGAACATCGTGAGGAGATGCAGTTCCATGGTAGCCGGTGACCAACAATTGATTCATACGCCATTTGTTCCCTCAGGATACTGGAGTCCATGTACACCATTGGTTTGGAATGAGGATTTTCCAACTCCCTTAGATGGACTTCCCGTGTCAACAGGAATGGTTAAAGCGCCAGACATTCGCTTTTTGTCCTCTCAATTTCGTAAACAACACCCCAGTCACGAGGCGATGAGTAGGATTTCGTATAGGTTATACCTTTTTGTAAATGTGTACTTTTGATTAAATGTTATCGATAACCATTGTTCAATAATCAATCATGAGTATTCAATCAAACTTTTCTCCATTATTATGTTATCGGACATTGATCATTGATTTCTAAAAACCTATAACTCTTGTCAATATTTTGATAAACCAGCATTATATATATATATCGATCATTCCATTTATAATAAACTAGAAGGTTGATTATATGACAAATCATTAAGCTATATGTAACTCTAACCTAAAGCTTTTACCATATTATTATGAAATTCATTGAATTGTAACATAAATATGTGATTTCAGTCTAAGAATGTGATACAATTGTGTAGATATGGCAATGAATACACATCTCATTAATTAATGAGGTATTTATTCATCATAGATAATTGGTGTTTAAAGGGTGAAGGTAAATGGAAAGCGTTATATTTTATTTATTGCTAACTGATCATTATACATAATGTATCCTAAATCGTACTTATTTCTAGGTATTCTCGTAGGAGGAAATCGATATTACTGTTTGGTCATATAATTATGCATAGAATGACTTTTTTGTCTATTAACTAGCCAAGTACCATGGTACGGCCGAGAGTGGGAATGGCCCACCCTCTCTCTCTCTCTCTCGAAATGTTCTCACACGACCACGCGTATACAGTTTCTGTCAAGGAAGTCCTACTCACCGCTTTCTTGTGGCAGGGGTGTTGTCTACGAAATCGAGAGGACAAAAAGCAAATGTACGAAGCTTTAACCGGCTTAGTGGACAAGGAGGGTCCAACTAGGGGAGTTGGAAAACCCTCACTCCAAACCAATGGTGCACATGGGTTCCAGCATCCTGAGGGAACAAATGGAGTAAGAACCAATCGTTGGTCACCGGCTACCATGGGATTGCATCTCCTCACGATACTGCCTTGTGGATCAGATCTTTAGATCAAAGGCTCCGATTGTGACCCCCTAAGAAAACTACCTGCTTCGATCTGGGCACTCAGGCATTACCATAGCCCTCACACAATTAAATGAAATGACAATTTTTTGTGTGGAGCACATATATATCGTTCCCCTTTATACCAATATTTATGTGTCCAAATAAATAAATGAATAAAAACTTGTTAGTCACTAGCAAGAGTATAAAAATAAGTCTGGCTCAGTATTCGGTTCTGAGACAAATGTACCGTGAATTAAAACTGTTTTACTTCTTAGTTCTCGATAGATAATCCGTGCAAAATAATCTACCTCGCATAACTGTCATGATAAGTCATATTTTGAATGATCATTGATCAAACATGATTTTATTTGTCTCGTTAATTATTGCTTTGAGTAAACTAGCTCTATCACTTAAGTGTTGTGTTTGTCATGTCATATACACCGAATAGAATCTAATCGGTGCAGTAAAATAAGGTCAAAGGTCATTATGGCCATCTAATAGGCTGTATATAAAGAAAATATACCTTCTATATTCTGTATATTCAAATTTGTAAAGTTAATTAAAGGTCAACCTTAGTCATTTGTTAGAGAGAATAGTTCAGTTGCAGTCATGTGTTAGGTCGGGCTGTCATGCACCTACTCCTGTGTGCCGAACAGCTAGTCTTATCACCTGGCCAAAAACAGTTAAAAATAAGGAAGTATATATATACCTCCGTTTAGGTACCCGGGCAGTATTCCAGTCCTCACACACATAGAATGACGAAGTATGGCGCATATATACTTGGTGCCTCATTGTACCAACGTTTGTTTGTCTAAATAAATAAGTAAATAAAGACTCTTAAGACAGAAGATTTTCTTAGTCATATGGATGAGATTCTTTATCACCCATTGTTTTGAGTTTACGGTGAGTAGTGGACCAGGTTTCAGTTAACTAAGTTAACTAAACCAACACAGTAATTTACCTACTGTTATATTCCAGATTCTTTTATGATTGAATACTGTTTCCTGATTGGCTAAAAGTCGTTTATGGCCAATACTTAAAAATAGTCTGGTCAGGAATTCCCTTCAAATTTGTTTTTTTATTTACTATCAAACAATCAGTTTGTTTCATTATTCCTACATATATGTGTGAGATAATCCTAAATGTAACAGAACAATTCCAAGTGCCATAACCTCCGTATTACTAATGATAATTTCTTGGTTTTCTAATTTCATCATTTACAACGTCGGATACTTCGAAGATAATTGTTATTCTCATAGTTGAAAGCGTGAGTCAATTGAAGCTAGACCACCATGAAAAACATGGAAGCACTGGATGGCCGTTTCGTCCTATTGTGGGACTCCTCAGCAGTGCGTGCCCACGACCTCGCCTCCCGAGACTCGAACCCAGGACCTACCAGTCTCACGCCAAAGCACTTAACCGATAGACCACTGAGCCGGCACCCGATGCTGTTTATGTCTAACTCCAACCAATAGGACGAAACGGCCGTCCAGTGCTTCCAGGTCTTCCCTGGTGATCTAGCTTCAATTGACTCACGCTTTCAACTATGAAAATACTAAATCTCCACAAAAAACCCCTTCTGATAATTGTTATTCTATTAATTTCTCTTAATAATTTCAGGTTTTAAGATTGAACTTCAAATATTATGTTTATGGTTTTTACAGTTCCTTCATTTTAACTGTGGCTAACACACAAGTAGATACTATCCATTCAGAAGGTTACCAATCAGCTCGTAACCCGCCTTCCATCGTCAGAGTTAATTTCTGGACTCATACAATTACATAGAATATTAAGCTGTAGATGACAGTGTGGATAGTTACTTACAACTCTAACAGTGACAACATGATCTTGAAATTTCGACGCTTTCTATTCTGAAATTTCTGTCCATTGATTTGAAAATATATTTTTGTTAGAATCAGAAGGGGATTTGTGGAGATTTCAGTATATTTCAAAGTTGAAATCATGAGTCAATTGAAGCTAGACCACCATGGAAAACCTGGAAGCACTGGACGGCCGTTTCGTCCTATTGTGGGACTCCTCAGCAGTGCGCACCCACGATCCCGCACTCGCGAGATTCGAACCCAGGACCTACCAGTTACGAGCCAGAGCCCTTAACCGACAGACCACTGAGCCGGAATCCAACGGTGTTAATGTCTAACTTCAACTGATCCACTAATTATGAGCGACACTTCACCAATTGCCTTCAGTGAGTTGTTATCTCACAACAGACGTGGTTGAACTCCACTGGTCACTGCTTCTCACTAGAACTCCAGGACATGGATCTTGAAGTCAGTCACTAGTGAGCATATTGATTATGATCAGAAGGGGATTTGTGGAGATTTCAGTATATTTCAAAGTTGAACTCTGTTAAAACTCTGTTAAAATCTTTTTTACAGGTGATTATTGATGACCGGATCACGGTTTTTTGATTATTGGCTCATGATCCCTAGAATGTGAATGTATAAGTATCAGTTACATTGTGGAGCTAAGCGGCTGATTGAAAACACTGTAGTCCGTGAAATTCAATGGAATCTATCAAATGAAGAACCTCAACTATATTGTAAACAACAGCTCCCAAATTTGGCATGTCAGGATTTGAGATAAAGCAGATAGTCAAACATTTTCAACTATAAACGGCACCTTCATAAGCTTAGTCACGTTTGTTAAACTTGCAAAATAATCGACGATACACATGGACCATTTTCAGTTGCATAAACATGATTCATCTCAGTCATAATGACTGATTGAAAACGGCACTACACTATTGAATTTAGTAAAATTATATATATGTATATATATTCAGTAATTATATACAGCACCACACCATACAATCTGTACATGTTTATTCGAAAAGATACATATACACGTATTTAAACTATTTGTCAAATGTTGGAAACCTATCAGGTTAGGTAAATGTGTGCCAGTCAATTTTACTTCGTTGAGATTGCATACAACTTTTCACCTACATTCTGACGTCAGAGTTATTTTTGGACCCTTTCTATAACTGTTACTAATTGTTTCTCAATGTTTATTGGCTATTTGCATTCATATATATGTACGTTTTCCGGAAACTGTTATAATTTTTTTATTTTGGGTAGACTACAATTTAATACTGAGCCTGAGCTTTTTCTAACTTGACTCATGATTTTAACTATGAAACATCCTGAAATCTCCACAAAACCCCTTCTGAAAAAATATATGTATTATTATTATGATCATTATTATTGTTTTCATTTATTCACTTACCGATGATCTTCAAGGGTACGGACCTCAGTAGCTATCTCGATTGTTAGTCTTCCTAATACGTATCTACAGTGAATAGCTTGTACGCTGCGTATTAGGAACGTCCATTCATTTGTGAAAACGAAATGAGAGGATCATTATGTTGAACGATAATCTGTAAGACATGTATTAACACGAGAAATTAAACATAACGATTTAAACAAAACTTTACAGTCAATAACGAGCATTGTATATAGATTGACTAAAATTATGAGAGATATGGCTAATAATAGAAATTGTTTATAAATTAAGTCCAAATAATCCGTCTCTACAGGGTTTCTACCTCGTGTAGTTGAATGGGAAAGGATCAGTCAATTGGCTCAGTATATGTGAATACGATGATTCAAAGCTGTAAATGATATTCCATGCTCATTTTTAAGAGATCCTATATCTACAGAGATGAGTATATTATTCATTAATGTTTATGGTCATGTAATTTGGGTCTTAGCACGAACCACATGTGAAATTGTTCAAACAATCGACTAATTAACCTATGAATCTTTCCCAATTTTAATTCGTCATCGTACACAATGAAACTACATCCAAGCCTGCGATGATATTTTCTGATATTACATACTGGACAGATGTTATGGATAATTCAACGGAATAATCTTTGTTTTGAATCTGGGTTCATTATTGATCACTGCAGTTAGTAACTAAAATGCAGACTTAGATAAATGGACACTGAACAAGTTTATTCCGAGTGACTAATCACTAGTGTAGCTTAAAATAACTCCGCCTGTAGCTCCTCCGGGGGCTACTGCCGGTCCCAGGCCCGGGTTAAGCAGGAGGGTTGGGCATGGGGTTAGCTACCCCATCCCGTAGAAAACCAACTCGCTAAAAATACTCTAACCAGAAAAATTTATTCAAACCATTTAAACTTTGCCCTAGGAGATAAAGGAATGATTATGACGTCTCATGATGAAAGCCGAGTTCCTTCGGAAGTCATGTGGCCGATGCACCTTCTAACAACCAGAGTAACAATTTTATAGGTACATGGAACGTCCGGAAAACGTGAGAGACTGGAATGGTCTTCCGAATTGCTGCATGAACATTAGACAAATTCTTATAATGATTATCATTCGTAGAAGTGATTAGTATTCAACATCTAGATTCCAGATATCTCGTAAAAAAATCGACAGTGACAACCTAAACAGTTCCTTTCTTTCATATTCTTTCAGAAAATCAATCACCAGGTTAACTACTGGTTTATTTTCATTAAAATTGTAGTCTGAATTAGTGTTACGAGAGTATCAACACAATTAAATGGATCTGAAGAAAATCAGTCTGGGCATTTGTCACTTTAATAAATAACACATCATACCTGAATAAAATTAAGTAAGCAGTTTATTCGCGAGTCCAAAATGCCAATTACTTCTCATATATTCAGTTAGGAGCTTAATTGGAAATTATCTGAAAATACTCTTTCTGATGACATCGAATATATGTCACATTCTCAGGGTATGAAAGTCTGTATTTGTGTGTCAGATGTGTTTTATAGTCATTCCTCGAACTTAATTGAGGCATTATAGTCTTATAAAACAGTTTTTAGCCAAACAAAAGGATAGATTACATTTCCTCACACTAAGTTTGCATATCGTTTGTGTGTATCCTAACTGATGATCAGGTTACACTTGACCGTAGACAAAGTGCCGAATGTAAGTATCTTCATAAGGGAAATATTCATTACATGATGCTTTAGATCCCTGTAGTAATTTTGATATGATAACACTCAGGTGACTCGGTTTTATTTGATTAAAACATCGTATGAATGGTCTAGGTGTAGATAAGAATGGAAAATGCATCATAAAACTGTCAATCGAAAATGTTAGCAGAATCGTATATGAATTAAGGGCTGCTTTCTGAGAATGGCTAATTTGTCCGGGATTAATAACTTTCCAAAGGCCGAAAAGCACAGAAACGTTCATTGGTGAGAAGAAATGCATTTTCAAGTGGCACACTAATATGGACCTATGTAAACTGGTTTAATTGGTACATGGGTTTGAAGGAATATCTTAAGAAACAGGATGGAAGCCTACAAAATAGTCGAGTTTACCTAAACTACTTACTAATAACAAGTAGTAAATAATCGTTGAACTAGAATTTTATAGTTAAATTCATTAGTCAATCAAAAGTAGACCACCATGGGAAACCTGGAAGCACTGGACGGCGTTTCGTCCCAGCATGGGACTCCTCAGCCGCGCGCATACATGATCCCAGGACCTAACAATCTCGCACATGAACTCTTGACTTCTAGGCGAAATGATGTTCGGATGAAATGGATGGAAATTTCATTGTCTTCTCTAAAAGAGAAGGTCTTCCGACACTGCACTTTGATGTATTTCACTTGGCAGAAGACGGAAACCATAAGTGTCTCATTTACTTTAACAGAACCATGACCGGGAACTGTTCTTGAAGATTCTAACGTCTGGGGGTGTTCATAAACTTAACCATATAATCCCAGAAGGCGTATCCTGCTTATCTTCGATGGCAAATCTCGATCTTTTGGCAATCATATTATTCCCCATCAGTTGTTATCACGACTTTGCTCAAAAAAATTTATTTTTACTTTAATCATAATATTTATGTCCAAAGATGTGGTTAGTTACGTATGCGAGGAACTATTAAACGGAAAATAGATTCATCAGTTTCAGTAGAGAGGTTGAAGAAGCCATTCCTGAGATGTTATATTTAAAAGCATATTTTGTAGATAAACAAAGTTGCTGCAGAATCTCTCCTTGGCCAATATTTATTTATCAGAATAAGATTGTTGGCATAAATAGGTTATTTAGCATTGGTTTAAATATTACCATTATCATTGCAAATAACTTGCTTATTGTACAATAAAAGAGATATTAGACATATGCTTCTGAAAAACTTTGATATGATACATTTAAATATTGATTCACTTGGCAATAAGAAGAGGAAAATACTTTGGGATTTATCGATCTCCCCCTCTTTAAAACGTTGGATACTTCTATTAAAGGAAATCTATTTTAAAAGGAATTATTAACTGGAAAATATATACACTGCCCTAGCTCCAAAACAAGTCATGTCCAATGCTCCAAGCTAATAATAAGACTTAAATCTCCCGGGGATAATGTGGGACGAAAATGGAGAAACAAAAAAGCACTACTTTAAAACGGGTTTCTAATTAAGTTTGTAAGGGTTTACGAGTTCGGATATAAAACAAGACATACTCAGTGATGGTTAGTAGAAAAGTCATCTGCTCAGGACTTGATTTAAAACTGACGGGACTCGTAACATTTTTAATCGTAGACGAAAATAAATTTGTTAAACGGATTTTACCGACGTCTGGTAACACTTTACATTCTTAGATAATTTATCACTAACATAGACAATACCATATAAATAATGGCAGAAAAGGGTTGACATGAATTTTATCATTTCAAATGCTGTGATGCAAACAGCAAAGCAGATTTAAGACAGAACGGTTTAAGCTTGGATTCTCGCAAGCTCAAAAATTTTGGATTTTAACAATGTCGAAAACGTACGTGAAAAAAAACATTTACATGGGAAATGAATTCCATGTACTCAGAATTTCAATCTGAGGGTCGGGGGTTCGAGCCCCCCATCGGGCGCCACGGCTTTTGACCAAACAATACTCACCGTCCTCCCACTCTACGTCGGCAATGCACACACCTACAGTCAGTCTGTCGCATGTGAGCACCGCATTCACAACTCTGTGTGTGGGGACACACACATAAACAGCAACGACAACAACAACCACACACACCATCGTCTACTCTCACGTCATCACATCCATACAACACCACATACTCACTATCCACACAATCACCGTCATCATCGCCTCATTGACACACACTTCCCATCACCCATCTCACAACGACAATCCATCAGTCGACTACCTCACACTCACACACCACTCCACTCGTCAATGTGAGTGCACCGATTCGGTGTTCGTGTAGAGCGGAGGTGGTGGTTGTGGAGGCGGAGTAGGAAGAGGAGGCGGATGCGGAGTAGGAAGAGGAAGAGGAGGAGGATGATGAGTAGTAGTGGTAGTAAAATTAGTAGTAGTCGTCGTAAAATTATTCGGAGAAGGAGGATAGGTAATGCTAGTATAAGTAGAAATAGTAGTAATGGTAGTAGGAATATGATTGATAATGTTTAATATCAGTTACAATGATATTAGTATTAGTAGTAGTATTGTGAGAAGGAGGATTTGAAGGATTTGTAGGTGTCGGAGAGGAAGATCAGTAAGAGTGGGAATAGTGGGAGCAGCGGTAGGAGTAGTAGTGATATCAGTATTGTGAGGAGTAAGAGGAAGTGTAAGTAGAGGATAGGAAAAGGAAGAGGAAGAACGATAGGGAGAAGAGATTGGACGGCGATAATCACAACAGTCCAGTATTCGGATGGCAGACAGACCGACACTCCGACAAATGGAGAACCGAATCGCTACACACACGCACACACGCACACTGACACACTGACAGACCGACAATCAGAGGTGCAGACAGACAGGTGGTCGTGGATCGACAGATACGGTTAGACAGTACAGTTAGACGTGCACCCTGTATGGCTGCAATGGAACAGTCTGTAGGTGG
This sequence comes from Schistosoma rodhaini, assembly GCA_944470415.2. Taxonomy (NCBI): domain Eukaryota; kingdom Metazoa; phylum Platyhelminthes; class Trematoda; order Strigeidida; family Schistosomatidae; genus Schistosoma; species Schistosoma rodhaini. Next base: position 7,269,888 of record OX104040.1, read on the forward strand.
CACTTTGTGCTGGTGACACATCTCCTCACACTGAACGTTGGTCGGAGTAGTTCGAGATAGATTCACAATGGAGAAGCGAGTATGTGTTGTGTGTGTGTGTGTGTGTGTGTGCACAGAGACGTGTCTCCATGTATGCATGATTGACTGACTGGTTGTGTGTGTTCGTGCGATGGTGTGAGAGCGTGGAGTGTGGAGTGTGAAGTGGTGTTTGTTGTAGGGTGTATGATGATTGAGATGGTGTTGTCTGAGTGAGTGTGCATGTGTGTGGTGTGAGGTTGTTTTGATGAGGGTGACAAGCGGCGCCCACCAGTCGAGCCCGGTTAGCTCAGCCGGTAGAGCATCAGACTTTTAATCTGAGGGTCGGGGGTTCGAGCCCCCCATCGGGCGCCACGGCTTTTGACCAAACAATACTCACCGTCCTCCCACTCTACGTCGGCAATGCACACACCTACAGTCAGTCTGTCGCATGTGAGCACCGCATTCACAACTCTGTGTGTGGGGACACACACATAAACAGCAACGACAACAACAACCACACACCATCGTCTACTCTCACGTCATCACATCCATACAACACCACATACTCACTATCCACACAATCACCGTCATCATCGCCTCATTGACACACACTTCCCATCACCCATCTCACAACGACAATCCATCAGTCGACTACCTCACACTCACACACCACTCCACTCGTCAATGTGAGTGCACCGATTCGGTGTTCGTGTAGAGCGGAGGTGGTGGTTGTGGAGGCGGAGTAGGAAGAGGAAGAGGAGGAGGGGGAGGAGGGGGATGATGAGTAGTAGTGGTAGTAAAATTAGTAGTAGTCGTCGTAAAATTATTCGGAGAAGGAGGATAGGTAATGTTAGTATAAGTAGAAATAGTAGTAATGGTAGTAGGAATATGATTGATAATGTTTAATATCAGTTACAATGATATTAGTATTAGTAGTAGTATTGGGAGAAGGAGGATTTGAAGGATTTGTAGGTGTCGGAGAGGAAGATCAGTAAGAGTGGGAATAGTGGGAGTAGCGGTAGGAGTAGTAGTGATATCAGTATTGTGAGGAGTAAGAGGAAGTGTAAGTAGAGGATAGGAAAAGGAAGAGGAAGAACGATAGGGAGAAGAGATTGGACGGCGATAATCACAACAGTCCAGTATTCGGATGGCAGACAGACCGACACTCCGACAAATGGAGAACCGAATCGCTACACACACGCACACACGCACACTGACACACTGACAGACCGACAATCAGAGGTGCAGACAGACAGGTGGTCGTGGATCGACAGATACGGTTAGACAGTACAGTTAGACGTGCACCCTGTATGGCTGCAATGGAACAGTCTGTAGGTGGCACTTTGTGCTGGTGACACATCTCCTCACACTGAACGTTGGTCGGAATAGTTCGAGATAGATTCACAATGGAGAAGCGAGTATGTGTTGTGTGTGTGTGTGTGTGTGTGCACAGAGACGTGTCTCCATGTATGCATGATTGACTGACTGGTTGTGTGTGTTCGTGCGATGGTGTGAGAGCGTGGAGTGTGGAGTGTGAAGTGGTGTTTGTTGTAGGGTGTATGATGATTGAGATGGTGTTGTCTGAGTGAGTGTGCATGTGTGTGGTGTGAGGTTGTTTTGATGAGGGTGACAAGCGGCGCCCACCAGTCGAGCCCGGTTAGCTCAGCCGGTAGAGCATCAGACTTTTAATCTGAGGGTCGGGGGTTCGAGCCCCCCATCGGGCGCCACGGCTTTTGACCAAACAATACTCACCGTCCTCCCACTCTACGTCGGCAATGCACACACCTACAGTCAGTCTGTCGCATGTGAGCACCGCATTCACAACTCTGTGTGTGGGGACACACACATAAACAGCAACGACAACAACAACCACACACACCATCGTCTACTCTCACGTCATCACATCCATACAACACCACATACTCACTATCCACACAATCACCGTCATCATCGCCTCATTGACACACACTTCCCATCACCCATCTCACAACGACAATCCATCAGTCGACTACCTCACACTCACACACCACTCCACTCGTCAATGTGAGTGCACCGATTCGGTGTTCGTGTAGAGCGGAGGTGGTGGTTGTGGAGGCGGAGTAGGAAGAGGAGGCGGATGCGGAGTAGGAAGAGGAAGAGGAGGAGGAGGAGGAGGAGGAGGAGGGGGATGATGAGTAGTAGTGGTAGTAAAATTAGTAGTAGTCGTCGTAAAATTATTCGGAGAAGGAGGATAGGTAATGTTAGTATAAGTAGAAATAGTAGTAATGGTAGTAGGAATATGATTGATAATGTTTAATATCAGTTACAATGATATTAGTATTAGTAGTAGTATTGGGAGAAGGAGGATTTGAAGGATTTGTAGGTGTCGGAGAGGAAGATCAGTAAGAGTGGGAATAGTGGGAGCAGCGGTAGGAGTAGTAGTGATATCAGTATTGTGAGGAGTAAGAGGAAGTGTAAGTAGAGGATAGGAAAAGGAAGAGGAAGAACGATAGGGAGAAGAGATTGGACGGCGATAATCACAACAGTCCAGTATTCGGATGGCAGACAGACCGACACTCCGACAAATGGAGAACCGAATCGCTACACACACGCACACTGACACACTGACAGACCGACAATCAGAGGTGCAGACAGACAGGTGGTCGTGGATCGACAGATACGGTTAGACAGTACAGTTAGACGTGCACCCTGTATGGCTGCAATGGAACAGTCTGTAGGTGGCACTTTGTGCTGGTGACACATCTCCTCACACTGAACGTTGGTCGGAGTAGTTCGAGATAGATTCACAATGGAGAAGCGAGTATGTGTTGTGTGTGTGTGTGTGTGTGCACAGAGACGTGTCTCCATGTATGCATGATTGACTGACTGGTTGTGTGTGTTCGTGCGATGGTGTGAGAGCGTGGAGTGTGGAGTGTGAAGTGGTGTTTGTTGTAGGGTGTATGATGATTGAGATGGTGTTGTCTGAGTGAGTGTGCATGTGTGTGGTGTGAGGTTGTTTTGATGAGGGTGACAAGCGGCGCCCACCAGTCGAGCCCGGTTAGCTCAGTCGGTAGAGCATCAGACTTTTAATCTGAGGGTCGGGGGTTCGAGCCCCCCATCAGGCGCCACGGCTTTTGACCAAACAATACTCACCGTCCTCCCACTCTACGTCGGCAATGCACACACCTACAGTCAGTCTGTCGCATGTGAGCACCGCATTCACAACTCTGTGTGTGGGGACACACACATAAACAGCAACGACAACAACAACCACACACCATCGTCTACTCTCACGTCATCACATCCATACAACACCACATACTCACTATCCACACAATCACCGTCATCATCGCCTCATTGACACACACTTCCCATCACCCATCTCACAACGACAATCCATCAGTCGACTACCTCACACTCACACACCACTCCACTCGTCAATGTGAGTGCACCGATTCGGTGTTCGTGTAGAGCGGAGGTGGTGGTTGTGGAGGCGGAGTAGGAAGAGGAGGCGGATGCGGAGTAGGAAGAGGAAGAGGAGGAGGAGGAGGAGGAGGAGGAGGGGGATGATGAGTAGTAGTGGTAGTAAAATTAGTAGTAGTCGTCGTAAAATTATTCGGAGAAGGAGGATAGGTAATGTTAGTATAAGTAGAAATAGTAGTAATGGTAGTAGGAATATGATTGATAATGTTTAATATCAGTTACAATGATATTAGTATTAGTAGTAGTATTGGGAGAAGGAGGATTTGAAGGATTTGTAGGTGTCGGAGAGGAAGATCAGTAAGAGTGGGAATAGTGGGAGTAGCGGTAGGAGTAGTAGTGATATCAGTATTGTGAGGAGTAAGAGGAAGTGTAAGTAGAGGATAGGAAAAGGAAGAGGAAGAACGATAGGGAGAAGAGATTGGACGGCGATAATCACAACAGTCCAGTATTCGGATGGCAGACAGACCGACACTCCGACAAATGGAGAACCGAATCGCTACACACACGCACACACGCACACTGACACACTGACAGACCGACAATCAGAGGTGCAGACAGACAGGTGGTCGTGGATCGACAGATACGGTTAGACAGTACAGTTAGACGTGCACCCTGTATGGCTGCAATGGAACAGTCTGTAGGTGGCACTTTGTGCTGGTGACACATCTCCTCACACTGAACGTTGGTCGGAGTAGTTCGAGATAGATTCACAATGGAGAAGCGAGTATGTGTTGTGTGTGTGTGTGTGTGTGTGTGTGTGCACAGAGACGTGTCTCCATGTATGCATGATTGACTGACTGGTTGTGTGTGTTCGTGCGATGGTGTGAGAGCGTGGAGTGTGGAGTGTGAAGTGGTGTTTGTTGTAGGGTGTATGATGATTGAGATGGTGTTGTCTGAGTGAGTGTGCATGTGTGTGGTGTGAGGTTGTTTTGATGAGGGTGACAAGCGGCGCCCACCAGTCGAGCCCGGTTAGCTCAGTCGGTAGAGCATCAGACTTTTAATCTGAGGGTCGGGGGTTCGAGCCCCCCATCGGGCGCCACGGCTTTTGACCAAACAATACTCACCGTCCTCCCACTCTACGTCGGCAATGCACACACCTACAGTCAGTCTGTCGCATGTGAGCACCGCATTCACAACTCTGTGTGTGGGGACACACACATAAACAGCAACGACAACAACAACCACACACACCATCGTCTACTCTCACGTCATCACATCCATACAACACCACATACTCACTATCCACACAATCACCGTCATCATCGCCTCATTGACACACACTTCCCATCACCCATCTCACAACGACAATCCATCAGTCGACTACCTCACACTCACACACCACTCCACTCGTCAATGTGAGTGCACCGATTCGGTGTTCGTGTAGAGCGGAGGTGGTGGTTGTGGAGGCGGAGTAGGAAGAGGAGGCGGATGCGGAGTAGGAAGAGGAAGAGGAGGAGGAGGAGGAGGAGGAGGAGGGGGATGATGAGTAGTAGTGGTAGTAAAATTAGTAGTAGTCGTCGTAAAATTATTCGGAGAAGGAGGATAGGTAATGTTAGTATAAGTAGAAATAGTAGTAATGGTAGTAGGAATATGATTGATAATGTTTAATATCAGTTACAATGATATTAGTATTAGTAGTAGTATTGGGAGAAGGAGGATTTGAAGGATTTGTAGGTGTCGGAGAGGAAGATCAGTAAGAGTGGGAATAGTGGGAGCAGCGGTAGGAGTAGTAGTGATATCAGTATTGTGAGGAGTAAGAGGAAGTGTAAGTAGAGGATAGGAAAAGGAAGAGGAAGAACGATAGGGAGAAGAGATTGGACGGCGATAATCACAACAGTCCAGTATTCGGATGGCAGACAGACCGACACTCCGACAAATGGAGAACCGAATCGCTACACACACGCACACACGCACACTGACACACTGACAGACCGACAATCAGAGGTGCAGACAGACAGGTGGTCGTGGATCGACAGATACGGTTAGACAGTACAGTTAGACGTGCACCCTGTATGGCTGCAATGGAACAGTCTGTAGGTGGCACTTTGTGCTGGTGACACATCTCCTCACACTGAACGTTGGTCGGAATAGTTCGAGATAGATTCACAATGGAGAAGCGAGTATGTGTTGTGTGTGTGTGTGTGTGTGTGCACAGAGACGTGTCTCCATGTATGCATGATTGACTGACTGGTTGTGTGTGTTCGTGCGATGGTGTGAGAGCGTGGAGTGTGGAGTGTGAAGTGGTGTTTGTTGTAGGGTGTATGATGATTGAGATGGTGTTGTCTGAGTGAGTGTGCATGTGTGTGGTGTGAGGTTGTTTTGATGAGGGTGACAAGCGGCGCCCACCAGTCGAGCCCGGTTAGCTCAGTCGGTAGAGCATCAGACTTTTAATCTGAGGGTCGGGGGTTCGAGCCCCCCATCGGGCGCCACGGCTTTTGACCAAACAATACTCACCGTCCTCCCACTCTACGTCGGCAATGCACACACCTACAGTCAGTCTGTCGCATGTGAGCACCGCATTCACAACTCTGTGTGTGGGGACACACACATAAACAGCAACGACAACAACAACCACACACACCATCGTCTACTCTCACGTCATCACATCCATACAACACCACATACTCACTATCCACACAATCACCGTCATCATCGCCTCATTGACACACACTTCCCATCACCCATCTCACAACGACAATCCATCAGTCGACTACCTCACACTCACACACCACTCCACTCGTCAATGTGAGTGCACCGATTCGGTGTTCGTGTAGAGCGGAGGTGGTGGTTGTGGAGGCGGAGTAGGAAGAGGAGGCGGATGCGGAGTAGGAAGAGGAAGAGGAGGAGGAGGAGGAGGAGGAGGAGGGGGATGATGAGTAGTAGTGGTAGTAAAATTAGTAGTAGTCGTCGTAAAATTATTCGGAGAAGGAGGATAGGTAATGTTAGTATAAGTAGAAATAGTAGTAATGGTAGTAGGAATATGATTGATAATGTTTAATATCAGTTACAATGATATTAGTATTAGTAGTAGTATTGGGAGAAGGAGGATTTGAAGGATTTGTAGGTGTCGGAGAGGAAGATCAGTAAGAGTGGGAATAGTGGGAGCAGCGGTAGGAGTAGTAGTGATATCAGTATTGTGAGGAGTAAGAGGAAGTGTAAGTAGAGGATAGGAAAAGGAAGAGGAAGAACGATAGGGAGAAGAGATTGGACGGCGATAATCACAACAGTCCAGTATTCGGATGGCAGACAGACCGACACTCCGACAAATGGAGAACCGAATCGCTACACACACGCACACACGCACACTGACACACTGACAGACCGACAATCAGAGGTGCAGACAGACAGGTGGTCGTGGATCGACAGATACGGTTAGACAGTACAGTTAGACGTGCACCCTGTATGGCTGCAATGGAACAGTCTGTAGGTGGCACTTTGTGCTGGTGACACATCTCCTCACACTGAACGTTGGTCGGAGTAGTTCGAGATAGATTCACAATGGAGAAGCGAGTATGTGTTGTGTGTGTGTGTGTGTGTGTGTGCACAGAGACGTGTCTCCATGTATGCATGATTGACTGACTGGTTGTGTGTGTTCGTGCGATGGTGTGAGAGCGTGGAGTGTGGAGTGTGAAGTGGTGTTTGTTGTAGGGTGTATGATGATTGAGATGGTGTTGTCTGAGTGAGTGTGCATGTGTGTGGTGTGAGGTTGTTTTGATGAGGGTGACAAGCGGCGCCCACCAGTCGAGCCCGGTTAGCTCAGTCGGTAGAGCATCAGACTTTTAATCTGAGGGTCGGGGGTTCGAGCCCCCCATCGGGCGCCACGGCTTTTGACCAAACAATACTCACCGTCCTCCCACTCTACGTCGGCAATGCACACACCTACAGTCAGTCTGTCGCATGTGAGCACCGCATTCACAACTCTGTGTGTGGGGACACACACATAAACAGCAACGACAACAACAACCACACACACCATCGTCTACTCTCACGTCATCACATCCATACAACACCACATACTCACTATCCACACAATCACCGTCATCATCGCCTCATTGACACACACTTCCCATCACCCATCTCACAACGACAATCCATCAGTCGACTACCTCACACTCACACACCACTCCACTCGTCAATGTGAGTGCACCGATTCGGTGTTCGTGTAGAGCGGAGGTGGTGGTTGTGGAGGCGGAGTAGGAAGAGGAGGCGGATGCGGAGTAGGAAGAGGAAGAGGAGGAGGAGGAGGAGGAGGAGGAGGGGGATGATGAGTAGTAGTGGTAGTAAAATTAGTAGTAGTCGTCGTAAAATTATTCGGAGAAGGAGGATAGGTAATGTTAGTATAAGTAGAAATAGTAGTAATGGTAGTAGGAATATGATTGATAATGTTTAATATCAGTTACAATGATATTAGTATTAGTAGTAGTATTGGGAGAAGGAGGATTTGAAGGATTTGTAGGTGTCGGAGAGGAAGATCAGTAAGAGTGGGAATAGTGGGAGCAGCGGTAGGAGTAGTAGTGATATCAGTATTGTGAGGAGTAAGAGGAAGTGTAAGTAGAGGATAGGAAAAGGAAGAGGAAGAACGATAGGGAGAAGAGATTGGACGGCGATAATCACAACAGTCCAGTATTCGGATGGCAGACAGACCGACACTCCGACAAATGGAGAACCGAATCGCTACACACACGCACACACGCACACTGACACACTGACAGACCGACAATCAGAGGTGCAGACAGACAGGTGGTCGTGGATCGACAGATACGGTTAGACAGTACAGTTAGACGTGCACCCTGTATGGCTGCAATGGAACAGTCTGTAGGTGGCACTTTGTGCTGGTGACACATCTCCTCACACTGAACGTTGGTCGGAATAGTTCGAGATAGATTCACAATGGAGAAGCGAGTATGTGTTGTGTGTGTGTGTGTGTGTGTGCACAGAGACGTGTCTCCATGTATGCATGATTGACTGACTGGTTGTGTGTGTTCGTGCGATGGTGTGAGAGCGTGGAGTGTGGAGTGTGAAGTGGTGTTTGTTGTAGGGTGTATGATGATTGAGATGGTGTTGTCTGAGTGAGTGTGCATGTGTGTGGTGTGAGGTTGTTTTGATGAGGGTGACAAGCGGCGCCCACCAGTCGAGCCCGGTTAGCTCAGTCGGTAGAGCATCAGACTTTTAATCTGAGGGTCGGGGGTTCGAGCCCCCCATCGGGCGCCACGGCTTTTGACCAAACAATACTCACCGTCCTCCCACTCTACGTCGGCAATGCACACACCTACAGTCAGTCTGTCGCATGTGAGCACCGCATTCACAACTCTGTGTGTGGGGACACACACATAAACAGCAACGACAACAACAACCACACACACCATCGTCTACTCTCACGTCATCACATCCATACAACACCACATACTCACTATCCACACAATCACCGTCATCATCGCCTCATTGACACACACTTCCCATCACCCATCTCACAACGACAATCCATCAGTCGACTACCTCACACTCACACACCACTCCACTCGTCAATGTGAGTGCACCGATTCGGTGTTCGTGTAGAGCGGAGGTGGTGGTTGTGGAGGCGGAGTAGGAAGAGGAGGCGGATGCGGAGTAGGAAGAGGAAGAGGAGGAGGAGGAGGAGGAGGAGGAGGAGGGGGATGATGAGTAGTAGTGGTAGTAAAATTAGTAGTAGTCGTCGTAAAATTATTCGGAGAAGGAGGATAGGTAATGTTAGTATAAGTAGAAATAGTAGTAATGGTAGTAGGAATATGATTGATAATGTTTAATATCAGTTACAATGATATTAGTATTAGTAGTAGTATTGGGAGAAGGAGGATTTGAAGGATTTGTAGGTGTCGGAGAGGAAGATCAGTAAGAGTGGGAATAGTGGGAGCAGCGGTAGGAGTAGTAGTGATATCAGTATTGTGAGGAGTAAGAGGAAGTGTAAGTAGAGGATAGGAAAAGGAAGAGGAAGAACGATAGGGAGAAGAGATTGGACGGCGATAATCACAACAGTCCAGTATTCGGATGGCAGACAGACCGACACTCCGACAAATGGAGAACCGAATCGCTACACACACGCACACACGCACACTGACACACTGACAGACCGACAATCAGAGGTGCAGACAGACAGGTGGTCGTGGATCGACAGATACGGTTAGACAGTACAGTTAGACGTGCACCCTGTATGGCTGCAATGGAACAGTCTGTAGGTGGCACTTTGTGCTGGTGACACATCTCCTCACACTGAACGTTGGTCGGAATAGTTCGAGATAGATTCACAATGGAGAAGCGAGTATGTGTTGTGTGTGTGTGTGTGTGTGTGCACAGAGACGTGTCTCCATGTATGCATGATTGACTGACTGGTTGTGTGTGTTCGTGCGATGGTGTGAGAGCGTGGAGTGTGGAGTGTGAAGTGGTGTTTGTTGTAGGGTGTATGATGATTGAGATGGTGTTGTCTGAGTGAGTGTGCATGTGTGTGGTGTGAGGTTGTTTTGATGAGGGTGACAAGCGGCGCCCACCAGTCGAGCCCGGTTAGCTCAGTCGGTAGAGCATCAGACTTTTAATCTGAGGGTCGGGGGTTCGAGCCCCCCATCGGGCGCCACGGCTTTTGACCAAACAATACTCACCGTCCTCCCACTCTACGTCGGCAATGCACACACCTACAGTCAGTCTGTCGCATGTGAGCACCGCATTCACAACTCTGTGTGTGGGGACACACACATAAACAGCAACGACAACAACAACCACACACACCATCGTCTACTCTCACGTCATCACATCCATACAACACCACATACTCACTATCCACACAATCACCGTCATCATCGCCTCATTGACACACACTTCCCATCACCCATCTCACAACGACAATCCATCAGTCGACTACCTCACACTCACACACCACTCCACTCGTCAATGTGAGTGCACCGATTCGGTGTTCGTGTAGAGCGGAGGTGGTGATTGTGGAGGCGGAGGCCTAGGAGGATAAGTTGCTGTTTGTTCATTAATTGTTTTTGGATATGTAATAATATTCGGACAATCAGAATTCTGAATGTTTTCTGTAATGGTAGCTTATGTATAAATATTATTATTAGCCGACCGATCGTCATTTGTTTTTACCCTGAAGCGTCACTAACTTTAGAGAAGCTGATGTCGGAGTTTCTTATAGCGATCACTCAATATTATTGTGATTGTTCTATTTCCGTTCTAGAAATTCCGTAATTGGGTTGCAAGGTTTATCAACGTAACATGTTTTTGCATTTTGTTTTATGATAGTTAGTTGATTACATGTAATTAATCTGGTGATCACATTCCTATATGATCGTCAGAAGTAGCCAATCAATATAAAGATCTGAGTTCAAATTCCATGAGAAATTCAGATCACCTAATTTTTTCTTGAAGATATGGTTGGATACAAAATGTCAGAAGAGGACTGCTTCATCTGAAATAAACCAAAACCTATGCATTATGATGTGCAAACAGACTTGTGTATGGGAATAAATAGAATCCTGATTTGAAGTATTGCTCTAGAAGAAAGATCTCTGAATGTCATCAGTCAATATTTAAAGTCAACCACTTTATTGCGAAATCGTTTTATTTTCTGAATACAACTTTAAATTACAACAAAAGACAGTTGGTATATATAAGAACTCTCGTCTAAATTGGAGCGAATAGTTTCACAGTATTTTAGCGCCGAGTTGATGTAAGACATTAAATAGGAATAATATATTTGTAAAATCTCAGCGAATGACAGTTGGTGGCGAAAAAAATATCTCCAAAGTATATGGACTGTCACTATAAGATTCCTTCTTATTGGTTATTTCCTTACTAGTGAATGGTTACCAGGTAAACTTCTTGAAATTCTAGTGAAAGACATGATCTATGTGATAAACCAAATCAAGTGTGATGTAGTAACTCATCAATGATATTGAATGAACGCCGTATGATCTTACACAGTAAATGAAATTAATGACAAGTGAATTTCAAATCAGTAGTTTTAAGACATCATATTTGTTGTAAAATCTGATATTTCTTAGTTCATTCCCATAAAAGATAGTGGTTACAAAGTGTAAATTACTTTTAGTACTCATCAACTTTCACCGATTAGCCTCAATTCGGGACCAGAAGGACCACTGTAATATATTATTTTCAGTTAGATACTTTACAGGTTTGAAAATACCTTTTAAAAACCTACATACTTTAATACACATCTACATTCGTATATATGTGTACTGGCAAATGGACACATCAAATGTCAAACCAATCACAACAATATCAGTCACTGATAATAGTAATAGTACTGTACTGAACAAGAACACGACTGAGGACAATCGAATGCATTTTAGCGCAACATTACAGAGTATCTCATTAAAATATGAGAACCATATAGCGAATAGTTAATTTGCAAAATAACAATCAATTGTCTCAATTTGACTGTTTCTTCTGCAAATATTCGTCTATAGTCTCCGATTATAATTATTCATGCATTTTCGTACTAATTGTGTGCCGTTCCCGTTCTCTCCTTATCGATCTTCTACTGAAACACATTCAATGCTCAACCATCACCATATACTACTTATGTGGATATCAGCAACCCATACCACAGTACGAATTTTATTATTGAACTTAATCATAACACCGGTATAATAATAATAACCATAATAATAATAATAATAGTAATCGTAATGCAATTATACATTTATTATTATTATAAGTATCATTCTATTATGATGATGAAGCAAACAAATATTTCAACTTTCGTTGCAGGTTGAAGCTCAAAAATATAGCTTAAAGTCATGTCATCCTAAATATCGAGTAGGATAAATTGGCACTCTTAATTCAAGTGTAGTTGAAAAAGACGGTGAGAAGTAGGGAACAGCAATGAAATTTAGAGTTGATCCTCCCTCCCCAATGCAAGTATACTGATATCTGTTTCTATAAAAATGGTTATTTCAAGAGAAATATTAGCTTATCTAACTAATATCACACTCCATAATACTGAGCAAACGGAACAAAAGCATATTGTCAAATGAGGCAATTCATTATCAAGTAATAGTTTGAATGAAATACATTAAATCGGTACTACAGTTCCACCACAACAATATGATGCAACAGAAGAATTCCAAACATTCTTAAAACAGCATGAAATTAAAGTATACTACAAAACAACTAACATATTTCGAAATACTTTAGTTCGCTTAAAAGATGAACTACCCTTTACGTCAACACAGAATTGCGTCTACAAATAAGATTTGTCGATTGTGATGTCTTCTACATTGAAGAATCACCTCATAAAATCTCGACTCGAATCAAAGAACATCTTAGGTACAAACACAAACCATCTAATAATCCTTTGAAATTTGAAAGACTGAAAATTAGATCGACAATAGAAGTAAACACCAACTTCAATGTTTATCAAATCGATATTAAAACTAAAATAATTTTTTAACTATAAAGAAATATGATTATTTAAAGTATTGCATAGATTGTTAAATACGACTGTCCTAAATAGAAAAGAAGACCTCATTGACTATCTGACTTGGATCATCTATCTATCAACATCTCATGCCATTATCATATAAAACTTCAACTCTACCTTTTAACATTACGAATTTCACATTTTTTCATACATATTCATATACATACGGATACATATGAATAGGTCTCATATATAATCTAACTTGACTGGAACGATAGATTGTTGACTTTTTTTGTTGTTGGTTTTATTGAATAGTTTTACTCTGTTTCTTTGGTTTAATCTAAACTTTGGTTAATTTGATTTATTGATTTATTTATTCTTTGAAGAACAGGCTCACATTGAACCATGAAACCGTAGAAAATTTTTTTTCTATTTATTATGGTAGTACAAGTATGTCATTAGTTAGTTTGTTTTTTTCGTGGTTTCTTATCAACTGTATACAACCTAAATACCGTACAATGAACACATTAAATGATTGTTATGACTTTTTTTTTAAAAAAAAATAGGCCGTATGCCAATTCGTTATGGTTTTATGTCCGGTTTGTTATCACGTGATTTATTCACTAATCGGAATACGATTTGTTTAATCTTAGCACTGTACCAAATCAATGACGTTCGATCGGTATGAGCAGTCTAGCGTCTTTATTGGTCTCTTGTCCGCCTAGCCCTTCCAATTGAGTGCAGAAAGACCGATTGCAGCTTCTGGTATGCGAATCATTTATTTCAAGCATACTCGGTGTATATACCAGACAGACAGACTACATCACACCATAAAATATTTGTGCAAGATCAAGTCAAATGTGATTGTGAACGTGGAAGACAATAATCAATAAACTGAGCATAATTTAGGAACAGTAAATCGTATAATAATAATTCATAGATCAAAATGAAGTTAATAATAAGATGAATATAGATATACACAATCTAATTACTCAATAGTTAAACAATAAGAATATATATAAAATAATAGTCCATTAAAGGGTCCTGTGAGTTACTCGTACTTATGTCTTCATCAAGATATAACAATCATAATATTGGAAATACTCTCAACAATGAAGATTAATATAAAGAGAGTGCTATATCCCGTCGAGAATTATGAATCGTAACTTTGAGAACTGTTTATGAACCAATATGAAACGTATATAATCTATTGTATAACTGCAAAGTAACTTAACTATTCATGTTCATGTTCCTCCTATTATAAGCCCTATTTTGATCCATAGATTATTACTGTACTATTTACCATTCCTGAGTCGTACCCAGTCTATTAATTACTGTTCTCCCTATTCACAGCCACATTTGGCCAAATCTTGTACAAATGTTACTTTTTATTTTAAGGTTACGATGTGGGTTTTTTTTGGTATATAAACCCAGTATGTTTGAGAATAATGATTCATGTTGCAGAGGGTGTTATTGGTGTTCTGGACTTGACTGTCTGAGCTAGGCAGACAGCAGGACTGATAAGTACTCAAGACTGCTCATACGGCTTTTTTGTATCATTGCTCTTATCGATAATTCACTCTCCTCTAATTGGCGATCTTATCAAGTTATATATTAACAAGGCACGCACTCACTCGATATAACAAAGAGTAATAAATATGTAGAAAGCTAAAAGTGACGTTTAATTGTTAAATAGTGTGAACAACTAAGAGCATAGAATCGGAATTATTTGGAGATGAAATTAAAAATCAATTTTATGGTTATATATTACGGGAAACATAAAATAAGATCGACTAGCTGAGTACTGATAAGACATATAGTATAAAACTATAATTAGTGTCATAGAAAAATAGTGTAACAAATGTATGTAATTTTCATAGTTGAAATCATAAGTCAATTAATACTAGACCACCAAGGAAAACCTGGAAGCACTGGAAAACCGTTTCGTCCTACTGTGAGACTCCTCAGCAGTACGCATCCACGACCTCACCTCGCGAGATTCAAACCCAGGATCTACCAGTCATCATAACAAAGCAAGAGTGATATTGAATCGCTTTTGGTCTTTTCAATGTAAACTCATTCAGTAATACATGGCAAATTTGACTTCTATAATTTAGAAATTAACATGAAAGAATTTGAAATGTCAACATCAGGTCCACTATCAAGGAAAATAGCATGTAATTGCATGGTCAGAAATATTCTTCCCCTTTTAGTCTAAGCTACCGTGAAATGTGCTCAAATGTACTTGATATGTTACTTTTTCATGGATCTATTTCAAGTTATATAAATCTAAACTAAATTATAGCCACTTTCTGTAACCAGTAACTTCAATTTCATGTAGAAACAATTGTACAGTGGTTTCCTTTAGTTCAATCAGAATAATACTCTGATAGTTTCCTTCTATTTATTTTACTTTTAATTCTGATACGATTTGGAATACAGAACAATCACTTGGTATTGTTGTTTGTTTGAATCTTCCCATTGTTATTTATGACTGCAATTGATCAGTCTCTTATTGGCATATATCCATCCTGTGCGTATTGCCTCGATATAGCCTCAATTCACAAGCATTATAAGCAAAGATGGATAGTGACTAGCAGTGGAATTCAGGACGTGCTTTTCGTCCCATTTGCGACAATACCAAGTGAACTAAACTTCACCCGATTTCACAAGCAGGTGGCTGTCATGATTCAGTAGCTGAGTAGGTAACGCGATGACGTTTAAAGCAAATGGTACTGGGTTTGAGTCCCAGAGTGAACATCAACTCTCAGATGCAGGTACATCCAGCTGACAAGCCCAAAATAGGACGAAACGCGCGTCCTGGATTTCACTGCTTGCCACTATCCATCTTTGCTCATACAGAACAATCGTTTCAGAACAAAGGTCGTTATATAATAGAATTATTAAAAGTCCACACACAAATAATCTGATTCATGAAATCAAAGTTTAAAGTTAATTCATGATATGTGCAATCAAATGGTTCATGTCTAGCATAACCTTATCTATAACTAATGTGATTGGATATTAAACAAGTCATTATTATTGACCTTGAATAGAAAACCAATCAGCAATAGATAGCCAGTTTTAAAAGACAATAGAAAGACAGTTGTTGTTTTCTTTTCTTTTCTCTTTTTTCACCTTGCATAACAACACGAAATTTCAAATGATAACATTATTTAACCTTTATATTGGATATAATATCGGATAGATCAGGATTGAATCCTTTCTATTAACAAGTTAACTGATTTCTTATAGAATAGAAAATTCTATGTTGCATACCTAATGTAAGTATAGATTATCTATCACCAGTTTATTATTTATAAGATTTTATGTTTAACTTTGTTTATTGTATTTTCTATTTACTGACTTGAAAAGTCATATTAGGGATATAGTTTTAAACTAGTTTACGTCAATTTAAAACTTAGAAATGATATGATTATTATCAGAAGGGGTTTTGTGGAGATTTCAGTATTTTCATAGTTGAAATGATGAGTCAATTGAAGCTAGACCACGATGGAAAACCTGAGACCACTGGACGGCCGTTTCGTTCTATTATAGAACTCTTTAGCAGTGTGCATCCACGATCCCGCACTCGCGAGAGTCGAACCCAGGACCTACCAGTGTAGCGCCGGAGCACTTAACCAGTAGTGGGAAGCAGTGACCAGTAGAGTTCAATCAAGTCTGTTGGAGAGATATCAACTCGCTGAAGACAATTGGTGAACGGTTGCTCAAACATCGTGGATTGGTTGAAGTTAGACATTAACACCGTTGGATGTCGGCCGGCTCAGTGGTCTATCGGTTAAGTGCTCTGGCGCGAGACTGGTACGTCCTTGGTTCGAATCTCGCGAAGTGGGATCGTGGATGCTCACTGCAGAGGAGTTCCATAATAGGAGGAATCGGTCGTACAGTGCTTCGAGGTTTTCCATGGTCGTCTAGCTTCAATTGACTCATGATTTCAATTATGAAAATATATGTAATATCCCGATGAGTAGAAAAATTAGATCTTCTGACATTCCATGACTCAGTGTAAGCCACTTCTTTAGATAATAAATAACTGAATCAAAGTTAATCCAAGTTTAAATAGGACAAAGGAACAACGTAAGAATATTATCTGCGATCAAGCAAAAAACAGGTCTGAACAAGTTAATGTGATGTCATTTCGGTCAAGGTGATTTATAAACGACATGTTTGTAAATTGGAGTGTGTGTGTGTATGTGCGCAAGGTTAGGGATGAAAAATGTGACCATTATGGTGAGAAAGGATAGAGTTTAATTTGTATGTAAGATAATAGTGTGAAATGTGAATAATATCAGATATGGTAGCTAGAACAGATAGTCCAAGTCGGATGTATAATGAGGCCTTCTTTTCTATTGAGAGCAGTAAGATTGAACATTATATAGAGAACTTCAGTTACTCTCCTTTCTTTGTAGTTAGGATAACCCTTTTGTAATAATAATAAAGTGATAGATTGCTCACATTATTGTCACATATATACATCTCTTAATATCTTTTAAGACTTATCATTCTCCTTAATATTAATCTCTACGTTGTAAGCGGTTGATAAGAAACCACGTGGTGAAATAGTTTCATCTTATACTGTAACATTTTTTCCTGCTTTCTTTATTCAGCAGTACTGGACAACTGATTACCATCCAAATTGATTTTACTTAAAACTATTTGAGTAATTAAGTGTTTGCAAGATGCTAAAAACTTTTAATTTCAACATTCTTTTAAGCAAAAATCATGGGTCAATTGAAGCTAGACCATCATCGAAAACCTAGGAGCACTGAACGACCGATTCCTCCTATTATGGAACTCCTCTGCAGTGCGCATCCACGATCCCACTTCGCGAGATTCGAACCCAGGACGTACCAGTCTCGCGCCAGAGCACTTAACCGATAGACCACTGAGCCGGCCGACATCCAACGGTGTTAATGTCTAACTTCAACCAATCCACGATGTTTGAGCAACCGTTCACCAATTGTCTTCAGTGAGTTGATATCTCTCCAACAGACTTGATTGAACTCCACTGGCCACTGCTTCCCACTAGAACTCTCCACAAACCTTCCTCTGATCTAAAAATAAATAAACAAACCTATAATTAGCATTACTTATATGTAATGATGGATAATGGCTAACAGTGAAATCCACGAAGCGCGTTTAGTCCTATTTGGGACTCGTCAGATGGATGTACCTGCATCTCAGAGTTGATATTCACTCTGGGACTCCAACCCAGTACAGTTCTCTACAAACGCCATCGCGTTATCCACTCGGACACTGAGTCCTGAAGCGAAAGGTACTGGGTCCGAGTCCTAGGGTGAATATCAACTCTGAGATGCAGGTACATCCAGCTGACGAGTCACAAACAATACGAAACGCACGTCAAACTGGATTTCACTGCTGGCCACTATCCATCATTTCATATAAAGCTTGTGAATCAAGGAAATATCGAGGCAATACGCATAGTATGCACATATGCTAATAAGAGACTGACCAGTTGGAGTCCTAAATAACAATAGGAAGATACAAGTAAACAACACCAAATGAATAGAATTACTTATGACTTGAACTCATTTTTATAAATAGTTTTTGAGTAGAATTGATTTAAACCGATAATGTAAAATCCTATTGATCTAGGCAACCAAAATGACAAATAACCTTGGATAACCATTCATAAATTCTATATTTCTATCATTTACCTAGTTTTAAATTGAATTTAAATTTAGGGCAAAGAAAATTTCTAAGGGTATATATGATATTGATTGAAGTGATTATTTTTTGAAAATGACATACAAACAGCTGAAATCCCACTTGATTCTTATTGTTTGTTAAGTTAAGTGGAGTTCAACCACATCTGTTGTGAGATAGGAACTCACTGAAGACAATTGGTGAATGGTTTGCTCAATGTTGTGCTAAGTTATTAATTAAGAAGACTAAGGTTATTAAATTTCGAACTATCTGATTGAACATGAACTTGTTAAAGAAAAGTTTAAACCAGACAAATGGGAACATAATAGAATAGGGGATATAATGAGTAAAGCATAGACTACACTATTCCCACGGTTTGTTCAATGTACAAAAATTTTTTCGAAACATAATGGTTGTTTAAATTATAGTTGGGTGAAGGATTTAATTAACCCTATTATTTGACCTAGAATAATTTTATACAATACTAAAATGGTTGATTTGGCAAGTGTCCTATGATCTAATTCAACTCTAAGGAAGGCTAAATTGAAAGACGGTTATTTATCGTGACCTTTTAGTGGAATATTTTTGGTAGCAATTCGGGTAGGCACATGTTGAACTCACCCCATTTATCAAAGCATCTCAACTAGTTAATATGCAATCAGGTTGTTTGAAATGCAACGTCTTAAGACATTACATAGTTCTGATGTACGTTGTCTTCTCATTACATCATCTAAATGTATCAACTGAGAATAATGGCTTAAAATGTTTCTTCACAATTATTCAACTAAGACAACTGAAATGCTAAACTAGTAGAAGTTCTAGAAATACTAACTGATTTATTCCTCCTGAATAGTGATTCAAACTAACACATTCTCACAGATAATAGGTTCATACGCCATTTGTTCCTTCAGGATACTGCAGCTCATGTGCACCAATGGTTTCGAATCAGGGTTTTCAAACTCCTCTAGGTGGACTCTCCATATCCACCAACTCGCTTAAAGCGCCGGAAATTCGCTTTCTATCCTCTCAACTTTTTAAACAACACACGTGGTGAGAGAAGGCAGTGAGTACGACTTCCCTGACATAGGCATGGTCGTGTGAGAGCATTTCGAGATGGAGATAGGACTCTCTCCACTCTCGTCTGTACCAGGGAATTTGGGGGCAAACATTTAATCTGATAACTTGCTCTACTAAATAAAACATATTCTTGGCATTCTTCAAAACAGTTCATGACTATACACATAAACTTAGAGTTTACAATGTAAATACAAAGACTCATCATATATAACGATGAGATGACCAGACTAAATGGAATGAAAAAGTAAACATTGCTACTCACCATCTGTCCATTTACTATAAAACATGATGATAAAGACTTTTCTCTACTTCATTTATTCATAAGTCAATATATAAATAGTTGTTTACAAATACTGACATTCTTATTCTATGTTCCTTTTAGAAGAATCACTTATTTGTTTTTCTCTTGAAAGTTACTTTAGTGATTCTATGTATAAGTATGGTCATGGAAACGGTATATTAATAGTAGTAATGATGATAATGGTATTATTATTATTATTATTATTAGTAGTAGTAGTAGCAGTAGTAGTAGCAGTAGTAGTAGTAGTAGTAGCAGTAGTAGTAGTAGTAGTAGTAGTAGTAGTAGTAGTAATAGTACTATAGGAAGAACTATATTTTGTTTATGAAAACATTATTGATTTTTTTTCCTGGGAAATATTGTTCAAGAATAAATTATAATAGAAAAACAGATGTATTCAAAGTGTGTGTCACTATTTTCCAAAATGGAGTTTGAGTGTGAGAATAGTAAAAGTAATCAAAGCCTAGTTATATTAAAAAGGGTTACTTTTTCAACAGAAGAGGTATAGTAATTATTTTGAATTGTACTAATATTAATCTAATATCAATTTAATTTTAAGAAAAAAAAAGACCCAGTTGATTTCAATACCTTGATCAAAATGTTCACTGTTTTTAGTATAATTTAGCTTTGGGATAAATATTACTATGTAATTGAATGACTAAGAGATAGGGGATTTGTCCAGTATAACTTTTGATTTACAAAATTTTCAGGAAATCTAAAAAATGGGATACAGTAGACTAATAAGTCCTGGATTCGAATCTCGCGAGGTGGGATAGTGGATGCGCACTTCTAAGGAGTCCTACAATAAGACGAAAAGGCCTACCAGTGTTTCCAGGTTTTGAATGGTGGTCTAACTTCAATTGACTCATGATTTCAACTATAAAATTACTAAAATGTCCACAACACCCTCTTCTGATAATGGATTTTGTAAAATTATCATTAAATTTATATGTTTCTAGACGTGTCTATTCATTTTGTTCATTTAAGTCAATAGTCTGAGTTCCCTGTTTTCATGCATTACTTGATGAATTCCGTTTTTTTTCAAGGTGACAATTGCTTGACCAATATATACTAAGGGCATAGGTAGTGTATACCTGTAGTTCTACTAAGTAATGTCAAACCTAGTTTTTCTGTTGAATCCAATTTTATCAAAACTACATGTAAAGTTTCGCAAGCATGTAATACAATATCCCTTTTTTAAATGTCTAATTTGTCTGACTAGTTAACCTCACTATTATTTGGTTGATTGAAATAATCTGTGATTAGTGAACTACTTAAGTGATCAAATTCTCACAATATTCAGATCCTGAGTTTATGTTATGTAATCCTTGTAGGCCATTAAATGAATGAGTGTGTTCGTGTTTGATGATTAAAGACAATCTGCTTGAAAGACTAATATGACAGACATACTCTCCTATTAGTTGGCGTTCGTCATTGAGACCAAACCTAATCTTAAGGGAATGGATGTTTCATATGTGATTCAGACCCGTGTCATTCAGCTACACGGAATTGCCAACAAGCTATTCGAGTCGTAACTGACTCTTCGTCCTGTAAAGGGGTGACTAATTTAAATTTTTGACAAGTTCTAACGAACAAAAAGCTTAAACGTGAACACTGTTACTGATATTCTTCAAGCACATAATTCCCAAACTAGCTCACTGTAACTCTGAGACAATTAAACTACTGATCAAACAAAATTAAATTGTCTCTAAGGTTTAGATGAGCATATCATTAATTATTTAGTTATGATGTACATTTCATCGATAATAAATAACTATTTACCAGCTCACTACATATTGATGTATCAGGTTAGATTTAGAAAGTTCTACGTGACTGAAACGTCTGGTATGAGTGAAAGTCATGACTGTCTATTAGTCGAATAACATAAGTGTATTATTTATTTATTTTATTTGAACACAGATATTGGTAAAATGGGGCATCAAATACATATGAGTCACACAAGGCAGTTGATTTGTGTGTGGGCTACGATACTTCCCGGGTGCCCAAATCGAAGCAGGTGGTTTACTGAGGGGGCCACACTATTATGATCCACAAGACAATGGAGCACTGTTAGGAGATGCAGTCCTATGGTAGCTAATGACAGATACGCCATTTGTTCCTTCAGGAACCTGGAGCCCATGTGAATCATTGTTTTGGAATCAGAGTTTTCCAACTCCCCTAGGTGGACTCTCCGTATCCACTAACCCGGTTAAAGCGCCGAATATTCTCTTTTCGTTATATTATATATTTTTATGTTCATTTCTTTAAATATTACAATAATTACTCAATGTCTAATATGTTTTACTATTTTGACTGGATTTCAGCTAATTAACTAGTTTGCACATAGAAAAGGCCAACTCAGGTAAATTTCCTTCGTTTGAGTAGATGTCGCTGGTCGACTCGAGAAAGTCAACACAAGATTGGCTGTGTAGAATGTCCTACTTATTACTTTCGTTAACCTATTTTTCAGAGTATCACTAGCCACATCCCCGTTGAATTGCAGTTTTATGTTAAAAAGGCTTTTTTCAAACATTTGAAATCTCAGACTTCTTTTATGTATCATACATGTACTTCTCAATGAACGCACTAGGGTAGCTGATCTCGGTCAGTGAGTTATTGATAAATTCTAGCTCCTGACTTAAAGTATCTACTGAATAGATCTTTTTTGCTCTACTAGTGAGGCCTCTAACCAAATTTCTCTTATATCGGATAGGTGTAAAGCTATAGAAGTGAGTATATTGGCAGGTAGAGAGAAAATTGGTTAAATGCTTCACTAGTAGAGCAAAAGAGATCTGTTCAGTAGATACCAGGTTCAGCTGCTCCTGTGGAGATAGCTATATCGGGCTTACTGCCAGTTAACCTAACCAACGAACGAGTAAACATCTACCAACATAGTTTGGCAAAGGCCAGATAAAAACAATACGCAGTTTTTCACTATTTAATTATTTACATACTTCTTATTACGTAATGATTTTAGTGTTTTGTGATCACTAGTCTAAGTCTATTTACCCACGTTTGACCTCCTATTTTCAAGGTTTAACTATTGATAAGACCTCTATTATCTTAATTTATTATTCTTACTACTATCGATACACTTGTACTTTTAATTATTGGGCTTGGTGACGTATTCTATTTCATTGTGATTATTGGCTCGAATTGCCCTGATTGGTCTAACATTTTCGTATTCATGTATATTAAAGTAAAGCCTAAAGATGATCTAATTGAAAACAATTGATGGTTTACATACGTTGTACTAAACATTTGATGTGATTTGTAATTGCACTATTATATCTCTCACTCTATCTGACCCATATTTATTCTGATCATGGATCATATAACCTGATTCAAGTAAACATACCATTATAAACAATTATATTCTATTTTTACAAGCATGATAAGCATAGATGGATAGTGACTAGCAGTGGAATCCAGTTTGATGCGCGTTTCGTCCCATTTGGAACTCGTCAGCTGGATGTACCTGCATCTCAGAGTTGTTGTTCACTCTGGGACTCGAACCCAGTACCCTCGCTTCAAACGCCATCGCGTTATCCACTCGGCCACTGAGTCCTGATAGCCACTTGCTTGTGCGATGGGGTGAATTTAAATTTCACTATCCATCTATGCTTACCATGCTTGTAAATCAAGGCTATATCGAGGCAATACGGAGAGTATGCACATATGCCAATTAGAGACTGATCAGTTGCAGTCCTAACACATCGATGGGAAGATTCAAGCAAACAATGCTAAGTGAACTTATATTCTATTTTGTTTGGTAATCCTAAATTCATATGCTTTAAACGATGTACTTTGCCATTCACGTGGCCAATTTTCCGATTATTAATTTGGATATATATAATTGTGGAACCTGAAGAGAACTTATCAAAAAGAATATTCTTCTTCTAATTGACAAAAATAATTTTAATGGTTGAATTCATGATTCGATCTAAGCTAGACCATAATCGAACATGACCATTTCATCCTAGTATGGGACTCCCCACCAATGTACATCCACGATCTTTCACGTGGGACTCGAACCTAGGACCTTTGATTTCACTTGCGATGTCTTAACCCTTTAGACCACTGAGCTGGCTTTGATCGACTGATGAATTGATCAATTAAACTTACTTCAATCTTCACAAATCTTCATTCTGTTAAAAATGGTTGTATTTATTATAAGTTTAATTGTTTATGTATAATATCCATAACGAATGATTTAAAATAGAACAGATTAAAATAATAAATCAAACTAGAATGATACAATTCTAATATAAATCAATTGAGAATAAACACACTGGTATATTAAACTATAATGATACACATATTTACTATTCACTTATTTATACTATAAATTAAACTAACCAACTGCCCTGGTACGACCGAGAGTAGAGAGAGTTCGCTCTCTCTTTCGAAATGCTCTCACATGGCCACGCGTATACACCCTCTGTCAGGGAAGTCCTACTCACTGCCTTCTCGCACCACGTGTGTTGTTTACAAAATTGAGAGGATGAAAAACGAATGTCTGGCGCTTCAACTGGGTTGGTGAACACAGGGGAGTCGAAAAACCTTGATTCCAAAAAGAATGGTGCACATGATCTCCAGTATCCTGAAGGAACAAATGGCATATGAATCAATCGTTCGTCACTAGCTACCATGGGACTGAATCTCCTCACGATGCTCCACTGCCTTGTGGGCTAGACCTTCAGGTCAAAGGCTCGAGGTGTGGCCCCCTAAGAAAACCACCTACTTCAGTTTGGGCACCCGGGCAGTATCACAGCCCTCTACCAAAGTGTGGCGCATATATACCCGGTGCCCCCTTGTACCAATATTTATGTGTTTAAATAAATAAATAAATCTTTAGGCTATACGTTGTGTTGTCAAAATTATTAGCATAGATATAAGGCGGTGAATAGCTTAAATGCAAAGCTTGTATATTCTACAATCATCTATTTTTTCAAGTGACATTTAATCAAATTTATTTCTGTGGTAAATATTTTGTATATACGTGTATCATTTTCTCTAGACAAAAAAATTTTCTTCTTGGCTAACTGTGTTATATTTTGACATTAGTTTATGTTAGAGCTTACGTCAGTAACTTGATTACCCTAGCAACCATTAATCAACAATGTTGTAAATCGTTGTTCTTTATCATTCGATCAAGATTTTATTCATACTTAAGACGTTCATCATATAATTCCAAAATCTCCATTTATCTTAACATTCGAATTATACTGTTAGAAACCGTATAGCGATGAAGTTAGCATTGAAATGATTATTGTACTACGTTTAACAAAGAATCTGTGAATTTGTATATTTTATAGTTGAAATCATGAGTCAGTTGAAGCTAGACGACCATGGAAAATCTGGAAGCACTGGAAGGCCGTTTCGTCCTATTGTGGGACTAACTCCTCAGCAGTGCGCATCCACGATTTCGCCCCGTGAGATTTCAACCCAGGATGTATCACTCTTGCGCTCGAACGCCTAATCACTAGACCACTGAGCCGGTTGGCATCCAACGGTGTTATCACTTTATCATTGATATAGATATTTCGCATAGAAAGCAACTTTCAATCAGACAAAAACTTGCAATATATCACTATCTATCTACTATAATGAGTATGTAAACTGTTCACATAAAAACTACACTAGACTTTTAAAGCAAACACATATATGTATATTTATTACTCTATTTGACATTTAGACAGGAAAGTTCTGATAGTTATTACGATAACATTCCTTCATACTTTTTCATAACTTTAATATAAACTGTTTAATATCATCCAAAAAAGTATACGAATTGTATAAATAGAAGTGTGTAGCCTTAACATTTCTAAGAGAAGTTATACTTTAGATTGTATTCAGGGTTTACAAACGAATTATGAATCTAATACTAACGAAATATTGTGTTAGAGATAAGAATAATAATAAGTAGTTCAGTACAACAAAATACAATTTCATTTTAAATGTGTGAGGGCTATGATACTCTTCGGGTGATCAGAACGAAGGAGATGGTTTAATTAGTGGGCCACATCCGGAGCTTTCGACCTAAAGGTGTGATCCACAACTCAGTGGAGCATCGTGAGGAGATGCAGTCTCATGGTAGTCAGTGACCAATAATTCGTTCATGCACCGTTTGTTCTTTTAGGATTACTGGAGATCATGTACACCATCGGTTTGGAATCAGTGTTTTCCAATTCCCCTAGTTGGACTCTCTGTATCCACCGACCTGGTTAAAGCGCCCAAATATTTGCTTTTCGTCCGATCAATTTCGTAGACTTAACCCTGCCTCGAAAAGGCGGTGAGTAGGACTTCCGTGACAGAGGCTGTATACGAGTAGCTGTATGAGAGCATTTCGAGAGACAGAGAGCTCTCCTCACTCTCGGCTGTACCAGGGCCTTTGGGGGCTCTGAGCTAAGTGTGTAGGTACAGACTACCAGGTCAGGGTAGCCAGATGGATCAAATCTTTCAAGATGTTGGGTGACATGATACAATAGCACAGAAACATTCATTCTTTATTCTTTAATTAAGTGGTCTACTACCCCCACACCTAATACGGTGAAACTTAAGGTTTTATAAGTGACTTTTTAAAAAAAAAAATGAAACAATCATATAAACTTTAAGATTATACTGAAGAATAAAACTCACTCACAAGTAACAGTCATGTGAGAAATCGTAACCAATGGAGTAAAAATATGCCAGACATGAAAGAGATATCATCATCGGTGACATTGTTTATTTGTGCAATATCAAAGGTTGTCTTGAGTTTGAAATATTAATCAAAATATTCGAGCTCAGGGATCTAAAGTTAGATCACTAGCTATATAACCCAAACGACATTGGGTACGAACCTTGGTAGCACTATTTTGAATCATAATATTAAGACGAAACAATTGTTCAGCGCCTTCTGATTCTCAATGTCTTGCAGGCGGTTATATGAATTCACTAAGCATTAATATTGAAACTGATCTTTGAATGCGTTCAAATGTTTTCTAAGTTGAAAAGGGAGTTTGTGGAGATTTTAGTAAATTTTATAGTTGAAATCGTGTGTCAGTTGAAGCTAGACCACCATGGAAAATCTATTGTGAGACTCCTCAGCAGTGAGCATCCACGATCCCTCCTCGCGAGATTCCAACCCAGGACCTTTCGATTTTGCGCGCGATCGCTTAACCTCCAGACCACTGAGCCAGCATCCAACGGTGTTAATGTCTAACTTCAACCAATCCACAGATTAGTGACCAATTGAGTTTAACCAGGTCTGCTGTGAGACAATGGTGGATGTGTTGCTCAATTTCGTGGATTCCATTGATAAATGTTAAATGGCTGAAGAAACTGAACCATAAGTTGTTATATGGATACATTTAACCTAGAAATCACATTATCTGACCCAGTTAACACTGATAAATTATCTGGGTGAATAAAACTAAACGACGTCTTTTCATTAGAAATATCATTTCACATTTTATGCTCGAAAGTTTTCCTACTGTTTTGTTTTTTAACATTTTGTGAAAGTTTACGTTTATCATATTCTTCTTTACTCATCTTCATTCTATTTGGCATTGCCTGATATTCTGTGTATGACTGTGTTGTTGTTGTTGAGTTATTCTCTGTTTTAATATACGATTGTGTTAAGTTGAAATGTAAGTAGTTCATCATTATTATCTTTGTGTATTCACAATATTGTACTTAGATGATTATAGATGGCTTGGAAATATTGCTCACATCTGCTGGGATCACCGGATAAGTAATAGTAAGGTTAGACGCAGAGTTTTAGGGAATGATGGTAATATAGTTGATGATGTTTTGAATCTACATCGAAGAAAGTTAGGGGCTGTCAAACCAAAACGCGGTATCAGTCCTTGAAGTCACTAACTTCTAGTCTTAGCCATCTTGGTAGATGTAGACTACTTGGTTAGGGTCCACTTAACTATCGTAACCAATAGTTGGAGACTGTGGGTGATATGGCTTAGAATTGGTCACAATGGCGTCGGTGTATGCACTCTCTGCCTTATCTTAAACCGTGAGTTTAAAATAATTTATATTTTTCTTTCTATCAACTAATTCTTCTTTCCTGTATTATATCCTTATACACAATCTTTCTTTTATATATTACTATCATTGAATTTGACGTTCAACTTGTTGTGCTAATGATAAGGTGTGGCAATTTGAACTGATGCACATATATGCCTGGTCGTATGTTGTAGCTGACTGACTGACTGACTTAGATGTCCATATTTGTTTCATGTAACAATTGCTTCCTTTGGAACAATTCATGTATACATTATGGTTTCATGTATGTTTTCTATAGAAAACAAAGTATTGTCAAATGTGAAGAAATCCATTCCATATAACTAACTGATTAATTGTTTATTATTAATAAAGTAATTCAGAAAGGTGAAAGGATAATAAAACTCCCATTAATAACAGATAACAATGTAATAAAGTTGTGGTATATTTTTCTATGGCAACTATTATCATTTATACTATGTTCCATACATTATTTGCTTTCATTATGTCTTATTCTGTTATGGCCACACACACACACACATGTGTGTGTGTACATACAAAGAAGAAAGACAAATAGAGAAGTAAGGCTTTCTGATAGATATTGTTTAATCTATTGTTTTTGTTCACGGGATGAATTCAACCAGATAACCATTTTATACTAAAGAAAATACTAAGGAAATGAGCGAGACTGGTTTTGGGTTTGATTCTGGCGTGCGGGGTCGTGGATGCGCATCGCTGAGAAGTTTCATGCTGAAATGAAACGACTGTCCAGGTTTACAATGGTGGTCCAAAGTAGATAGGTTCATTATTTGAATTGAATAATTGTTTCGTTCGAGCATTTCTTGGACATATAGATGCATATTCGCTACAAGGAGTAAATCTAAGACATTTAGGTCTCATAGCTGGCTCTTTATATTTATATTAGTGAGTTGATAATCAATTATTTACATCTCCAACTTCTATTAATTCATTATATTTCAAGCCCACATAGGCTATTCTAGCTTCTGAACAAACCAATTTATTCATTCTTCTCAAGCTACATTTTGATCTTACCATTTATTTGCTTATTAACCCTGACTGTTTTTATATGATCGTGTGTGCGTGTACCGTTTACCCTGTTCATTACATGTCCATAACTTATCTTTGTTTGACTATAACTATTGAGTCGCACTTGGTTAAATCGAGTTGATTCACTCGCTTCCTCCACTGTGCATCATTGCCTGTTAGGATTAATGAATGTATGAAATGTATGTATTCGAAATTCATTCTTTTATTTGACTTATTTAATTCTGCTACACATGCGAGTTAAGTCGATGATTATATACGAGGGTTGGCAGTATGTATATTCTGATAGCAATCATTCATACGATCAAACTGAAATCAGATACGTGGGTCACTAAAAGTGATCAGCCGGAAGGTAACATCATCGTTCGATCTAATTGATGTCAGGATGAAGGGCCACAAATAAAAGTCGTTAACTAGGTTAACTGTAATTTTTTCTGATACGTACATCTCCTAGTGGGTGTTTGTGTTGTGATAGTAATTTAGGGTTGAAGACAACAGGTGATAAGGCCTGAAATTTGTCACAATGTTGTAGATGAATTTCATGTTTATCACCCTCTATATTTATTAATTCCAATGTTATACCATACTTTTCAGCTTTAGGATATATTCTTTCTTTTCAAACTGTATATAATATATATATGCAATGTTTTTACAATTTTAATAGGTGAATTCATGAGTCGATCTAAGCTTGACCACCATCGGAAAGTTGGAAGCACTTGACTGCTGTTTTGTCGTAGAATGGGACTCTGCAGCAGTGCGCATCCATGATGGCGCACGTAAGACTCGAACCCAGGACCTTTGATCTCGCGTGCGAACGCCTAATTTTTAGACCACTGAGCCAGATTCCGACGGTGTTAATATCTAACTTCACTAGGTTCATTATCTTGTGCAGCCATTGATCCATTATCAGAGGTGGATAGCTGTCTCCACCCAACACGGATTGGACTCCTCTGGTTGTGGCTTTTACAATCATTGACTTGACACAATTCTCACTAATGTTGCTTCTCATATCCCTAGATTTTCCCCATTATTCAGAGTTGAACTGTGTCAATCAACCGAAATCTATATTTAATCCAGGTTTTATATTGCCTATTTTATTCAGACTGTAATTTCATGCAGAGTAATTTCAGTTTGTACAACATCCCTGAAACTAAACAAAGTACCAGACAACAAATGAAGTGACTTAAATGTGTTTAAAACACACATACACAGAGATACTATCTGTTTATTTTTCGATACGGCATTAACGATGGAGAGAAATTATCAGAGGGGCTTTGTGGAGATTTCAGAATTTTTATAGTTGAAATCATGAGTCAACTGAAGCTAGACCACCATGGAAAACGTGCAAGCACTGGACGGCCGTTTCGTATTATTGTGGGACTTCTCATCAGTACGCATCCACGATCTCATCTCGCGAGATTACAAACCAGGACCTATCAGTGTCGCGCGCGAACACTTAACCTCTAGACCCCTAGGTCAGCATCCAATGGTGTTAATGTCTAACTTCAACCAATCCACGAAATTGAGCAACCATTTACCATTGCGTTCAGTGAGTTGATATCTCATAACAGACCTGGTTGAATTCCACTGGTCACTGCTTCTCATTAGAACTCCAGGAAATACCTCATGGAGCCAGTCACTAGTGAGCATATGATCATTATCACTGCTGAGGAGTCCCATAACAGGACAAAATAGCCGTCCAGTGCTTCCAGGTTTTCCATGGTGGTTTAGCTTCAATTGACTAATGATCTCAACTATATAAGATGGAGAGAAATGTTTTCCAAATTACCAATACTAATTAAGGAACACACAGCATAGTTTGAAGTCAAGATTCATATTGCAGTTCAAAACTCTATGAAATATACACCATTATGGAAAAAATCAACGTACTATATTGATTAATTAATCAAATTATTTCGCAAAAACAATCCATGACTGATTTGGTTATTTAAAAATAATAAACCGTATACTTGTGAATTAAGGCAATATCGAGGCAATTCACACAGTATGCATATGTACCAATAAGAGACTGATCAATTGCAGTCCTAAAACGTCAATGGGAGGATTCAAACAAACAATACTAAGTGAATTTAAACTTCACCTCATTGTACAACCAAGTGGCTATCAGGACTCAGTAGCTGAGTGGATAATGCGATGGCGTTTGAAGCGAAAGATAATGGGTTCGAGTCCCAGAGTGAACATCAACTCAGAGATGCAGGTACATCCAGTTGACGAGTCCTAAATAGGACGAAACTGGATTCTACTACTAGCCACTATCCATCTTTGCTTATAATGCTTGTAAATTAAGGTTATATCGAGGTAATGCGCACAATATGCACATATGGACAATAAGAGACTGATCAATTGCAGTCCTAAACATCAAATGGGAAGAACCATAACAATTAAATATCTCATCAGTACACCAAGGTTGTAAGTGACTTTCAAACAGTATTTCTATGAAATCTCTTACAACCATTTAAAAGAATCGGATTTAAATTACTGTAAAAACTGAATTATACGACTAGGGAAATTTAGCCAAGAGTGAATGCAATAGGAAGTAACATAAATATCTGTATTATCTTATTGTGGTGAACGAAAACACAAGTGGGGACAATGGAATGTACATGAACACAAAATTACTGAACATCTTAGTAAAATCTAAGAACCATAAAGTAAATACTTCAATTGAAAAGTGTTAATCAATTGTCTCAAACTTGACTGTTCCTTCATTTCCATACCAATTACTTTCTATTCCCGTTCTTTCCTCCTCAATCTTCTTGACCTTCTGCTACCAGACATTCTAATCCTGACTATCGTGATATATTACTTATGTCGACATAAGTAGCACATACCACATTACTATACAAAGGTAAAGTTTACTATTGTAGTTAAGTGTAGAAATATTTTCTTCCATTAATTCCTCATCAAGTCCTTACACTAATACACATAAGTTTTATGACTAAATATCGAATCAATATAAAATTAATAATATGAGAACCATATAGTAAATAGATAACTTGGAAAATATCAACCTCTAGTCTCAACCTTCACCATTCCTTCTGCACATATCAGTCTATCATCTCCGATTATTATTGTTCATGTATTTTCATACCAATTTCATCCCATCCCCGTTCTCTCTTTATCGATCTCCTACTGAAATATATTCTATGCTTGTACATCGTTATATATACTACTTCTATGGATATAAGTAACCTACATCACACTAGGAGTTAAAATCAAAATATCAATTCAAATGTGTCTTCCTTTTTTGTTATCTATGACTATAATAATAATAATAATAATAATAATCAGTAACTAATATAGAAATGGATACAGTAGTGCACTGAAATATTGAACCCATAAAATCCAATTCATTGAAATATGATCGATCAAAATAGATTTAAGTTTAATTTTGATTGTCCAAAATACGAAGTGAATATTGTACGTGATTATTTGTAGATTGTAGTTATACGGATACACGTATTTTTTTGAGGGGGGGTGGGTGGCGGAAAGAAAGATCAGTACAACCGATTGGGAATATATATATATATATATATTCGAGAGAGAAACAGAACATTGAAAAGTACAGTGAATATGAATTAGTTCTTTGTAACTACAATGACAACACAATCATACATAAAGGTGTATTCTAACTTATATAAGGTAGTAAGTGGAGGGATATATATATGTGTGTGTTTATGTGTACATTTTTGTAGAAAGATTATAAATTGAAATATGAAACCCATGAATACTGATTATGAAAGGATCAATGCATAAGATGTTTACTTTCAAATAAACTATTCAAATACTGAATGAAAGAGTTTTGTGGATATTATAGTAATTTTCAATAGTTGAATTCATGAATCGATTAAAGCTAGACCACCATGGAAAATTTGGAAGCACTGGAAGGTCGTTTCTTCCTATTGTGGGACTACTCAGAAGTGCGCATCCACTGTCTTGCCTCGAGAGATTCCAAGCCAGGACCTATTAATCTCGCGCGCGAGCGCTTAACCTCTAGACCACTGAGCCGGTATCTTACACAAATCTGTTAACGAAGAATACTAGATTTGTTATGAATAATTCAAAGAAAAATGTCAAAAGCTGAAGTATGCTTGACATAATAGGCGGTACATTGGTTCATATCATGTGACGATCTTCGTTGTAGATTTTTGTTAGTTTCAAGTTTAAGTCAAGGCTATCTTTTTGACCATTTAACTAGACATTAACTAGTCTTTTCGTAAATGCATATATTACATGTATATTTAAAAATAAAAATCTGACCTGCAATCTAATATATATCCAATTAGATATCCATCATAAGCATAATACATAAATACGCTATACCAATAAATAATGATTAATTAGCTTTGGTAGATCATTGTGTCAATTAAATGACAAAAGCCAATTCGAATATACATCTGATATACATTGTTTATTGGCTGTTATTACGATTTATTACTCTTAGACACTGACTTCTTAACGGTTTCATGATTATCAGAAGTCTTCTACTCTTCAAACCTGAACAAAAAACAGAATGTGCAGGATTATTTCATTTTATTTGAACACATAAATACGGATACACGAGAGTACCAGATATATATGCGCCACATTAAAAAATGTCATTTCATTTCATTTGTGTGAGGTCTGTGATACTGTCCAGGTGCCCAAACTGAAGCAGGTAGTTTACTGAGGGGACCACACCCGGAGCCTTCGACCTAAAGGTATGATCCATAAGGCAATGGGGCATCGTGAGGAGATACAGTCCCATGGTAGACGGTCACCAACGATTGATTCATACGTCATTTGTTGCCTCAGTATACTGGAGCCCATGTGCACCATTGGTTTGGAATCAGGGTTTTCCAACTCAACTAGGTGGACTCTCCGTATCCATCAACCCGTTTAAAGCGTAGGACATTCGCTTTCTGTCCTCTCAATTTCGTAAACAGTACCCCCGCCACAAGAAGGCAGTGAATAGGACTTCCCTGACAGAGGCTATATACACGTGGTCATGTGAGCGCATTTTGAGAGGAAGAGCGGACTCTCCCCACTCTCGGCCGTACCAGATAATTCAGGGGCTTAAGTGTACAACACCTCATATTAATAAAATTTTGCACGCTCTTATTGAATTTAACTGGAATAAATACTCACGATTTCCACTTACGTTGTAAGATTTCCGAACATTATTTTGGCTCCAAATCAATGAAAGCAATGAAATCAGTTTAAGTTGACTCTCCTTCTACTTCTTCACAACACCGAGATTTCGTTAAAATGAACTTGCCAACAGGAAATTAAGAATCAGTTATCTAAATAAATGATATAATGAAAAAAAAATAGAGAATGAAATCGATTCACAGGTAGTTTCTAATCCGATAAAGTGATGTTTCTTTTTTTTTGGGGGGGGGGAGGTAAATCCTTATTTCGAACATAAGCGTATAATATAATAATCGATTGAAAGTGTGCACATTGTACACATTGATCAAATATAAATATACACCTGTGTATAGTTATCATTTAGATAATAATGAAATCTTTTTAAATGTTTAATGGTAACATTTTGTTCAATATTCATTAGGGTTTTTTTCTTGTTAGTACAAGTCTGTTTGTCCAATTGATCGTATTTATTATATAAGTGGATATCACTGGATTCTGGAAAAATTTCAATAGTTTATAGCTAACAGAAAAACCGCTGCTCGTCTCAGCTCAGTGATATAGAGGTGAAGTATTCGAGTGAGACTGAAGTTCCTTGTGTTCGAGTCTCATGTGCGGGATTGTGAATACGTACTAATGATGTAGTGAACAGAACACTAGTTGGGGACAATCGAATGTATTTAAGCAAAGATTACAGACTATCTCAGTAAATTTCGATAACCAAACAATGAACAGTCAATTTGCAAATTAATAATCAATTGTTCCAATCTTCACTGTTTCTTCTCTTATTCCATTGCTCATGCATTTTCCAGACGATTGCGCTTCATTTCAGTTCTTTCCTCATCGGTCTTCTGCCAAAATACATTCTACGTCTGACCCACACCATATACTACTTATATAGATATAAGTAGACAACACCACAATGAGAAGTCCCATTCTAGGAAGAAACGACCATACAGTGCTCCCAGGTTTTCAGTGGTGGTCTAACAGTGATCAGTTTATGATCTCATGTAAAACTTAACAATCTGTACAACCCTATACTGATAACAAACACGTAAGACAGTTTGTTTTGTTGAGATTAATCGTTATTCAAACTATTCAATGTTTAATAAATTATTTTCATGAATGGACAACATAAACATATAAAATTTGCAGTACGAAAGATCTGTAAACATGTAGTCGAACTTTCAGAATTAACTGTCACAGTGAAGATTTCCGTCCAATTTGTTTATTAAATAGCTAAAGTACATTCCTGATACAAATGTCCAAAACATTATTCACTAGAAGTTCTAGTAAATTTAGAAATATTGTGTTCAGTAGTCGTGTATAATTAACCATGAATAACTGCATCCCTCACAAATTGATTATTCAAACATTGGGATTCTGTTATTCCTGCCCAAGGGACTGACTACTGATTCACTAATATGCTTACGAGATGTTATGAATCATTGCTTTTGAACTGTCTGGAACCCCAATCTATCTACTTTAAGTTCTGCACCCAGGTTCTCACGAATGTAGCTCCTTATTTTTGTTCTACCAATGTTATTGCTTTAGTAAATACACGTTAATTCATGAATGGAGTCGGTGCTAACGTGAAAGTGGAAGCTATTGATCTTTGACCGACTTAAATTGTGTCTTTTTGTACAAGACTATCACTTTAGTTGTAGGATAAGTTCTAGCTTATGTGATTTCTAGTCTTCTGTTGTATGTACCTTTAACTTCGTCATTTTCACACTTGAATTGAATAAAAGTCAGTCTTTTGTTTAGTGCAGTTTCGCTAAGCGTTTTCCTCTTTATTATTCTCGTATTTGAACAGCTTAGAAATCTTCATCATGTAAAATTACTAATATCTGAACGAAGAGTATTCTTTTTAATAAATTCTCTTCAGGTTCCGAATTCATAATTCTAAAAGTAGCCAGGTTTAAAATTATAGCCTATGAAGTTAGGGTTGTTAAGTAGAATAAGAATAATACCAGAAGGTGTATTTGTGGATATTATAGTAATTTTAATATCTCACAACAGACACGATTGAACCGGAAGAGTTTAACCGTGTATGTTGTGAGATAGTAACTCATTAAAGACAATGATGGACGGTGGTGCAATTTCGTGGATTGATTGAAGTTAGACATTCACACCGTTGGATGTGGGCTCAGTTGTTTAAAGGTTAAGCGTTCGCACGCGAAACCGATAGGTCCTTGGTTGGAATCTCGCGAGGCGGGATCGTGAATGAGTAGTCCCACAATAGGAAGAAACGGCCTTCCAGTTCTTCCAAATTTTCCATGGTGGTCTAGCTTCAATTGACTTATGATCTCAACTATTAAAATAAGATTGTTAGTGTGTATATAACTATTATTATTATTATTATCACCAACTCTAATTAGTATGTCAGTATCACTATTAATCTTCCGAATACATGAATAATTTAGTTAGCATTCACCATACTTTATTATTTCTTACTGAATTCATATTAGCTTTAAACAATAAATCGTCGAACACTTTACATTTGATCTGATTTATAGTTACATTATAATTTTGTTATATCCCGATGAGAATTAAGAATGGTAATTGTTGGAATCGATTTCTGGACTAATGCTATACATATATTTTTATTGTATAGTGTTTAAGTAACTAAACTATGCATACTCATCTTCCACTTATTATGAACTTTATTTTGATCGATAGATTATTACTGCACGATTAACCATTCCTGAGTTATACCCAGTCTATTAATTACTGTCCCCTCTATACACAGGCACATTTGGCCAAATCTTGTACACATGTTATTTTCTATTTTATGGTACGATGTGGTCTGTTTGATTGGTATATAAACCCAGTATGTTTGAGAATAATGATTCATATTGCAGAGGCTGTTATGGGTGTTCTAGGCTTAACAGGCAAGGCTAAGCAGGAAGCAAGACCCATAAAGACTCTAGACTGGTTTTATGCATCATTGATCCAGTCGATAAGTCGCTGTTTTCTAATTGGTGGTATTATTGCATTATATATTAATAGGGCACAAGACCACAAGTACTTATCAGTCCTGCTTTCTGCCTAGCCCAGTCAGTTAAGTCCAGAACACCAGTAACAGCCTCTGCAATATGAATCATTATTCTCAAATATACTGGGTTTATATACCAAACAGACTGACCACATCGTACCACAAAATAGAAAATAACATGTGTACAAGATTTGGCTAAATGGGGCTGTGAATGTGGGGAACAGTAATTAATGAATTAGGGATAACTCAAGAATGGTATATCGTATAATAATAGTTCATAGGTGAAAATAAAGCTTATAATAAGAGGGACATGAATATGAATAGTTGAGTTACTTAACAATCATACAATAGGAAATATACATATCATATTGGTCCATAAATAGTTCCCAGAAGTTACCATTCATAATTCTCTACGGGATATAACAATAAAACATAATACCATGAAAAGCACATCTAGTTGAGTTGAAAATCCCCCCCCCAACATCTCATTATCTCTAAACAACTTCATTACAACACTGTTAAACGACAATTTTTTTCTTAGAAACCATTAATTTACTTTTTTTTGTTTTTGTTTTTGTTTTTCTAAATTACCCGAATGATTCTTCTATTCATAGAAGGTTACTAAAATAATATAGGGTTACTCCTTTTAATGTTATTTAATATTTACCTTATAATTACAGGGTAAAACAGTATTCAATCATCTATGATAATGTCTTAGAATTAGTAGTTTCTTAAGTGATAGATTTTGTGTAATTTAGTTACTAAGTGGAATTTCACTTTGATATCATCATTTTATAAGTAAGCCATTACATATATAATGTGCTGTGTATATTTTCATATTATCATCACTATACATGTATCATGTCATCAATAATTAAGCCTGAATTCTTTGAAATTATTCCATGAATAATAAATTATTTTTGACCTACATAGTGACTGTGAGATCGGAATAAAAGACATTGAGATCAATTATGAGGGGCTTAATGAGTATTAATGCGTTGTAGACTTAATAGTGTCGTATGACGTTGCTTTACTTGGCTCTAATAAATAAGATGGGTCTGGTAAACATAATGTAGTCTATACTTCTTTAGATTTACAAAACTACATCATTAAATGCAGTCAATTGGTCGTTGATTTGAAGATGAGTGTGATAAAAAACAGTATAAATTATCAATGGCCCCCAAATACCCTGGTACGGCCGAGAGTGGAGAGAGTCCGCTCTCCCTCTCCAAATGCTCTCACATGGTCATGCGTATATAGCCTCTGACAGGGAAGTCCTAATCACTGCCTTCTTGTGGCATTACTGTTGTTTACGAAATTGAGAGGAAGAAAAGTGATTGTCTGGCGCTTTAACCGGGTCGATGTACACGGAAAGTTCACCTAGTTGAGTTGGAAAACCCTCATTCCAAACAATTGGTGAACATGGACACCAGTATCCTGAGGGAACAAATGACGTATGAATCAATCGTTGGTCATCGACTACCATGGGACTGCATTTCCTCACGATACCCCACTGCCTTGTGGATCAGATCTTCAGGTCAAAGTCTCCGGGTGTGGCCCTCCAAGAAAACGACCTGCTTCAGTTGGGGCACCTGTACAGTATCACAGCCCTCACACAAATCGAATGAGATTTGTGCGTCGCATATATATCTGGTTCCCCTTTGTATCAATATTTATGTGTTTAAATAAATAAATAACGACGTCGCTTTTCTTGGCCCTAATAAACAGGATGGGTCTGGTAAACATAATGGAGTCTATACTTCTTTAGAGTTACAGAGCCACATCATTAAATGCAGTCACTTGGTCGTTGATTTGAAGATGAGTGTGATACAAAACAGTATAAATTGGCAATGTTTTAATGTAACTCATTTAACAATACAGATCCATTTCTTCTGCTTTGAGCCTCATTTTATGTATAATAGCTAGTTATACCCCTCAGCTCCTCTAATCGAAGGAAATGATACTGACCTTGAATCATTTACCACTGTTCTACTAGTCACTAAAGAGACAGTAATTTTTACCGACCCTAATGACTGGACAATACATTCTAATTAAACTAATATTTCATCGTTAAAAATAGTCAACAAGAAATCTGAACCCCTTGTTGCGTTTCTGTAGTTAATACTCAGAATTGACTTAAAAGAAACAGAACCTCTGATAAACGATAGCAGAATGTTTCATATGTCAATGACTTGGAATAACGTATTCCTCAGTGATGATTGATTAAAGATAAATTTATTAGTCTCCGGCGGAACGCAGATCTTAATGAACCTCTTCAAGACAATTGAACTATCCAGCTAAATGGAAATTGTATTCAACTCTAATAGTGACAAGATGCTCTATCCTGTTTTCTTATGTTAAACAGATATTTCATCTAAATGTTCTGGAAATATTTTACGATTCATCTGCCTCTTGGATATGAGCTAAAGTGTACAACATTGACATGAATACTTGATAAAGGAAAAAAATCTTCTTTAGGGACATTGTTTAAACACTAACTAATTAGAATGAATATCTTAAGCTAAATGGATTAAGACGTGAATATGGGGCGCAAGCGGTGGTTTATATATTTTTCTGATGTATCTTTTTCAGGCATTACTGTGATCGCTTTTACAAATAAGCACTTTAAAGTCAGGTTGAACAGTAATACATTTTTACGGGAATGGTGATTATTTATTGCTAGCGGCCTCTAAATCATCGGTAGGTTTTCTTTCTTGTGATATTTAAATAAGTGCAGTTCAACTAATGAGGGATATATTCAGAAACGATGTGATTCGATAAAACTCTTTGCATTACGCACTGCTGAGGAGTCCCAAAATAGGACGAAATGGCCTTCTAATGCTTTCAGGTTTTCCATGATGATCTAGCTTTAATTGACTCGTGATTTCAACTATGAAAATAAAGCTAGATTTCATGTATTTAAAATTGATTTAAAAAAAAAACTGTTCCAAACTTTACCACAAATCAATAATCGTATCCCGTTTTCTTTTTCTTTTTTGACAAAGTGAATTTCTTGTGTTTTACTTCATGAATTTTAACTCCAATCGTTGGTACTTTCATTCAGTTAATCTATCCTCATAATGAATATGTCAGTCAATAAAAAACAAATCGCTAATCTTAACACTGATTATCAACATATAGAAAAATGTATGGAGAAACGTTTATGGAGTGTATTCTTCGCGATATCACTTGGATGCTTTTTTGGTGGAATATTCATCATACTTGCATATAGAATAATAATATGTATTATAATGTATTTGAAAAGTAAACAATCAGTCAATTTAACTGATTCACATACCAATCTATCTCATCGTCATAAACATGATGGAAATGAATTTCAATTACTTCAAAAAGATACTACACCAGTAACAACTGATGGAAATTGGATTAGTTCAACGGGAGATGAAATGTATAAAACAACATATCATACTAAGAAATGTTGTTCTCATTGTTGGACAACTATCCAATTGATTTTTACTCAAGGTCGTTTCTGGGCTATTCGACTTGTCAGTTATGATTGGATACCTGGTAGAATATTTATTGCATTATCAATGATATTTAGTTTAACATCTTTTAGTATCTATGCATATGAAGCAACAATATGGCCATCAGAAATTGAAAAATGTGGTCATAAAGGTCGAAAATTTCGTTTATTAGATTTTACAATGAATATTTTCTTTTTATTACATTTTATTGTTCGTTTAATTGCATCAAGTGATGTATTATTATTTTGGATTGAATGGTATTCTATATTAGATTATTTAACTGTACCACCGACATTATTTGGTTTTTTTATTCAACGTACATGGATTGGATTTCGTTTTGTACGTATTTTTCGTTTATGTAATTTATCTGAAGTATTAAATAACTTGAATATAATTAAATCATCATCTAGTTTACGTATGTGTCAATTATGTACATTATTCATATCAATATGGTTTGCTGGTGCTGGATTTTTTAATTTATTTGAAAATACTGGAAATATATTTGGTTCTAATACATATAATGTTAATCAATCATTACCATATACAATTGCATTATATTATATTATAGTAACTATGTCAACTGTTGGTTATGGAGATATTGTACCACAAACATATTTAGGTAAAGCATTTATATCATTATTTATTTTATTTGCATTAGCTACATTTGCAAGTGCTATACCAGAAATAGTTGATATGTTTTTTAATGTTAGTAAATATTCTGGTAATTATCAAAAATTAGAAGGTAAATCACATATTATTGTTTGTGGTGATATAACAACTAATTCAGTGAGAACATTTTTAAATGATTTTTTACATGAAGATAGAAGAAGATCAGATGTTGAAGTTGTATTTATTAATCGATCAAAACCGGATTTACAATTGGAAAATTTATTAAGATTACATTTTTTAAGAGTTAAATATTTTAGGGTAAGTATTGAATTATTATTATTATTATTATTATTTTTTTTGAAATTCATTATTTTAATATTTATGATTATGAATTAAATAAAGATTATGTAAAATTTGAAAGCACTGGAAGAGCGTTTCGTCCTGTTGTGGAATTCCTCAAAAGTATGCATCCACGAACCTTTCACACGAGATTTTAACCCCAGGATCTATGAGTCTTGCACACGAGAGCTTAACCTCTAGACCAATGAGCCGGCTGGTATCCAATGGTTATTATGTCTAACTTTAACGGATCCATGAAAGTTAATGACACATTCACCATTGTCTTCAGTGAGTTACTATCTCATAACAGACCTGGTTGAACCCCACTGATCACTGCTTCTCACTAGAACTCCAGGAAATATCTCTTGAAGATAGTCACTAGTGAGCATATAATTATTATCAGAAGAGGCTTTTGTGGAGATTTGAGTATTTTTATAGTTAAAATCATGAGTCAATTGAAGCTAGATCATCATGGAAAACCTGGAAGCATTGAAAGGCCATTTCATTCTATTGTGGGACTTCTCAGTAGTGTGCATCCACGATCTGGCCTTGTGAGATTCGAACACAGGACATATCAGTCTCGCGTGCGAACGCTTAACCTCTAGACCACTGAGCCCACATCCAATGGTGTTAATGTCGAACTTCAATCAATCCACGAAATTAAACAACCGTCTACCATTGTCTTCAGTGAGTTACTATCTCACAACAGATCTGGTTGAACTCCACTAATCACTGCTTCTCACTTGAACTCCAATAAATCAATTAAATGAATGATTACAACAATAAAGTTTAGTATATATTATATTTCATAGAACATGTTATTTAACGATGACTTACTATATTTAACCCCTGTAATAGTATACACAACTAGTTACCGAAAAGTGTATTCGAAATTTCCAGAAAGAATATGGTTTATTTTTATTATCTTAAGTTCTATTGATTTAGTTTGTTAGCTTAAAACACTGGGATTTTGGTTACGACTAAATAAGAACAAATTTTTGATCCACAGTTCTTACCACTGGCATCGTAGACAAGTCTTATTGCTTTATTAATTGCCCGAAAACTTCAAGTCATAATGCTAGGAATATACGTAAAATCATGGAAAAGAATTTATTTATTTATTTATTTAAACACATAAATATTGATACAAAGGGGAACCAGATATATATGCGACGCACAAATCTCATTCGATTTGTGTGAGGGCTGTGATACTGTACAGGTGCCCCAACTGAAGCAGGTCGTTTTCTTGGAGGGCCACACCCGGAGACTTTGACCTGAAGATCTGATCCACAAGGCAGTGGGGTATCGTGAGGAAATGCAGTCCCATGGTAG
The DNA here is from genome assembly GCA_944470415.2 of Schistosoma rodhaini. Classification (NCBI taxonomy): domain Eukaryota; kingdom Metazoa; phylum Platyhelminthes; class Trematoda; order Strigeidida; family Schistosomatidae; genus Schistosoma; species Schistosoma rodhaini. The sequence goes on from OX104040.1 coordinate 7,312,829, forward strand.
TCGATGACCAACGATTGATTCATACGTCATTTGTTCCCTCAGGATACTGGTGTCCATGTTCACCAGTTGTTTGGAATGAGGGTTTTCCAACTCAACTAGGTGAACTTTCCGTGTACATCGACCCGGTTAAAGCGCCAGACAGTCACTTTTCTTCCTCTCAATTTCGTAAACAACAGTAATGCCACAAGAAGGCAGTGATTAGGACTTTTCTGGCAGAGGCTATATACGCATGACCATGTGAGAGCAAGCCATTACCCCACCAAAGATCAGACATAGAAGATATTTTGATATATTCAAAATGCACACGAATTTTCTTAAAACGAGTGATACCAATGTTTACAATGGGTTTGCATAAATTAAATTGCATTTTATCAAGAAACTTAAATCCTGGCAAACTATACCTTTTTCTCAAGAGAATCCTACATGACTTTCATGTGTATACTCAGTGTTAGTTGTTTCTTTGTCATATTACCATAATCAAATCTTGTGTTTGTTCTTTACTCAATAGGGTTCTGTCATGGATCATACTGATCTTCAACGTGTCAAAATGGATAGTGCTGATGCATGTTTAATATTAGCCTCTGCAACAACCAAAGATCCATATCAAACTGATGCAGCAAATATCATGCGTGTTATAGCTGTAAAAAATTTTGCTAGTCATGTCAGAATTATTGTTCAATTACTTCAAACTGAAAATAAGGTAAGATAAATGTTCGATTTTGCTTGTAAATTCACACTACTTAATTTATATAAGTAGGATAAATATACTTCGTCAAGTGTAATTTGATTGGTGCATATTGTATTGTATCGGAGAGTCTTGCTTTTCTCTTTGTTTATATTGAGACCTACTGCTGCTGAGGCTGCTGCTACACTGGTCGTTTTCTCCTGCATTTGTTGTTGCGTTTGTGATAGAAGAGCCAGATCATCCGCGAAGTCTAAATCGTCCAGCTGCATCCTGCCTGTCCACTGTATCCCGTGATTTCCTCCAGATGTTGACGTCTTCATGATCCAGTCGATGACCAGGAGAAAGAGAAAGGGTGAGAGTAAGCAACCTTGCCTAACACCGGTCTTTACTTTAAACGACTCGGTGAGTTGTCCTCCGTGGACGATTTGGCAGTTTAGTCCATCATAGGAGTTCCGTATGATATTGACTATCTTCTCAGGCACGCCGTAGTGTCGAAGAAGCTTCCATAGTGTCGTCCTGTCCACGCTATCAAATGCCTTCTCGTAGTCGATGAAGTTGATGTAAAGTGATGAATTCCATTCGATCGATTGTTCCACAATGATACGTAGGGTTGCGATTTGATCTGTGCACGATCTATCCTTACGAAATCCAGCTTGTTGATCTCGAAGTTGGGCGTCCACGGAATCCTTCATCCTGTTTAACAATACCCTGTTGAAGACTTGCAAATCTCTCAACATTTTCGTTCCTTTCTCCCAGTCTATGTTGTCCCATGACGTCTTCGTATCCAGTGTTGTCCATTCCAACCTTAGCATTGAGATCTCCCATCAGAATTGTCAGGTCCTTGGTTGGGCACTTCTCGAAGATCGACTGCAGCCTATCGTAGAATTGGTCTTTAGCGTCTTCATCGTAGTCATTGGTAGGCGCATAGCATTGGATGACGTTCATTGTAATGCCCTCTCTCTTTGTTCTGAAGGAGGCTTTGATGATCCTTGGTCCATGAGATTCCCATCCTATAAGTGCATTTTGTGCTTTTCTGGACAGTATCAATGCAACTCCTTGTGTATGTGGGGTATTTTCTTCTTCATGATCGGAGTATAACAGAAGATCTCCTGAAGACAGTCGTTGTTGTCCAACCTGCGTCCAATGTGTTTCGCTGATTCCAAGAACCTCCAGGTTGTATTTTCTCATTTCTGCAGCAATTTGGAAGACTCTTCCGGTCTCCCACATTATTCGGACATTCCATGTACCTATAAAAATTTTCGCTTTGGTTGTAAGAAGCCGCATCGGCCTCATGACTTCCGAAGGAACTCGGCCTCATGAGACGTCATAATTATTCCTTCTACTCCCAGAGCACAGTTTAAATTGTTTGAATAATTTTTTCTGGTTAGCGTTTTTAGCGAGTTGGTTTTCTACGGGATAGGGTCGCTAACCCCATGCCCAACCCTCCTCCTTTACCCGGGTTTGGGACCGGCAGCAACCCCCAGAGGAGCTACAGGCGGAGTTAGTTTTAGGAACTAGTAGAACTAAATAGTGCTGCAGCAAATATATACCATTGTATCAAAGTCAACTTTGTTGAAGCAACATTTACAATGAACTGACCATTTCTACTACTCTACATTATTTTCACAGAAATAAAGTCTTGACAATGTATTCTCAGTACAAAAAACGAGATGTGCATAGTTCCAGAATTTTAATAGAATCTTTGCTATGTGGAACTCCCAATCAATCTCTAGTTTCAAATAATTCTAAATACCTCAAAGCAGTGTACCGGACGCTACTCACAATGATGTTTATAAGTAGTGTGTAGTGGGACGTGCTGTCAAAGTTGCAACAGTTTTCGGACAGAGAGGAGAGCTTCGGTGCACTGAGAGCACGGCGTTAACAGACTATTTGAAGGTTATTCGAGAAAAATACGTCTCAGTTTGCAGAACACACCGGAAGATGCAAATGGAAGATTGAAGGCTGTATATATGCATTATGTCAATACTTTGTGACTTCTTTCAGGAAACATACATAACTCCTGCATAATTTTGTGTTTTACATTTGGTGGCACTGACCACGGGGAGGTGGGGAGTACGTAGTTCTGTGGATGCAGTGGAGGGGGGCGTTGGGGGAGTCGTTACTTGATGAGATCTGGCTCGGAAAGGAGACTTCGAATGTATTGGTCTAGTGAGGTGGTGTTGAGCATAGCAGTCGCTGTCGACAGAGAAGAGATGTGGAACTTCACAAGTACTTGGTGGATATCGGATCTAGATGGCTCAGCGTGTTGACAGAGCTACTGAGGTCAATACACTCGCAGGCTCGACATTTTGACGGGGAGTGGGGCACAAACTATGACAGAGACAGCGGTAAGGCAAGCGGAACGATGGCTAGCGTGACTTATTAGAGGGGGTGAGTGTACCGTGTAGTAGTAGGTATGAAGAAGTAGAAGTAGAACTTTCAGTAACAGAAGAGGAAAATGAGGAGAAGGGGAAGAAAGACAAAAGTAGTTTGAGCAGCAAGAAGAATGGAAGAACGATGAAGCTTGCAAGAGACAGCTCAAGAAAGATGTGTTATTGGTGTATTCAATGTATTCTTTTCATATTTTACGAATGTAGTGTGCTATTTACCTAATACAATAAATTAGTTTACCCTACTCAAAATTCCTTTTATTTCATCAGAAATAAAGTCAAAATGTTCACTGCCAAGATTAATTCATTTACATCAATCAATCAAGTAATTATTTATTTATTTAAACACATAAATATTGGTACAAAGTGGCACCAGATATATATGCACCATACAAATCTCATTTCATTTGTGAGAGGGATGTGATACTGCACAGGTGCCCAAACCGAAGCATGTGTTTTTCTTACGGGGCCAAACTCGGAGCCTTCGACCTACAGATCTGATTCACAAGGCAGTAGAGCATCGTGAGGAGATGCAGTCCCATGGTAGACGGTCACCAACGATTGATTCATGCACCATTTGTTCCATCAGGATACTGGAACCCATGTGCACCACTGGTTTGGAATCAGGGTTTACCAACTCCCCTAGGTGGATTCACCGTTTCCACCAACATGGTTAAAGCGCCCGAATATTCGCTTTTCATCCTCTCAATTTCATAAACAACACCCGTGGTTCGAGAAGGCAGTGAGTAGGACTTCCCTGGTAGAGGCTATATACGCGTGGTTATGTGAGAGCATTTGGAGAGGAAGAATGGACTCTCCCCACTCTCAGCCGTACCAGGGCATTTGTCATAGTTTTTACAATTCATTTTATTATGATCAACCTCTATAAAGTATTAACACATATGTTTAATTTCAAGAAGATTCTTCTCGACAAAACATTTTAGCTGTTTTATTTCTATCATGAACATTGATTTCATATTTTAAAATTGTTTTAATCCACTTTTTCATAAATAACTAAGAATCTGAAAGAAACCAGTACTATTTCATCAAAATCAATATATTCTCAAAACCTTAATGATTTTTCACATAAAAAAGGTACAAACTTCCGTTGTTTGCGTAAACTTGTTCCGATGACCTTAAACCGTCATTAAAGGTAATCACCAAATGTTTTAATTTAAGAAAGTATCTTAAAAAAGTAAGAAAAATAGAATAAGTACAATATTGTTCTGTATAGCAGAGATGGATAGTGGCTAGCAGTGGAATACAGATTGACGCGCGTCAAGTCCTATTTGGGAATCGTCAGCTGGATGTACCTGCATCTCAGAGTTGACGTCCACTCTGAGACTCGAATGCAGTACCTTTCGCTTCAAACGCCATAACGTTATCCACTCACCTACTGAGTCCTGATAGCCACTTGTTTGTGCGATGGGGTGAAGTTTGAAGCTAGGGTACTGGGTTCGAGTCCCAGAGTGAACATCAACTCTGAGATGCAGGTACATCCAGCTGACGAGTCCCAAATAGGACGAAACGCGCGTCCTGGATTCCACTGCTAGCCACTATCCATCTCTGCTTACCATGCTTGTGAATTAAGGTATATCGAGGCAATACGCACAGTATGCACATATGCCAATTAGAGACTGACCAGTTGCAGTCCTAACAAAATCGATGGGAAGATTCAAACAAACAATACCAAGTGAATTGTTCTGTATAGTTTACAGTTTTTTGAAGATTTGTGATTTGGTCTATATGTTGAAGGTAAAGAATGTTTTCTCAATGGAATTTGGTCAATTAGTTTCCATCTAAATTATTTAATAAGACTCTAAATAGTGTGTTATAAAAGATTGATTAGTAATCTTACAATAAATGTTTGTAAACCCTTTGGACTGCATCATGAGGAAAGCGCTAACTTGGAATGGTGAAGGGAAGCGGAAAAGAGGAAGGTCAAAGAAAACATTACGTCGGGAAATAGAAGCAGATATGAAAAGGATGAATGTTAACTGGAAAGAACTGGAAACGATTGACCAGGACAGAGTCGAAAGGAGAATGCTAGTGTGCGACCTATGCTCCTCCATGAGGGGTAATAGGCGTAAGTAAGTAATTAAACTCTTTGGAAGATCAAGAAATCAGTCATACGAGGATACTATCTTACAATCGCATATGAATATGATAGATGAATTATTAATGGTAATTATAACTCTAATAGTAACTTGACATTTGTGATTAAAGATTCAGAAACCGAAATCAAATCGTTAGTTAATGATTCCTGTTTGGAATACAATTCTTATCATAATGACTTAGAATTTATAGTTTTTACCGTTCACAAGAATCTCGTTCACAATTTGTGGTTGTACAATAAATTTCATCTTATTAATTGTAAGAGTTTTAGGCTCTTGACATAGGTATTCTTGTCAAATATACCTAAAAACTAATGATAGATAGGAGTACTTACTTACTTACGCCTAGTACCCCTCGTCGAGGAGCATAGACAGCACACCAGCATGCTCCATCCCATCCATGTCTTCGGCAATCCTTTCCAGTTCTTTACAGTTAACATTCGTTCTTTTTATATCTGCTTATATTTCTCGACGTAATGTGTTCTTTGGCCTTCCTCTTCCCCGCTTCCCTTTCGGATTCCAAGTTAGGGATGGCTTCGTGATGCAGTTCGGTGATTTCCTTAATGTATGTCCGATCCACTTCCAACGTCTTTTCCTAACTTCCTCTTCAGCTGGAAGCTGGTTTGTCCTCTCCCATAAAACGCTGTTGCTGATAGTATCCGGTCAGTGAATGTTGATTATTTTGCATAGACTACTGTTTATAAATACTTGTATCTTGTTGACGATGGTTGTAGTAGTTCTCCACGTTTCAGCTCCATATAGTAGGACTGTCTTCACGTTCGTATTGAAGATTCTGACAGTTGTTTTGAGTTCCATATGTTCTTCAATTGTAGGAATGCGGTCCTTGATTTGCCAATCCTCGCATTTACATCTGCATCCAATCCCCCTTGTTTATCAACGATGCTTCCTAGGTACGTGAATGTTTCCACCTCTTCCAGAGTTTCGCCATCAAGTGTAATTGGGTTGGTGTTCTCCGTGTTGTATTTGAGAATCTTTCCTTTTCGTTTGTGTAGGTTGAGACCTATTGATGTAGAGACTGCTGCTACATTAGTTGTCTTCGTCTGTGTTGGTTCGTATGTATGAGATAGGAGGGCTAGGTCATGTGCGAAGTCCGAATCGTCTAATTGATTCTGAGATGTCCATTGTATTCCGTGCTTCCCGTCAGATGTCGAAGTCTTCATAATCCAGCCAATCACCAGAAGAAAGAGGAAGGGTTTAGGAGTGCTTCACTTATTTTGTGTTAATAATTAGAAATTATTATATTGATAATGTTTGATTCAGTACTATAGTTTTGATCTACTTTAAACTACATACACTCCTGACGTATATCTCATAAAAGTTACAAAGTATCTAAGACACTTACAATCCTTCCATTTCTCCTTTTTTTTCTTACTCCAAGGCTTATCTATTAAATAGTCCATATTGGAATTGGGAATGTGGTGATGAGATTATCTGTTTTAGTGAATTAAAATTAGGCTTTTTAGCACAAAGTTGTATAGCTCCAGGATTTTCTACATTAGTTACAAATTTATTTACAATGCACTCTATTCGTGGATTAAAAGAAGCGGCAAAATTTACCAAAGTTTATATTGATCCATATCATTCAAAAAATATTCATCAATCATCTTTATTAACTGATAACTTCAATTCAAATCCATTTTCCACAGTAGTATCGCATAAATCCCGGACATTAACAAAATCAATACAAGAAGGTTATTGTTCTTCAACTTCTCTTACTTTTAAAAAAGATACAAGAAAAATGAAATGGTTAACTAATTTACCCAATATGATTAAATCATTATTAAAACCAAAGCGAAATGAACAATCAAGAAAGATGGATCTAAGACTTCAATCAACACAATATTCAATGCTTACTAGATCTTCTACAATATTTGATCCAGAATCCTTAAATAATGATCCTTATCAATCATCATCATTATTAGATTCAAATATATGGGTTTATAATTATTTACATGGTGCTAGTATGGAAATTTATTCAGCTGAATTTTCTATAGCATTTAATGGTTTACAATTTACTGAAGCTGCTATTATATGTCGAAAATATTTAGATTTATTATTAATTGCTGTTGTAGCTAAAGTTCATAAAAATACTGAATTTTATTTAAATTCATCTAGTAACAATCATAATTCACATGATGATAATAACTATGAGGATGACGATGATGATGATGGCGATGATGGCGATGATGACGATGATGATGGTGATGGTGATGATGATGCCAATAAGATTAAATACTACTTAGCTATCTCACCAACTCTAGATAAAAATGTTACCATTCATCAAGGAACTGTTGGCTTTTTCATATGTGATTCACAAGAAAATGCAAATAAAGTTACATATTATTGTATAAATTGTCATACTAATAATTCATCAACAACCAATGTTAAATCTTGCTCATGCCAATTGAAAGTACACAAGTCTAGTTCACATTTGAAACCAACTGAATGTTGTAAATCTAAAAAGGATTCTAAACATAATCAACAAATAACAACTAAGGATATAAAAACATGCTTAATCATACCAGAATTTAAAGAAGAATCAGAGAAGACATCGAATCCATCATCAGCATTACATCAGAATGATGATGATATGGCTATCATTTCTGATAAAGGTTTTAATGAATCTAATTCAAAATGTAAAACATTATCAAGTAGAAATAGTCTTCATTCAGCTTATGATACAGAAGAATATTATTCAGATATTCATGGAAATCAACTTAGAAGATCAAGTGATACAGAGCTTCATTTAAAAAATCATACATATAATCCTACTTATGAATTTGATATTACAGGTAAATTAGTTTGTTTTATCTCCTCTACCTTACTTCAATCAATTTCTTTTCTTTCTTTGAGTGGATATTTAGAAAATGCTCCCAAATGCCCTGGTACGGCAGAGAGTGGAGAGAGTCCGCTCCCCCTCTCCAAATGCTCTCACATGGCCAGCGAATATATAGCCTCTGACAGGGAAGTCCTACTCACTGCCTTCTGGTGGCACCGGTGTTGTTTACGAAATTGAGAGGAAGAAAAGTGAATGCCCGACGCTTTAATCGGGTTGGTGGATACGGAGGATCCACCTAGGGGAGTTGGAAAACCCTCATTCCAAACCAATGGTGCACATGGACTCCAGTATTCTGAGGGAACAAATGGCGTACGAATCAATCGTTGATCACCGGCTACCATGGGACTGCATCTCCTCACGATTCTCCACTGCCTTGTGGATCAGATCTTTAGGTCAAAGGCTCTGGGTGTGGGCCCCTAAGAAAACCACCTGCTTCAGTTTGGGCACTTAGTCAGTATCACAGCCCTCAAGCAAATCGAATGAGATTTGTATGGCGCATATGTATCTGGTGCTTCCTTGTACCAATATTTATGTGTTTAAATAATAAATAATAATATATACATAAGCGTTCCACACATCATCAGAGGATGATCATTTATGTCTTGAAATTCAGCAAGTGCAAAGCGAACCACTTTAGTATCAACCAGTAATCCTAGTGAATAAAAGAGAGAAATCCCGTAACTCCTTCACCAGGTAAGTAACCGTTAAGGCTTTGAAGAGTAAACTGTTACTTTTGAATGATCGGAGTATTCAATATTGATAATATCTGGTTCAATAAATAATGACTGATATGAATATTTCCTAACATTCTTCTTTGTGTTAATTTCTTCCTTTATTATTCTAGGTATGTATTACTATTGTGGCCGTCAAGAATTTGAAGATAATCTAATTACCCCAAACTCATCTCATAAGCAATCACATGATTTATATAATCATATTCTAGTATGTATTCTAGCTGAACCAGATGCTCCACTGCTAGGACTTCATTCATTTGTTATGCCATTAAGAGCAAGCAATTTTCATCCTAATCAACTAAAAACTATACTGTTTCTAGGTGATATAAAATTTCTACAAAGAGAATGGTCAAATATAGCTAATTTCCCAAAAGTTTATACACTTGCCGGTAGTCCATTATCTAGAGCTGATCTAAGAGCTGCACGTATACAATATTCATCAGTTTGTGTTATATTAGGATCAAGAGGTACAGTTAAGGTTGATGATCCATATATGTTGGATAAAGAAGTGATCTTATGTACATTGAATATAAGAGCAATGCAATTTTCTCCTTTTCATCGTCATAAAACATTAGCACATAATATTCTTAAACGTCGAAGCGGTTCTGAGATTCCATTGATCACAGAATTAATGACAGACAATAACATACACTATTTAGATCCAGATCATTCAGGTGGATTACAAATTGCGGCTTCATTAACTGCACCATTTGCCAAAGGCATTGCATTCACTAGTTCTGTTCTTGATGTATTAGCAAGTACAGCATATTTTGATCGTAATTCAATGACACTAATACGCCATCTTGTGACTGGTGGTGTTACACCAGCTTTGGAACAGTGGTTAGCTGAGGGCGGCGGTTTAATTGGTCATGATGACCGGTATTTCAAAGGAAAAGCCTTATTCACTAAGAATATTCAAACCACTAGGAAAGATAGGCGCCCATTTCCCGGTCTCCTTGAAACAAGACAAAGACCACGAATTGAACAAATCTCTTTAACTAATTCTCGTTTAATCAAAACTGATAACAATGGTCAAATAACTTTATTTCGTAATTATGGCGATTTATTTTGTCATGCTATTCAACAATATGGAATTCTATGTCTTGGTATTTATCGTCTATCATTCAACAAATTTAATGGATTATCTCGTTTAGTTACAGTTCCATGTAGCATTAAACCAAAACTTAATTCCACTGATGAATCAATTCAATTAATAGAAACTAAGAGTCATGCAAGTTGTCAAAATAATGATAAACAATTTGCAAAATTACACAGACGATTAAGTACATGTGGATTACCTATAGACAGAGTACTACGTAAGCATTCTTTACAATTAAATAGGAAATCACTTAGTATTGAGGATACCCTACAACAACAACAGCAGCAGCATGATAATCCAACATCTAATCAGAATACTAACTTGGAATTAATTGACCAACATTTTAATAAATTCGGATTAAATCGTTATGTAATATCAAATCCACCGAATCATTTTGAACTTTATCCAACTGATGTAATATTTTGCTTATGTCCATTTGAAAGTGAACTGATGTATTAAGCAGATGAATATGATGCTAGCTAATATGATCAATTTACTACTTGATCATTTTCAGATTTTTTCCTTTACTATTCGTTGTCTACTCATTTTCCCTCACACCCTGTCTCTCGCTATTTCTGTATATGTCTGTGTATGTGCTATTTCATCAGATTTTGTTTTATTTATTGCCTGACTTTTACTCTCGAAATGTGTTTCCAGAATTATTATCTCATTTATAAATATGTTACACAAACCTAATTCAGTCACCTAATCACTTATTGATTAGTTGATCGATCGACTCACTTGCTTTTATGATAACAGATGGAAATAAAACTGGAACAATATGCACCAACTTCTTCTTCTTCTTCCTCCTCCTCTTAATTCGACTAATTTATGCACATGTACATGCTGTACCCAAATGATTAGTGATAGATTATTGATGAGTGAGCTTTCAAAGTGTTTCCCTTCAATTTCCAAAATATCAATGCATGCTTTCCTATCTCTTAAGTGAACAGTATTGAAGACTGTTTGCACTAAAAACTTTATCAATAAACAACTTCAATGATTCTAAGATGTATATTGAACCCATCACATTCACAATTGATTGATCCTTGGATGGTGATCGATGTAATGTGTGTCAGGTCCTTCTTAGTGCAGATAGATTCCTATAGACCAAGGACCTGTCACACATTACATCGATCACCACTCAGTGATCAATCAATTGTAAATACATCTCAGTCCTACAGGAAGTCAGTCGCGACCCGAAAGCTCAGTGTTAGTGTCTCTGAATGTGAAGCTAAGTGATATGGGATCAAATCCATCAGGGAGCATCATTACAGGTACACCTTGGTGATAAGTGCCCAATAGTATGAAAACTATGTCCAGGGTTTCCTGTTGACTACCTTGAACCTATCATAGTTTGACCAATTAACTGTCATAGTTTTTTAGTTTTAATAACAGACCTCCGAGTTAAATGAGATAATAAGAAAGTAAATTTATCTTGAATTATTTCAGTTTCAGTTTAGAAAGGAAAGGAGGCTTGATGGTTTCTGTTAGTCCTGGCAATGATGGTATCTCATCTGGTCCAACTTTTTTTGAAAGAGTCGTCAGATGGAGCTTCAATCACGTGTTGAGCTAATGAATCCCACTCGTTGATGATTCGATGGGAAAGTCGATATTCAACTGACAAGTAATTTGTTCTGAGCTTGTGAGCTTTTTCAAAGTGTCCTCGAAAATTCTCTGTTTTGGAAGACAGGAAAAATGAGGACATATTAGGTACGAATTTATCACCAAGTAATTTGAAAACTGTAATCGAGTTGTCTCTGGTTCTTTGATATAACAACGGGAATAGGTTTAGTATAGCCAGTCGATCATTATACGCGAGCTTTGCTATACCGGGAATCAGGTTACTTGTTGTTCGCTGGACCTTTTGCAAAATCTCACTTTCTTTTTTAAGCAGGTAGCCCAATGTTATTCACCATGTACGTATCTGTACCTTGATGATTAATATGCATCACAATGCACTTGGAAGTATTTGTCGGCAACTGCCAAGTTTGAGACCATTCAGATAATTTCTCCAGGTCATTTTGGAGTTCTAAGCTATCACTTCCTATTGCTCTCCATATCTTGACATCGTCAGTATATAGCAAGACCGATTATGATAGGAGACGAAGAAGGTCATTTACATACAAGAGAAACTATATTGGCCCCAAAACTGTATCCTGAGGAACTCCGCTAAGCATAGTTTCTTAGCCAGGCAACTTGGAGTTCATCCGTACTCTTTGCTTGCGCCCAACTAGGAAGTCCACATTAATAGATCGCCTCCAACCCCAACATTTCTTAACTTATATAACAGCCGATTGTGAGGAACTTTGTCGAAAGCTTTGCAGAAGCCAATGTAGGCTACGTCTATAGGTAACTTTTGGTCTTTAAGAGTGCACCAACTTTCACGAGCCCTAATAAGTTAATGAGAAAAGAATAACCTATTCTAAAATCATGCTGCTTTTCCGAAAGGATCCAGTCTTCATCGAGGTATTCAAGCAGCTCTTCCTGAATAATCTTTTTTGAAATTCTAACGACCACGCTAGTTAGGCTAACAGGTCGGTAGTTCTGAGGTTTATGTCTCCTACCTGTTTTGAAGGCAAGACTTACTACTACGGAAATCTTATTTGGAAGTGAACGTGCATTGATATGTAATAGGCTTAAAAAGGAAGTATGGTGTGTAAGTAATCCGATAACGTCTGCATAGAAGTTTTACAATTCAGTGGTGACTGGAATATGGTTCGATTTGATTGTCAGAGCGTATAGGCTATGGCTTGAACAAGCTGTGGTGAGAGAAGGACGAGGTATTTCAGTAGGACAAAAATATCATTATTTCGGTAAGGTAAAATTATTTGCAGAAATCAATTTGGCGAACAGTTAGGATAATTCTCTCCTCGTTGTGGTAGAGTAAATGGTGAGTAACCTAGCAGTTGTATATTGTAGGTTCAGTAAAGAGAAAGCTTTTAGTTCAATCTTGCAACATCTTGGTTTCTTGCAGTTTGCCCGGTAATAGGTCTGGTTACATTGAGGTTGTGGTGGTATTCTTTTATATCAGTTGAGTACGGTATATTTCGTCGATTTGGAAAGTGGAGTTTTAAAAATTCGCCTGTTGTTTGTACATTTAGTTGGGATGACGAAATGGTGGATCCACCAGTTCGTATCTGTGTACCCATGTAACCACCTGTATTATTAAAAAGCTCAAAACTGGTGTTCGATAGTCTATATTTGTTTGGTTGAGCCTCTATAACATCTTTGGTAGTGGTTTTTGAATGAGACACTTCTATATTTAATTTCTTCTAATATGATTTAGGTGTATCAATCTTAACAGTGTTTCGAAAAGCTTCGTGTTAGGATTGGATGTTTGAGTATGAGCTTCTTCTATTCTGTTGAGAGATATCGAATCGAAAGGCATAAGATCTGTGTCAACATTTACTATACATTAGTTATCTGAGGTTACAACAGGCTATGTGAAATCTGTAGCAAGTTAACATTCTTTATTGGTAATTTAGAGTACTGATTGACAAACGATATGTTGACCGCACGAATAAGTCCTGTCGATGAACAGACTGAATCCATCAAAGTTTGTATATTATTATCTTCATCTGAGGTAGATTTTGTGTTAGTCTTTGATTGGTGGTCTTATTTGAGACTAAACGTGGATTCCTAAACTTATCAAAGCACAGATTAATCGTTTGAATTCCTTCAGTAGTTCAGCTGCTAAATGTGAAATGAACCTAAGCAAAATAAGACACGAGAATCCATGAGTCTTGTACTAAAGTGAATACATTAGCGTGGACTATCCTCAAAGTTAGTTGCTCTTGGTATCGAGTAGCCCACTGGTTTGAGAGTGATTTTGTCAGGTAAATTATAGAAATTCACGTTATTTCCAGAGATAAGTCGCCTAGTAACTTCGCTAGCAATAAAATCAATAACAGATATTGATTTAATAATGTCTTCATGATCAGAAGGAATCACTTGGCATAGAGCAGAGATAGAAACAGATTTGGTATTATTCTAGCTATCAGAGCTTTCCTAGGCTTGTTCCTTCAATCGGCGACCCATTTTCATTTTAGTGTTATGCTTAATTCTATATATACATTATGTACCAGGAGTAAATAATAACCATATACTTATTTTCAGAGTGCGTGTTATTGTAACACAATGGTCCAAGGTAGAGTAGAAAATTTGTCTAAAGTTCACACGTTCTTAGAACAGAAAAATACTCTCAATTTTAGAGAAACTATACACAACTCAGAACACATCTTAAAAACTGTGTGAACTAGTTTTTCTTCTGAGTATACTACGTGATTTCATGTTATCAGGAATTTCAATCAATCAATCTCACCTTACAAGTAGATACTGCGTTATGGTGAACCAATGAAAGTGAATCTTGTTGATCAGATGATACCAATGATCAAGGTCCATAATGATAGTCTACTTAGCATACTTAGGGTAGAATATTTATAATCTAAATTCTGATTGGTAAAGTTATCAAGTGAAATCGATTAGTCGTTCAAATATATATCAGTGACATCACAGTATAAATTATAAAAAAATTCTTAATTAAGTATACTCATAAAATGGGGACATTTCTAGGACATATTTATCCAGGACTTCTCATAGCATTGATAGCATTGCGTAATCTATGGATTAACTTGAGATCATTTTATACTGAAGAGTATAATCATAACCAGTTGAAATCAAAGAACAATCTAATAGAATCTATATTCTACATTGTAACTGGGATTATATGTTCTTTGAATGAAATACTTCCTTGTTTAATATATGATGAATATTATTTTGGAGGACATAGCTATCAACATATGACAATGTTTATTGCGTTAATACTTTATGGTGTGATTCGAATTATTGTATCTTACAAATTACCACTTTTATCTAAGTATGTTTAATTTTGTTGTACAATATGGATAACTATAGTTAGAAACGGTTTTTTTAGATCAATATATCTTATGTCGTTTTATAGAGTTGAGATCATGAGTCAATTGAAGCTAGACCAACCATGGAAAACCTGGAAGCACTGGATGGCCATTTCGTCCTGTTGTGAGACTCCTCAGCAGTGCGCATGCACGATTCTGCCTCACGAGATTCGGACCCAGGACCTATCAGTCTCGCGTCAGAGCAATTGACTCATGATCTCAACCATATAAAATTATTAAAATCTCCACGAAACCCCCTTCTGATATCTTATGTCGATTAAGAGTAAACTTTATTCGATCTAACAGATACTAACTGTCACCAAGTGTGATCATTATATTCTATATGAACTTTGTATATTGATATAGCTCAGGGGAATGATTGTGATGGAGTTTTGTTCTCTGAGCTGATAATGTCGCTCAGAAGGAGGACGAAAGCTCCACCACCAAACCATCCAGCTCAGAGAAAAAAACTCCATCAGAACTTTGTATATGTTTTACAGTAACTCAGTGCATTTTTTCTCTTATATAATGTATGTTATCTAATTCCGAGAACGGACTGTAGATATTACAAATAGAAATTAAGTATTCCATTCAGTAAACAATTATTCGATATGGATATCAATACTAGAATGCACATATAAAACAAATATCCTAAACTACATTGCTCCTGTACAATTAATTAATTTGATAGTGAAAGGAATCTCTTGATATCTATTCTAGTTGTCTACATTTTTGACAAAACTTGATTAAGGAGTTTTTTTGTCGAAATTTCTAGTAATTTTTTATATATAGTTGACATCATGAGTCTCAGTGGTCTATCGGTTAAGTTCTCTGGCGTGAGACTGGTAGGTCCTGGGTTCGAATCTCGCGAGGCGGGATCGTGTATGCGCACTGCTGAGGAGTCCCACAATAGGACGAAACGGCCGTCAAGCAGTGCTTCCAGGTTTTCCATGGTTGGTCTAGCTTCAATTGACTCATGCATTCAACTATGGAAATACTAAAATCTCCACAAAACCCCTTCTGATTTTATTAATTATTAACAATACACTATCCCTATAACTGGGAAAATTTCAGAACATCAGTTGTACAGATAGTATATTGTTAATAATTAGTAAAAATCCTCAAACGCATAGGTAAGAGAGTGTAGAGAACAAAACGAAACGAACTAGAGAAGATATGTGAACCAACTCAGATTCGTTTCGCTTTGTTCTCTACACTCTCTCACACTCTCTTCCCTATGTGCTTGAGGATTATGAACAATATACTATCTGTACAACTGTTTTGACTTTTGAATAATCTCAAGTAAATTCGTAATATTACAAGGAGATTTGGCCTGCCTCAATACTCAGTCAACGGAATATTATCTATTGGAGTCAGATATAGAGGAATTAACCTCTGCAGATATCGTACTGTAGAATTAGTTAACTTCAATAACATCGGACGTTAACCTTTATCTGCACATCCTGTTTAACAAATCATAAAATTATTACAATCGAATCTATCTATGAATATATTATTTATTTACTGTTTTATTTTAGGCAAATTTCTGATTTTTTCTACCTTCTGATGGGATCTGCCATATACTTTATGCTGACGTTTCATCTACACGGACGAACTCCATTTGATACACATTTACATAATATTTTGATTCAGACAATATTATTCTCAACTATATCATATTTTGTAGAGATTATTTCCAATTCTAATCTTATCTTCAGTTTGATACATAAATTTTGTCTCATTTTAACTGGTTCATGGCTTTGTCAAGTAAGTTCTACAGTTTTATCATTTTTAAAAATATGTCAAGAGATTTATTTCATAGTGTTATATCCCGTGGAGAATAATGAATGGTAACTTTGAGGATTATTTATGAACCAATATGATGAGTATATTTCTTATTGTATAATTGTTAAGTAACTAAACTATTCATATTCATGTCCCTCTTATTATAAGTTTTATTTTGACCCACAGACTATTATTATGCGATTTACCATTCTTGAGTTATGCCCAGTCTATTGATTACTGTTCCACCTATTCACAGCCACATTTGGCCAAATCTTGTACAAATATTATTTTTTATTTTATGGTACGATGTGGTCAGTTTGATTGGTATATAAACCGAGTATATTTGAGAATAATGATTCATATCGCAGAGACTGAGATTAGTGTTCTGGACTTAACTGACTGGGCTAGACAGAAAGCAGGACTGATAAATACTAAAGACTGCTCACACGGCTTTGTGTATCATTGGGTGATCAATGAATTCACTGCTCTCCAATTGGGCGGTCTCATAACGTTCATACATACAAATAGGGCACCTACGTATCACTCACACGATATAACACAAAGTAATAACAATGAGATTTACATGAATAAATGAATTGATTCCAGTTAGATACATGTCATTATTTTTATGAGTCTTACAATCTCCAACACTAATATTATCAGAACAAGTATTTGACTTCTTTTTAAAAAATTGAAATCGCGGTGTGTTATACCTTGTGGACTTGCACCCCTATTAGTATATGATAATGCCGCCAATTAGGAGAACAGTGACTTATCAACCGGACCAATGATGCATAATGCCCGTACGAGCAGTCTAGAGTCTTTATCGGTCCCTGCTTTCTGCCTAGACCTGTCTGTTAAGTCCAGAACACCGACCTTAGCCTCCGTGATATGAATCACGTATTTCAAACATACTGGGTTTATATACAAGCCAACCATACCATATCTTACCATAAAATAGAAAATAACATTTGTACAAGATTTGGCCAAATGTGGCTGTGAATAGGGGGAACAGTAATTAATAGACTGGGTATAAATCAAGAACGGTAAATCGTATAATAATAGTCTATGGATCGAAATAAAGCTAATAATAAGTGGAACATGAATATGCATAGTTGAGTTGCTTAACAACCATACAATAAAAATATATGTATAGTATTAGTCCAGAAATCGATTCCAACAATTACCATTCTTAATTCTCATCGGGATTTAACAAGGTGAATGTTCAAAACTAAAAAGAAGAGGAAATAAAAGAGTATTATTAATTATAAATAATCATTGCATCTGAATATAAATATAATCAGAAAGGGGTTTTGGTGGATATTATAGTAACTTATTAGTTGAATTCATAAGTCAATTAAAGCTAGACCACCATGGAAAAAGTGGAAGCACTGAACAGTTGTTTCGTTCTAGTATAGGACGTGGATACACGCTGCTGAGGAGTCCCATGCTAGAACGAAACGGCCATCCAGTGCTTCCAGGTTTTCCATGGTGGGCTAGCTTTAATTGACTCATGAATTCAACTAATGAATAGAAATAACCAAGTAATTACATTGTCATATATAATACGAAATTTGAGATGGACTAATGAAGTTGTATTATTCTACAGTTTGTGTCCAGAATTATCAATGAGACAAATTGCACGAAATTGATATCAACTTCATTTCCATAAAACATACACTAGATAGTGAGCATTCAGCTAGTGAAATTATGTACAAGATCCTTGTTGTGGTTCCACATAATTCAACCATCTTGATCATGCAAAGCACACAATGTAAATTGCTCTAACATATTTAAAGTAATTACAAATCCAAATAGGTTGTGCAATACACAAAATTGGATGTTCTTTTTGTGGTACCTATTGTTGAGTGTTCACCAAATAATCATTCGAAGTTCTTACGGATTATTATCCGACAAATCTGTATTTCTCAGTAAATAAGAATCACCTTAACACACCACACATTATTTGTGTGCTCAGTTAGTCTGGATCGTTCATTGAGAACAATACTGACAGAACTTTAATTAAAGTTCTAGATGTCACTAGGTTCAAGGCTTGTAATGTTATATTATTACGTAGTTGAATTGTATAATATCATATGTTGCATAATGTTGAATGTGGATAAAATCTATGGGCAATTGATGAATGGGTTTGGGATCTTCTCAAAATACTGAAAATGAATTGTCTTTAAGCTGTGTGTGCATCCAAATACTTGAACAATAAAAATAGTTATATTGTGAAAATTTTTAAGTGTATCGGGTAGACTATTCTATCGGATTACTTCAGTGATTGGAAAATACTTTACGTACTTACTTACGCCTGTTACCCATCGTGGAGGAACATAGGCCGCACACTAGCATTCTCCATCCAACCCTGTCCTCGGCAATCGTTTCCAGTTCTTTCCAGTTAACATTCATCCTTTTCATATCTGCTTCTATTTCTCGGCGTAATGTGTTCTTTGGCCTTCCTCTTTTCTACTTCCCTTCCGGATTCCAAGTTAGCGCTTGCCTCATGATGCAGTCTGGTGATTTCCGTAATGTATGTCCGACCCAATTCCAACGTCTTTTCCTAACTTCCTCTTCAGCTGGAAGCTGGTTTGTCCTCTCCCATAAAAGACTGTTGCTGATATTATCCGGCCAGTAAATTTTGAGTATTTTGCATAGGCAACTGTTTATAAATACTTGTATCTTGTTGACGATGGTTGTAATAGTTCTCCACGTTTTAGCTCCATAAGAAAATACCTAAGCCACTTAGTTAACTCACTGTTACAAGATTTGTTGTGTAATATCACTACCAAAGTTTTGAAAGGCTACTTGGATCGGAGATACACAATCCAGTATGAAAAAGCAAAGCCACAGAATAATGTGGATTGAATGAGTGATCTGAAAATCTGTTCTCATGCAACATATCGAATGGTTTAGTGTTACGTTCAGTGGTCGTCTGATTCAAATACATGTACACATGTCTGCTGTAGGTATGCCTAACATAAAAAGGTTAAGAATGGGAAGGAAGCTGAAATAAAACAAACTGAATAAAGTATACACAAAATATGAGTAAACAAAAGTCTTTTCTTCTGACCCAGATGAGGATTAATTTTAAGCTAAGGGCTTGTGAAAGTTCGTAACCGATTTCATTGAATAGCACGTTTTGTTTATTGTCTCTCATCTACCAATTGGACTTTAGTTGACATGTGAAAACGGGAATATGGTATGGCTGAATTCCCACGACCTATCATTTCATGATTACAGGAAACACTGATGATTTTTCTATTGCTTTATAACAATGTACTATCTAAAAAAGTGCTTCGTTAAAGATACCCATCTATCCTACCGAGCTTTATTTGTCCTAACAAGTTAACTTCTTACAAAGTATAAACAATAGATACGAAGGGCGATTATTTTGTAGTGATTTTAGAGATAAATACTTCAGTAGAAATAACATGGTCATGACTAAATGTAAAATATGTATCGAAATGATCACAGAAACTTCAGGTAACAAGTAACAACTATATTGAGGATTTCAATTAAATATCTTGGTCAATTAGCATACTTTATCACTTCGTACTATTCGACCAATTGCAGTCCAAAACATCAATGGGAAGATTCAAACAAAACAATACTAAGTGAATTTAAACTTCACCCCATTGCACAAGCAAGTGGCTATCAGGACTGAGTGGCCGAGTGAATAACGAGATGGCGTTTGAAGTCAAAGGTAATGGGTACGAGTCCCAGAGTGAACATCAACCCTGAGATACAGGTACATCCATTTGATGAGTCCCAAATAGGACTTGACGCGAGTCAAACTGTATTCCACTGCTAGTCACTATCCATCTTTGTTTATTCGCTTTTTATTTCAAAATAATTCGTTTTAGCTTTCAATATTTGCTTGTATTCACATAATTTTAATAATGATACACAATTTGTATTTATTTCTTGATAATTAGATTGGATTCTACCTTTATCCACCATGGAGTTGGTTAACTGTTTGGGATCAGAATGATATAAAATCCATTATACATGCAAATAACATTTTCTCATATCATATGATAATGATCTGTTTGACAATAATCATAATGATGTCTATTTTAAGTTGGAAAAATCGGCGTACAATACAACTGTCTAATCGTTTTTCTTCTGAACATAATCTACAAAGATCTTTTGTGAAACAATTTTGTTCAATGAACAGTTAACAAGTATCAAGTCATGATTATAAATTTGTGAAATTCTTTTGTTAACTTCCAATCTTATTGATAGTTAGACCTATTGAAGTATTTTCAATATGATATTTCAAGGATTTATTGTGAACGCTGTTGTTTTTCCCTTATTAATAAAGTTTCAAAAGTTGTTTAATGAAGTCAAGAATTATGATAACTTGATTGCTTGTTGACAATTCATGAAAACTTTACTAGATTCTTTTGTATTAAAATGTATTAATTGAAATGAAACTCATGACTTTATTTATTCTGTCAGGCAAAATAGTGTTTTATAAGAAAAGATGGATAGTAGCTAGCAGAGAAATCCAGAAGGCACGTTTCGTCCTATTTGGGACTCGTCAGTTGGATGTACCCGTATCTCAGAGTTGATATTCATTCTGGAGTTATCAGGACTCAGTAGTTGAGTGGATAACGAGATAGTGTTTGAAGCGAAAGGTACTGGGTTTGAGTCCCAGATTGAACATCAACCCTGAGATGCAAATACATCCATTTGACGAGTCCCAAATAGGACTTGACGAGCGTCAAACTGTATTCCACTGCTAGCCACTATCCATCTTTGCTTATAAAGTTTGTGACTTCAGACAATATCGATGCAATCCGTATTGGATGCACATATGCCAACAAAAGACTGAGCAATTGAAGTCCAAAATAACAATTAGAAGATACAAGTAAACAACAACAAGTGAAAATAGTGTTTAGTTGTGTTAAATGATCGGTTATAACTTTTCATTAACGTATTGAATTGACTAGTAATTAAGTGTAAATATAATTAGTAATTCCTGAAACAATATGTGACATCAATATGCATTCTTTTTGCATGTAGTAGTCGTTATCATATTAGATTAATTCTGTTGCCTAATGCACTTTCTTCCATAATTATTATCTCTAAACGTCATTTATAAATATATTACACAAACCTAATTCAGTCACCTAATCACTTATTGATTAGTTGATCGATCGACTCACTTGCTTTTATGATAACAGATGGAAATAAAACTGAAACGATATGCACCAACTTCTTCTTCTTCTTCCTCCTCCTCTTAATTCGACTAATTTATGCACATGTACATGCTGTACCCAAATGATTAGTGATAGATTATTGATGAGTGAGCTTTCAAAGTGTTTCCCTTCAATTTCCAAAATATCAATGCATGCTTTCCTATCTCTTAAGTGAACAGTATTGAAGACTGTTTGCACTAAAAACTTTATCAATAAACAACTTCAATGATTCTAAGATGTATATTGAACCCATCACATTCACAATTGATTGATCCTTGGATGGTGATCGATGTAATGTGTGTCAGGTCCTTCTTAGTGCAGATAGATTCCTATAGACCAAGGACCTGTCACACATTACATCGATCACCACTCAGTGATCAATCAATTGTAAATACATCCCAGTCCTACAGGAGTTCAATCGCGGTCCGGATAGCTCAATGGTAGTGTCTGTGAATGTGAAGCTGGGTGATACGTCAAGGAGCATCATTTCCCTCAAGATTACAGATACATCTTGCTGACAAGTGCCCAATAATACGAAACCTATGTCCAAGGTTTCCTGCTGACTACCTCGAACCTATTGTGGGGAGTAATGTAACGTCGTGTACTATGTTACACCTACATAGCTTATTCTAGTTTCTGGACAAGCCAATTCACCTATAACGTTATGAGTCATATTTTGATCTTGTTAATTATTCCCTTATTGACCTTGACAATTTTTTTATATTGGCGTATGTGTATGCACCCTTCTTATCCTACCTATCACATGTCTGTCATTCATTTTAGTCTGACTATAAATGTTGATTAATGCTTGCTCATAGAGAGTTAGCTTACCAGCCATCTCCCATGCATGTCATTCTTACTTCGTTCGCTAACATTTACTCATGTGCTCACTGCCTTCTAGTTTATGTTATTTGTCGATAAAAATGTAGTTGCCGCTTCCCTTTGTCTTCTGATATTATACACCGTTCTGATTGATATAATAACGGTTATCGAGACGATCGATTAACGAAGCACTCCACTACACTATCATAGTTTGACTAATTAACTGTCATAGTTTTTTTAAAGTTTTAACAATAGACCCCCGAGCTAACTAGATAATAAGAAAGTAAATTTATCTTGAGTTATTTCAATATAAAGATTTCAAGACATCAAAAAATATTCTTACAGTAATTCATCAGGGAAAGTGGTTGACTAAATGATGATTGCTTGTAAGTAAGTAAGTTATATATAAGCAAATTATAGATCATAGGTACCAATAGAACACTAAACAAATGATTAAGGAAGTAGAATTGTATTATTTTCAGTCAGCATTTGAAGACATTCTATGATTTTAAGGTACTTTTCATCACAAATCGACATCATCCTACAAACAATCGGAAATAAGGAATTATTGGATAGTTGTTTCATTCGAGTGGATTTCGGAACTCATAAAGAGTGCTCACATACAATCCCACCTGGGATCTAGCTCAGGCCTCTCAACGACCAAGTTACTATTAAACTCATAAGTTGACGTCGAACTATTCAAATGTTAATTTCCAATCATTCATTCTCTTACAAATCTTATGTAGGTGTGCACTAAGGTAGTCTGTCACTAGAGTGGAACTCAAATGCAACCCACGTATTTCTAGAAGACACTGTTATCAGTGAAATGAATATAGGTGAAAGTATGCATCTATAGACCTCAACAACAGAAATAGCGCGAACACGAATATTTCGAAGGAAACTGGAGCTACATATGATGATCTTGGTTGCTGTTCCAGTCCACAAACATTTACATCTCGATTGCCTGTACTGACTGACTTCGTAATGCAAGCACTCAGATTTCGGTGGACTCGGTTTCACTATAAAGATATCAAGTTTTGAGATGTGAAGATGATGCCTATCGATTCATCCACTGTATGACATGATTAAAATATTGTATGGATTCACAAACCCACAAATGATTTACTATCATGATGATGTTTGATGAACAATGTTGCAATGAGTTGGCCGATAATTATTTGACTCAACTTATCAAACATACTTCTGAAGCTTGAAGGCAATTCACAACAAATGGGAGTGACTCGGACGAGTTTCCATTACTTATTCACTTACAAAAGCGTAGTTGTGTATGTATTTAACATTTGTGACAAAATTTGTTTGAAACATTCACTGATTAATTCATAACTGGTCTACATGACAACTCAACAGTTTATCATTGCACACTTAATATGTAACACGTGGAATCAGCAGTTAGAGAACAGCAGTACAGATCTGAAAAAAACGAGGACTTCACACCAAGAGAGAACACAGTGGGAGTCACGAGCCTCTTTATTTCAAAATCAAAAAGCGCGGTGCGCGAGAGTACAGCGGGAAGAGTCCGTTTACAAAGTAGTCTTATGAGTCATCCTGTAAGCTTAGTGTACATAGGGCTTGCTCTTCTTCCTCTAAAGAGTTTATGTTTGGTCGCCCTGCAATAGAACGAAAATAGAATGCATTAGTATATCATACATAGCAATTTCGACTCCGTTACAAATATAATTAAACTTGATGTGTTTGCTATCGTTGGTTAAAAACAACGGTTTGAAGGATATTTCATTGGTTAGGAATCAATATTTATATTTATTTCTTGTGAAAATAACAATTACAGAATCCGTGATAGTTTACATCCATGGTCAGCTTGATATAGATGGCAACATCAAATGGAGATGACAGATATATGTGATATTATATTGTTGGAAGTGTTCTAAGTTTTCAAGGATTGTTTATGTGGCACATTTTTCACACGTATCACAGCAATATATTAAGTCAGTCGGGAACTACTAATTCTCTTGTTAAGTAGACACTCTGTTGATGCATGTTTGGTGCAGTTGTAAAATTTGATACCAGTAATAGTATTATTAGTATTAATAGACTGATAATTGTGCATGTCAGTGTTATCTGAAGATTTGTAACATGTTATGATGTGCACGGTTTTCATCATCAAGGGTAAGTACCTGTCTCCAGAGTGAGGAAGAAAGAGAGATAGTGTGTGTGTAAATAACTTTAGAGGAAGTAGAGGAATCATGGTTATAGAGAATGGATGAAATGCCATTTACAGCATGACTGTCTGAGATCTTATGGGAGTTTATAACTTTACTAATATTTAGATTACAGAAAAAAAAGGCTTTATAGAGTTACAATTTATTAACCAGTATCATCTAGGAATTCGTTATTGTTCTCAAAAGATACCACTGGAGAGTTTTACAATTGTTTCAGAGTCGTTTATAAATGTGCCATTATACAGGACACATGGTCTATCTACATTTTGAGGTGCTTTAATGCGTTCGTAGGAAAGAGAATTAGTCTTTGTACTTTTTAACTAATATTATGTGCTAATAAATTCTGATTAATGACTTTCTCAATAATGCTTTTTTCCTTAGTTGAAATCATGAGTCAATTAAAGCTAGACCACCATGGAAAACCTGGAAGCACCGGACGGCCGTTTCGTCCTATTGTGGGACTCCCCAGCAGTGCGCACCCACAATCCCGCTTCGCGAGATTTGAACCCAGGACCTACCAGTCCCGCTCCAGAGCACTTAACCGATAAATCACTGAGCCGGCGTCCAACGGTGTTAATGTATAACTTCAACCAATCCACGAAGTTTGAGCGACCGTTCACCTTTTACTTGGTTAAAAGGTATAGTTATCTGTGCAAATGCTGTAAAATAATTTAACTTATAGTAACGTTTTTGCAGACATCCTAATTTATCACGATATTCAGCTGAGATAAATAATTCGTTTGGCTTACTTATCCTGTACATTCTAAGGGATGAGCAGGAGTCTAAACACAAGTTAGTGATCTGATAGAATTTCTCAATGACATTCACGAGACTATTACTTGAGGGCAAGGTATGTCAGTCTGAGTGTCTTAACGGGGTATGTAGGAGGTCCTAGTCAGCATGTTCATGGTCCACATATTGGTTGGCTTTTTGTATGGGATGGTTATTAATGGGGGAGATAGAGAGAGCACCAAATACTGTCTTATAGTCACTGCATTCAAATTCGCTGCGTATTTGTATGGACAGTGGAATGACACTTTTACAGAATATTAAATCTGGTATGTTATGTGTTGTTGAGGAACGAACCAACTATGACCAACAGTGCAAGTTAATTGTTGCTATTAATTCACCGTTAGATTACTGACCATTACCAATATTCCAGTTTATTCCAGGTTAAACAGAATCTTCTTTGATGACCTGAGATGGTAAAAAGTTAGTCACACTCAAAGCCGTCCACTGTTTCGTTTCAATGACCCTGAACGACCTGGTAAGAGGCGGTCATTCCGTATTTCACTTACCATGGGTTTGTTGGGTGTCTGTCGAGTTGCATGAGTTTAAGTTCCCTCAAATATAATAAGTCTTTTGCTGAAGTGAAATCACAAAATCATAGGGGAAATCATTAATTGAGCTCTTTCTGTTTCGTATTGTAGACGTTGGCTCAATTGTTGCTTTGTAACTTAATCTGGGATACCAGTTGCTCTACTAAAAGTCGATAGGGTCTAGAATAATTAAGCAGTTCTAGATAGGCAAAGTTTGTGTAAATCATTGTGTTGTATCCCCTGGCGAATTATGAATCATAAATCTGATGTCCATTTATGGACAAATGTAATACGCCTATTCCTATTGGATAGTTGTTAAATGAGTAACCTAAATCTGATGTCTATTTATGGACAAATACAATATGCCCATTCCCTATTGGATAGTTGTTAAATAAGTGACCTAATCGTTTCCAAATTCCTCTTATCACAACCTTTGTTTTGACCTTGGAACTATTATTATTGATTACTTTCCCCCTAGCTACAGCCACATTGGCCAATTACTGTACAAATGTTATTTTTCTATTTTTTGGTATAATTGGGTCTGTTTTGGTTAGTATATATAACCCAGTGTGCTTGTGAATAATGATTCATATTGCTGAGGTTGTTATTTGTGTTTTTGGACCTAACGGCTGGGCTAGGCAGATAGGAAGGACCGAATAGCACCCGATACTGTTCGTACGTATCATTGAACGTTTATATATATTAGTCGGCCCAAAAATCTATACGTCATAACAATTGGCGACGGGGATTCTGGAAAAAAATACAGCAGCCGCTGACGTCATTTCGGAATTAAATAATCCATAATAATTGCCGGTGTTTTTTTTTGGATTTATTATTATTATTTACATTTAAAAAAATGGCCTTAACTTCCGACCAATTTCAGTTGCTAATCCAGCGACAAGAGCAGCGCTTCAGAAAGAGTCAATTGGATTTCATTGACAAATTACACGCGAAGCTGCTGAATCACCCATGCTTTGGGAGTGAAACGGAAGTTGACGCAATAATTTCAAAATTGCGTACAGAGCTGGAAAACAATTACAGAACTAATGAATATGCCGGCGAAAGCCTCAATGAATCCATACAAAGCAATAATTTAAGCGCAGCAGTTATACATGATCAGCCCAGTAACCCAGTACTACCTGTTTCAGAGACATGCCCTGTACACGGTCCAAGTCTTATTAATCCCGAAAACGGACGTGCAAACAATGAATTATCCTATTCACAGAAAGTAAATGTCTTGCAAAATGCTCATGAAATTGCTGCAGTACCCGCCCAAGTAACTGTTTTTCAATAATTACCCAGAGCTATTTGTAGTGTTTCATGTTCAAGAGATATTTCAGTAGACATAAGCGAGGCGTTCCAACAATATAATAGTGAACAGTTGTTTCGGAACCTGGACTGAATCCGATGGTATGCTAAATAAGTTCCAAAAAGAAGGAAGAGAATAATTTTGTCCCCACACAGACTACCCATACTCATCGTATTCATGTTGAAAGTACATCAATGAAAAACTTGGGATTTAAATATGTTTTCACAGTGTTACATTTGGTAATATGCGTAAACTACAAGGTCTAATAATGAGTCGAAAACCGTTAGAACTTTAGGTACTATGTGACTTTTAAGGTCTACGTTTCTGAACTGCCAACCAATGTTCCGTATAACTTTGGACGGTGAAGATTATGTCATAAAATCGTTCTAGATGCATCACAATCCTACTTGTAGTAGTGTGGTATTTGCATGAACTAATGATTTTTTTGTAGTTGATGACTACCTTATTTCGAATTTTAAGTACAATACATTCATTCGTGCCCACCCAGTTTTATTTGCTGTAAATTTCCTATTTCGGGTATTCTTGATTCGTAAAATAATTTGAAATTATTTAGGATATAACTGATGAGCAGGTCACTTCTGCTGATTTGAAGACTATGATAGCTCAACTCTCCGCAGGCAACTGTTTATAAGTATATTTCAAGTTGTTCCATAATAACACAAGAGTTTCATTCCACTTGCGAAGCAAACAGTACGTACAGATTAAACGAAGCCAAAAAAATGTACAAATGACAGATTGTTGAGAAGTATAGTAAGCGCTTTGTGATGCTAGCGGAGAAAAAGACGACAATTTTTACCAAATAATCATTACTAACTAGGTAAGACTTCAGTTTGCGTAGTCTGCCTTTCTATAGGAAACGTGACACGGAATATAAGTGAGTATGCGGAAGAGTCAGGATCTGTTTGCTATAAGAACTTATTTATGGCTGTAATTTTAACTTCACTATATATAAAACTTGTAAACTGATTTTTTTCTGTATCAAATAATGCTCTTCCTTTACCAATAACAATGATAAATGAATAAACTCTTGCACAATTTTTATTTTTGTCCTCATCGTAGTTCCATGGGTAGGTATATCGATAATCTTAACGAGAAACTGTTTTTGACGATTAAAAGTAACTAAATGTTTACTTTGTAAGTGTCCGCTTCCTTACAAGAATTCGTAAGTGTTCGGACGGCTTCAGAGAATTACGACGGAGCTTCTAGAGGCCGCAATGGAGCCTTAGTGTTTCCATCCGATCAGAATGTGACGGAGCTATCTAGAATATCAGCTTGACATTCTACGATTGGACAGTGGCATAATATGAGTCTTTGGAGATTGGTTGAATTATATTGATGATACAACAAATGCTAATATATATAAATACCAATGAGTTGATATCCGGATTTTTAATTTCCTCGAATTCACCCTCCCCCACGAAAGACTGTTGGATCCTCATATAGCCAAGTTACTATTAATGCGATATGTTTGTCACCTTTAACAGGGAATGCATTAGAACTGAAGAGATCATGAGGATCGACGACATTTGATTCGAGGTCACCAACATTTGATTCTTCTGAAATAGTTTTCTTGAATTTCCTCGGAACCTCATTAGTAGATAATGAATCATTAGGATAATCAGTATCTATGAGAGTTGTATTGGATTCTTGATTATCATTAAATACATCTGACATTTTTCTCTCATTTTTATAAGAGAATTCAACAGAAACATATGAATCATCAAAATAATCTAAATCTGGTAGAACAATTACAGAATTTTGATCATTAGATTCATTAGAAACATCTTTCGTATCATGATTAATTTCATTTGGCGCCACTGTATCCAATATACTGCTCGATTTGTTTCCCGTTTCTTCGTGTGCGGGTACTGCAGCAATTTCATGAGCATTTTGCAAGACATTTACTTTCTGTGAATAGGATAATTCATTGTTTGCACGTCCGTTTTCGGGATTAATAAGACTTGGACCGTGTACAGGGCATGTCTCTGAAACAGGTAGTACTGGGTTACTGGGCTGATCATGTATAACTGCTGCGCTTAAATTATTGCTTTGTATGGATTCATTGAGGCTTTCGCCGGCATATTCATTAGTTCTGTAATTGTTTTCCAGCTCTGTACGCAATTTTGAAATTATTGCGTCAACTTCCGTTTCACTCCCAAAGCATGGGTGATTCAGCAGCTTCGCGTGTAATTTGTCAATGAAATCCAATTGACTCTTTCTGAAGCGCTGCTCTTGTCGCTGGATTAGCAACTGAAATTGGTCGGAAGTTAAGGCCATTTTTTTAAATGTAAATAATAATAATAAATCCAAAAAAAAACACCGGCAATTATTATGGATTATTTAATTCCGAAATGACGTCAGCGGCTGCTGTATTTTTTTCCAGAATCCCCGTCGCCAATTGTTATGACGTATAGATTTTTGGGCCGACTAATATATATAAACGTTCAATGATACGTACGAACAGTATCGGGTGCTATTCGGTCCTTCCTATCTGCCTAGCCCAGCCGTTAGGTCCAAAAACACAAATAACAACCTCAGCAATATGAATCATTATTCACGAGTTTGAAGATATATTTGAAAGCTATTATTCTTTAAAGATGCGTTTTGTCTAAGCTGACTAGTAGTTTCACGGAATACGTAGCATGGCGTACCCAATCGTGACCCAGTGTCAATACGTGACCGGGCGCTTCAGATACGATGCGCTCATTAAAACCAATGAGGTCAACAGCAATATGAATGACATGCAGGACTATTTTAGGGATAAGTTTACCACTACGGACCCTCATTTGACCTACTCGGTGGCGGCCGTATTGATACGACTGATTGTATAACATTTATTAGCAGCTGATTGTCCGCTGTTATTCACCAATAAATAGGTACGCAGTGTCAAGTTGAATTTTTCTATATCTCAGCGACCGTAAAAAACACTTGAGTATTCTAGCTTCCAGATAACTCGAATAATCCCAGTCATAAGACCGTAACTGACAACTTTGGTAAGCTCACTCCTAAAACTTCCGTATATCAAGGGGTAATATGTGTAGTTTAGCCAGTGTCAAGGTTAATAGCTAAAGCTTCTTCGCAGCTAATCAGTTATCGAAAGAATTTCGTAAACACAAGAAGTCACCCTGATCAGTAAACAACACTGCCAAGAATTACGACGAAGACAGCTGTACTGATCAAAATATTCAACTGCCAGTTAATAATTGTTCTGCCAGACTGAAATACAACTATTAAGTAACGTTGAGTTTTTTATATCCGTTATTATAACGAAGGCGTTACAACTTAATGAGTAATATCAGTGGTGACGAATCAAATCTCTCCTACACTAATCTGTGTTCTTGTGTGAGTAGGTAAAAAAGTTGTTCACTTTTTCAGCTTAGCAGTTTTCGTAGTACGTGGAGGTTTCTCGAAAATGACGTCAAACTAGCTAAAAAAACCAGAACAATCCTGCTAAGCTAAAAATCTCCATAGTTTCAACCTAAAAGTCTCTCCCCGGGACGTGAAAGGTATGGAATGTGAGAAAGATAAAGTTCAGTGTTTAGTGCTCTTCACTATATGTCTAAACGTGATACTTTTCCTAATAGAATACCTTAAATCAACACAAATTCTAATATACTGGATGTAAAAGTCTAGATTTTTAAGTTTTGATTTGAAGTAAAATGTTCGAGTCTTACAAAGCAAATGAAGTAGTTCCATGATTCCTAATGAAGTCAATTTACACCAGATCTTCGTGGTGACTGTGAATGCCTTATAAAAACAGTGAACTATTACACTGATGAATTTAGGATTATTTGGATAGCATAAACATTAAAAAATAAGGGTCAATTTTGATGTTCTGTAGTCAAGAAAAACAATCAGGACTAACCAATGGATGAATTAGTTGTTGCAAAACTTATCGGCGCTATCTTCAAAAACATTCGTTTTCGGGTTAGGGTGTTGATACGCATCCGTTTGTCTCACTAACACTTATTCAGCCAGTATATTGGACCAAAATGAATGTCTTGCATACTATAGTATGTGATATTGCTCCAGATATGCTCCGTTCTGTGCCGATTCCGAAGTCTTTTAGAGACATTTTCCGTTTGTCATGTAACATTAAAATATATTAATCACGTCTTCAGTAAAGGATGTGCTAGCTCTCACTGTTTTTGGCTCATTCAGCGGAGCCATCGGCTATGCTGTATACACTACTGTAATGCTTCATCTTGGAAAACGGAAGATTCCTATCAATTATGGAATCCAGAAACATATTACTAAATGTGTTGACGTTGTGGATATTGAGTCCATAACAGACAAAAAGGTGTACTGCCGATGCTGGAGATCATCTAAGGTATGAAATTTGATGACAGTTAATTTTTTCCAGTTTCCTTATTGTGACGGCGCACATAACAAACATAACGAGGAAACTGGAGACAACGTTGGCCCCCTCATAATTGAAACCAAAAAGTCATCGTAATAAGTTTGGACGCAAATCGGCAATGCCTTTTTGCTTGCCCCGTAATTATAGCTGTAATTTTGTAGTTACTTAAACTGTGTTTTATTAACAGTTCGAATTTGGTTCTTAAAAGAACGGTTTAATATATTAAACGTAACAGCATTTTGACATAATACCCAGTGAAATACATTGTTACTAAATAAACATTTTCTGCTCTGTTTACTAGTTAAAGTTAGGTCTTATTATGTAATCCATTCAAGAACATTTAAACTCCATATAAATTATCCAGTCGTAACTTCAGTTCATTAGGATAGGATATCTCCTTTATAATTACATCACATTGTGCGAGTGAACTAAAGGTAGTTGAATGGCAACAGAAAGCCTACGTAGCTCTCGAATTTTGTCAGTGGTCGTTTGGTTTTTTAGCAAGTTTCTTTCGGGATGAGATCGATGACCACACACAACCTTTCTTTACCCTGATCAGAAACCGGCATTAACCCTAGAAGGGCTCCAAGCGAAGTCAGTCACTATGCAAGATCATTTACTGACCTAAACTACCACCATTCCTATATTGTGGTGTAGAATCTTCTTAATATTCATATAAAATGTATCATTATTTAAATGAATTGTCGAGTGTTTGTAACTTATTGATACCTCGTGCTTTCATCTTAACGTTCATTAAATAATGGAGTTCTAAGTCCTTGCTAAAGATGCACACAAATATGCATTTGTAATGTCTGTCCCTCTAGTTAATTATATGCAACTTACAACCTGGTAAAAGTCGTATTGGTTCAATTTACTCAGCAAGATAATTTGATTTATTCCTGAAAGTTTTCCACCGAATAGCTATCTCATACTCAAATAGTTGAACTAGCTTAATGACTTGTGTATTCAACGTGTGGGTTGACTTCTCATTTTATTGATGAACACCATTTTATTCTATACGTTTTCAATAATGCACCATTTCTTGTACCAACTACGTGACTATTTGGATATTAACATGATAGCACCATGTTTTTCATCAATAAAAGGGATATCTTCAGATGTAGAAATGTGTCATAGTATTTTAAAAAGTTTCTGAGGTACATCGTGGCACTTTACCTATTTATTTAAACAAACATTGGTACAATTAGGCACCAAACAGATATGCGCCACATAAATCATTCAATTTGTGTGATGACTGTGATATTGTCCGGGTGCCCAGACCAAAGCAGGTGCTTATCTTAGGGAGTCACACCCCGAGCCTTAGACCTCAAGGTCTGACCCACAAGACAGTGAAGCATCGTGATGAGATGCAGTCCAATGATAGTCGGTGACCAACGATTGGTTCACACATCATTTGTTTCCTCAGGATCCTGGGGCCCATGTGCACCATTGGTTTGGAATCAGGGTTTTCTAACTCCCCTAGTTGGACCCTGTGTGTCCACCATTTTTTATCTATTTAAACACATACATATTGGTACAAAAGGGCACCAGATACATACGTATCCACCAACCCAATTAAAGCTCCGGACATTTGCTTTTCATCCTCTCAATTACGTAAACAACACCCCTGGTGCGAGAAGGCAGTGAGTAAGACTTTTCTGACAGTGGTATGCACGCAGCCATGTGAGAGCATTTCGAGAGGGAAAGTGGACTCTCCCCACTCTCAGCCATACCAAGGTATTTGGGGCACTAATATGAAAAGAAGGTCGGACAAGTTTCTCATAACGTAGGACTTGGATTCACCGAATGATTTCATCTCATATTAACTATGATCTGTAAGTTAACCGTTACTTTGGCGACACAATAGGTTTGAAATTACAAACAAGTATGATTAGAATGTTTAGTTATATTGGTATAATATATTTCACAATTCTACTTTTATTCCATGCCATTAGTTTTGAATAGTCTGTCAATAAACTACCGTAGAACTGAGGTTCTTCGGTTTAAATAACCAACTTTTTGTCTGTGGATCGTATGTTTTAATCTTGTTCCACAGAATGACGTTTAATCGATCAGTTAGTATCACTAACCTTTAAATTATGAATAAGAAAGCACAATTTAATGTGCAAACATGTTTGCTAAATATCGATACGCGTATTAGTACTTATCAATTCAAATGATGTAAGAGTTGAGAAACACATCATTTCTAATCGAATAACAGTAGAATATGAATAGGGAAGATCGATCGTTCAGAATGATCTGTTGACATGTTACAATGATCTATAGTTTAATGGGGATTCAGCATGTTTCTGTTGATTTTCATTTTTCCAGAATAAATGGTATCCATTTATTTACTAGATTTCAACAGAATTATTGGATTCGTTTATTGTGCGTTAATCTAAGTCTTCTTAGCATGTCATTTTTCGAACTGCTATTTTCAAGTAGTTGATGGTTGTCACTTGACCAGCTTTTAAGATTTTCAGATTATCTCATCTGAACGTACAAACTCCCATCAGGACCTTTTCTTTACTACCGTTTGGGCTAAAATAAATATGTCACTCATACTGCTGGAGATTCGCGGAAGCTAGACAAACAAGTACTCCCTTGGGTTCTTTCCGGATTATTGATAGTTGTATTGATCATGTCTACCTAGAAGTTCCATACGTTCACTATTTGGATAAGTACAGGTGGTCGTTCATATGGGCCGACATTTTTCAAATCATCCGAAATAGTACCAGTGCCAGATAATCTTTCTCGTGTTCTCGAAGCAATAGGTCAATTATAAATAACCCTGAAATTAACAAATCCTCACCTATCCAAGTCGTTACATTGTTAAAGAAGGTCATAACTTTGTAAAGGGAGAAATACCAAATGCAGCAGAGAACTAGATAGTAAATTAAGCGGCGAAGAATATGTAGATCGGGATCTCCTGCTACAAACGTAGGATAACAATCAGCCTAACCTTGAAGAGAGGTCCTAATGTGAATTAGTTTACACAGACTACTTTTTTAAACGAAATAAGATCCCCACGACTACCTGAACGTCACGAGTAAATTATGGTAGTATCCCAAATCTGTCGCGTTAGATTCAGATTGTACAGTATTAACAAAATTCTACTTCCTGACACATTGGTAGCTGTTGCTGGATGCATTTCTGGTGACCATATTAGTGGATTTGTTGCATAATTAACTTTTAGACTCTCCGTAAACGCAACTTCTCAATAACCTTCATCCAACACCTAGTGTCCTTAATTATCGATCAATCTTAGCATTTTCCCAAGTATTGACTCTATGTAACATGTTTTATTACCAAACTGATATGCATAATTTATGCTTTAAATCTGCCAACTTTACCGTCACTTAAGAGGGATCTGTAAATTATTTGATATCATATTCCCATCAATGTTAGATCACGCAATTGAAGACCGAAAACATTTCAGAAAAGGACTTTATTGTGCGTTTTATTTAAACACATAAATATTGATACAAGAGGGCATCAAATATATGTGCGTCACATAAATCATTCAATTTGTGTGAAGCTGGGATACTGCCTGGGCGTCCAAAGCAGGTGGTTTTCTTAGGGAGCCACTTCCTGAGCCTTTGACCTAGAGGTCTAATCCACAAGGCAGTGGGGTAAGTTTAGGAGACGCAGTCTTATGGTCACAATAATTGATCTACGATGACTTACCTGTGTTGTGTTATTTGATCGCTAGTACTAACCAAAGTTTGTCAATAATCCTAACGACGCAGGCACTAAAATAGTTCACCATAGTAATATACCCTTCGAAGAAAATTAACACCTATGTCTTGAATGATGAGTACCAGTAAACAGGAGACCTGAAACTACGCAATATGTATGTGGAGATTAAACATTTAACTGGTCATCAAATTTATCTTTCGTTGTTATGTTATGAAACTCAATCGGTGGTCTTAAAGTATGCGAAATCGATGTCCAAAATTTAGAAATATTTCTCAGCATAAACAATTTAGCAAGATAAAAGTATTAAAATCCTTTGATACCTGTCGGTTATTTTTCTATCGTATGTAGTTAATTACTAATTAATGGTTTTAACCAGTCAACTGTTACCGAACGTGATTATTAACATGAGCTCACTTTACCATATAGAGGTTTATAAAGTCGCTATTATGTGATTTGATAGGGCATTAGTCGATAATAAGACAAATAGTTACTCTTATACACATAATATTTAATACAAAAGACAACCAATTAGTTGTTATTTCAAGTATAAGTGGTTGTAGGACTACAGGACTTACTAACATTTCCACTTATAAATCGACAAAATTGAATGATGGCTAGTACTGTGATCTGGGACGAGCGCCTCGTCCTACCTGGGCCCGTCAGGTGGATGTACCTGTATCACGCAGTTGGTGTCCAATTCTGGACCGGAAACCGTTGCCATCCGCTTCAAACACCATCGCGTTATCCACCAAGCTTTTGACTCCAGATAGCCACGAGGCTTCTTCAGTGTCCAGGAGTACAATCGTTATAAGCTTGTTACTTAATGAAAATATCGGGGAGCCCTCAAAGGATGAACATATGCCGAAAAAGACTGATCTGTTGCAGTCCGAAAGATCAATGGGAAGATTCCAGCTACCAATGCAAATGAATTTGATTAGTTTTTTGTATCTACCATGGTTAGATTATTATCTAATGTCATGGATATATCGCTATATTCGAACGAAGTACTTCTATGAATCATCATTATTACTGTTACATATATTCTTGCTGGATAATAATCAAGTAACGAGACATATATATATATGAGTCAACTTTCTGATTGTCGACTTGCCATATGATATTTCGATGGACCATAAGACACAACATACATATTAGTCTAATTACCTTCATGATGCTCAAACGTCTTTACATTGTGGATCCACCTTGTCTCACATTAAGGTAGCAATTATTGTGAAGACGTAGTTAAATATTTTAGTAACTTAGTCACATTCGTTAGTCATATCTTTTTTGATCTTATAAGGTCATAAAGTGTCCTTATTTATACGTTATATCATTGATCACTAAATGTCTTTTTAATACTTAGTTCATTTTATTTCCATTTGATCAATGACTAGTATAAGCAAAACACATAAAACTCAATGTATTTACATTTAATAGGAATAATATATTTGTAAAATCTCAGCGAATGATTTTGAAGTAAATCCAACGTTTCGCCTGGCAATCTAGTTCAAGCTTTTTCAAGGAACCACATTGCCAGGCGAAACGTCGGATTCACTTCATATTGATTCCCTGAGATCTTACAAATATATTCTTCTTCCTATTTAATATCGTCTTACATCAACTCAGCTTCCAAATACCGTGTAACTATTCGCTCTAATTTAGACGAAAGTTCTTATACTCAATATATTTAGTTATAATTTTTCAAGCTAATTTTGATGTGTCATAAATCTTCATCTGTAGTCTTGTCGCCTTTGTGTTTTGCATTGAGCCATTTAAATTTTCGTTCATTTAGTTGTACAGATAATAAAAAAAATCAAAATGAAAATCAAACAATCCATTGCACAGCATAGAAACAAGGAAACATTTTCCAAAGTCATTGTAGAAAGAGTTAATAAAAAGAGAAAGATTTATAGCCTACAAGTTCATTACCACTATTTGGTTACATAATATACAAACCAAAATTTATTGAATAATCACTTTAGATACATCAATATCTTTATAGTTACAAACTAGAAAGGGGGTTAATAATCATTCTAATTCTCATTGTTACATATAGTCCATAAAATTATATGCAACTGATCAGTCTCTTATTGGTACATGTGCATCCTGTATGGATTGCCTTAGATCAATTTTCAGTGATCATTAATGTTATATTATTTTACTATCAGTTGAAATTTATATATTGAGATCAGGTCACCGTTACTACAAAAGTCTTTCTATGGTTAAGGTCAACTGATCTAACACTAATAAATTCTTATCAAGCCCTATTAAATATGCTACATAGTTATCTGAGAATAATAATCATAATGTGATTATAGTAATACTTTTTCATGGTTCACCAAAAGCTGATATCATCTAATGAACAATAATCAGTCAGTCACAATGTATAACTTCGTACGTACGTACATCAGTTCGAGTTGTCATTACCACATTAACACGGATGCAGTTGTCGATTCAAATCCCATAGTGGTAGAAATAGTAAGAGTATAAGTATTATGTGAAAGATAAGGGTTTGAAGATGTTATTCAAAGAGTATAATCCAGTGAGATAAATTTGGAAAGAGAAAAAGAAAGATAGAGACATGAAGAATTCAGAAGATTAGAATTTGGGAGAACACAAAGAGTGGATGCACCTTCGCCATTGCAAACGATTTCGAACCATGTCATTCAAGGTCTCTAACCATCGGTTGTTATCATCTCGCGGATCCCAACCAGGTGGTCTACACCTACCAACATGGCTGTCTATTTGTCAGTGACTTCTTGGATTTATGCCATATTGTGGTTTGGCCGCCCCTAGCTTTCTTCCAACCTGCTCTTACACCATAAAGCATTGCACGTCGGAGCAGTCGGTGGTTGGGCATACCTAACACGTGTCCCAGCCATTTCAACTGATGAAGCTTCACTGC
The DNA here is from genome assembly GCA_944470415.2 of Schistosoma rodhaini. Lineage (NCBI taxonomy): Eukaryota > Metazoa > Platyhelminthes > Trematoda > Strigeidida > Schistosomatidae > Schistosoma > Schistosoma rodhaini. The sequence goes on from OX104040.1 coordinate 7,351,255, forward strand.
TTCATCAATCGATTTGCCATCCTTACCTAGTACCCGTTTCCTAACAACTACATTACTTACCCGGTGGTCCCAGGATATGCGAGCAATCCTTTGAAGACACCTATGATCGAATACTAGTAGCCTACGAATATCCTCTACTCTTACAGGCCATGTTTCACCGCTATAAAGTAGGACGGAACGAACTGCTGCACTAATTGGGTCCAACGTTGGGACGAATTCGGGGGTCGCCATGTCAAAAGATGTTTTTTCTTATGCTTAAAGTTAGTATTTGCAAGAAATAGGCGTTTATCTGAGCACAGCTGAAACAGACGGTCGCCATTATCTGTTCTTTCCGCCATGACACCATAAGATCCTCCAAGGTGTCTTTCCCTTTCACTTAGTTTACCTACTTGAGCATTAAAGTCACCAGCCACTATTACTAAATCAGAACGTCTAGCTTCTCGGAGAAGGTCAGAAAGTTTCCTGTAAAACTCGTCTTTTACATCGTCTGAGCTGCAGCCAGTGGGAGAGTAGGCAGAGACGACGAAGAGGCAACGACGAGTTTCCCTATCTTTCCCGGGTCCTTAGTGATCCGTTTAGTCGGACAGCGCATAGACGACTGTCTACTGGGATCCAGTCTAAAAGAGATGGTTCTGCCCTAGGACTTAATGCTATACCTACTCCAGCGAGGCCATGGGAAGCAGAATCAGGGCTTCCAGATACACGAAGTGTGTATCGAGATGAAACTTTATTTTGATTAGGTGCGGTCAAATGAATGACACTACTCGGATCTTGTATGCGCGTTTCGGAGACGCAGCACACATCGATGGTGTAAGATTCTAGAGTCCTAGCTAAGGAATCCTGTTGTCCTATTTGGCACAATGTTCGGACATTAAAAGTTCCTACATGTAGTTTAGAGCGAGGTTTCAGGAGACCAGGAATAACGTTCCGTGTACACGAATCGTTTGCCCTAGCGGTGCGAGGTGATAAAAGGACGTGGGAAGGGTTAGTCTTGGAGATAAGAGAATTGTTAGGAGGTGTGGGAAGGATTTGAAAGTGACCAACTTGGTCTCGTGTGCTGTTACGGGTATGAGGGCATTTATCACTTCTCGGCTGCCCACACCGTGGAAGGGTATTTCTTGAGGGACCTGAAAAAGAAGTTGGATTAGTGTTAGTCTTAACGACCTGGGAGCGTGACCGCAGTGCCCAAGGGACAACTGCTTGAGGCCGGTCACGCACTGCCTTTTTGTGGGGGATTTCTGAAGTGTTAGCTCCGTTCTTCAAAGGACCTTACCGCCGGAGACGGAAATCCGTGGGATAAGGTGAGATGTGCATTGTTAGGGTCGACCTTTTCTAACCCCACCCCTCCTTGTGGGAAGGCAGCATCGCTGTCATGCTGGTTGTCTGAAGGAAACGCCCTACTGCCGTCACACCTCTGTACAGTCGGCAGTACGACTTCGCCTTCGGACCTTGGGATTGCTGCTTTTAGTCTCACCTCTCTTCAACCGACCTGTCTGGCATGGTAGGACCTCGAGGAACGATTGTTCCAGCCAGCATAGCTCGATTGCTTCATCACGATAGGCAAGCCCGACCACCACGTCAAGGTAGCAGCAACGGTCGGGACTTGGTTACATAAACATTTAACATAAGTAAAAGATTATTAGACATTAATTTCTATTGAATATATGACAAAGCAAAATACAGTTATATGTTCCAATATTAATGTTTACCATAATAAACGTTTTAATTCTAAACACACTGATCGATAAAACAAATAAATTGCTTAACAGTTTAATTCATCGATTGATTCAAACTAGACCATCATGGAAAACATGGAAGCACTGAAAGGCCATTTCGTCCTAGTATGAGACCCCTCAGAAGTGTTTGTCCACGATCCTGTACGCAGAACGCTAACACAGCACCTCCAGTCCCGCGTGTCAACGCTTAACCTTCAGTCTACTGAGCCGGCTTCCTATTGTCCATAATTTGTCTATCCTATTGATAGTGGCAAAAATTATTCTTTGAAAGCTCTTCTCTTTAAGATATCTAAGTAGGCTTTGATTGCTTTTTAACATCATGACCTTGTTCGTTTATAACGAAGACAAACAAGCATGATCATGGCAACCAGAACAAAATAATGTAGTTTTGTGAGTAAGCACTGATTATGCTGTTTAGAATGGCAATTAAAGCTTTCCAATCCAGTCATATAGCTAAGAGGACATAACATTATCAAACTCCTTAGTCGGTCAGCATCTAAACTAAATACCATTCCCACCACATTAGAAACTTCGTGAAGCGTTTGCTCATCAGCAAGGGTGAATAGCTTCGAAGCTAACCGCTTTTTTGTCATCTTTTGGTTTCATTTACTGTCTGTACTCCTACAGTCTACCGTCGTCAGGTTGCTCAGCATTTAATGGTATATAGATATTTTAGCATAAGCCATAGAAAAGTGAAAGCACCACTGAACGCTATAAAATGTAACTTACCACTCATGTGTTATTGTAAACTGTTTTAGCTAATGATACAAAAAGGCTCGTAAATGTCTACCGAAATCCCGCCCAAAAGTTTTAGTTTTATTGTTAAAAAATCTTCTTTATTTGTTGATGTGATTGTATTTTACAAAGTCATTAATTTACACATTACAACAGTTTAGTTACAACAGTCAAATCTAACCATGATTCACCATTGGAACTTAAAACGGTTGAGATCAAGAAAATAAACAATTGGGCTAAACGTTTTGTTCAGCAAAATCAGTTCAATTCACACACTTTAAATCAAGTAATGATTTTGTATGTGGATGTATGGATATCTTCATTTCTTAAGTATATGAATGATCCGGTCTTCTAATTCGTCCAAAATTGCTACTTTCTCTTCGTAAATATAATCAAAGTACATATGACTTCCGTGATAAATGGTATTACAATTGTAAAACCAAATATATACCAAAGCTGACCGATACTCCAATGATCAATGATTAGAAATGCACAAAATAAACATCCAAGCGAATGTATAAAGATGCCTGAGAAAAGCACTGATAGTTAAGTGAAATGAACATGAATCTAGGATGCTATTCGAAACTTACCGTACCATCAGTGGATATAGGTTAGTTTGTTACCAGTGTCAAGTAACATCATTGAAACTTTAAATTATGAATAAGATTAGGTCATTAAAGTTGATAAAAAAAACCTTACTTTGATCCATAAAGTGCAATACGTTAATCTATAGCCGTTTTTCATTTATTTTAGATGTCAAATGCTAAAAATACTGACACGGTAGACAAAGAGTCTTGTGTTTTATAAGCTTAGTAAAATAATAGGTTTCAGAGTACTAAGAGTTTATTTAATAATTTACATTCATTTATGAAATGTTCAGCCTTATTCAGACACCATCAACTTGGATGTATAAGGCGAAGTGATTTGACCCGCATACGGGAGTCCATGGCGAATTATTGGGACGATTCAGATTTTTGTAGTGAAATAGTATAAGTGTGTGACCGCCACATTTTTAAAAAACGTTGAGGGGTTCTTAACGAATTTCAGCATCATTCATATGCTGCTTTTACATTATTCTGACATTAAACAAAAGTTTCGGTCAACAGAACTTGTATAATTTGATAAAGTTCTATCATTAAACTTGAAGATTAGAGTAACAATGTTCAAAATAAGATTACTTTGGACTTTCATTCAGCTTTGATTAATTATAGTCAAACTAAATAAATTGTGGCTAACAGGAAAATCAAAAATGCACGCTTCGTTCTATTTAGGACTTGTAGAGGTGGTTAATTCACACGTAATTCTCAAATAATTTTTATCATTATTTACGTTTTTCATAATCTCACGTAGTTTAGAAAAATCTTTTTTTCGGCTAAAATATGTTTAAGTGGATATCGAAGATTCCCTTGTATACTTTCCTCCATGGTACATTAGTTTACTTTCACGAGATACACGTGCTAACTACCTCACATATTGTTCTTACCCAAACTCCTCTAATATTAACAGGATTCCAATATACCTGTTGTTTAGTTTTAGGCTTGGTGATTTTACTCTCTGTCGTAGTCAGTTATCTGTCATAAAATCGAAGTATATCCAATATTTTAGATTTGTCAATCTCTTATCATAAGTGTGGGACTATTTTTGAACCTATTGAATGCACAACCGTTTACTATTCACTAGTAACTTTGAATAACTTTTTATTGCTAAATAATTTTTCGTACGTTCTCTTGGGTAAAACTATTATTATTCAGAAACTTGCAACTTTGGTGTAACTCCTTACTTGGATGTACATACATCCTGATTTTAATGTTCGTTTGGGAACCCTAACTTAGCACTTCTCGATTTAAATCCCCGTGTTATTCACTGAGTTTAGATAGTCACTAACTGACTCATTGGGGTAATTCAAAACCTTACAACGAAATATGGCTAGTACGGCTACCTAATATTGCAGGAGAATGACTTAACAATTTGTGATTGAAAAGTTTGCTCTGGAACAGTTTTCGATAGTGACCACTTGTTACGTTGTTTTTCTCAAGGTAAACGAAAACATTAAAAAAATTCATGAAGGTCTCTCAAAAAACGTGCGCGCTGTTCAAGAAGATAAGTGGTACTTTTCTTCGCCGAGTAAGTTTTTCAGCTTTGATTATATTCTAACGTGTAAGAGCTTTCATACTTATTCAAGCTAAATTCCCAGTCAGTTAAAGCTTTTTGCGTTCAGTTTCTACCATTTTTAGGGTTTTTGAAACACCATTATTCTAGGAATTATATTTTAGTTTATGTCAGTTCTTTACTGACTTAAAGAGGTTTTTCGTAGTTCTGTCTGTGAGCAAACTTCATAATTTTAATGATGCAAACAAAACACAGTTATCGTAAACTCACATGCCTCTTGCCGGTCGAAGATGGGATGCAATATCACAACTGCAACAAGTCCTACCACAACGTGTGAACTGGACTCACACCAGCTACATATAAGAAGCGTTGCAAGTAACTGTCAACTTGGCTGTACAAAGCGTGCTGTTCTACAAAGTTTCTGCTGATTCTTGAGGCGGTTGAGTTGCTAAATACAATTAGAAAGCTGCCCATAGATAAACAACTAGCAGAAGATTAGCAGCTACTTAGCGAGCTACTCGCAGAAATAGTAACAGTAGTTAGTATTCACAAACTTAACCGAATAGAATGAAAATTGGGTTCAGGTGTTCTGCCAAACCGCCTCCTGAACGTAACTCGTGCTTCCGCTGAAAAAATAGACACAATATTGAAAAATTCACGCAACTTGACTAAATCTGGAATATTTTTCAGTGCTAATCTCAGACTGGTTGACCGTATTGAGAGACGATAGGGAAAAGCAGAAATAAATGAACACCGTCGGAACGGTGAAAAAACCTTATACTCAAGGGTTTTCATGTCGTAAAGGTTCAAGGCAAAACGATCTCCAAACTACTCTGTATGGTAAAGGGAAGAATTTCACAGAACTAACGGTGTGATGTACATATATCTGCAGCCCACCAATAGGAATGGCGGAGCTCAAAACCGTGGTCGACAGAAAAGCCTAATGTCATCTCCATCTCATAAACATGATTAACATCAGAAGTGTATGATGACGGAATTTGATCGCTTGGTTTCTTACTTCGCAGGACTAACAGACTAAACCATATGGGTGGTGGGGTTCATCGGTACAAGTAAGCACCCTAACTATACGAGCTATCGGGACAATGACACACGACTAAGGGACACGTGAACTGCTGCGCTACCGGCTGAAACGCAAACTGTAATTATTTGTAGTATACCACTGTCCAGAATGTGTTGTGGATGAATTCCTCCTAAATAAACTTAAATCCTAGCCAAATAGGTGTAAAAGCCTTATAGTAGATGACTTTAATGCACACACTGTAAATTGGGGAAACTCGGAAGTATAGCTATCACAGCATTGTTTGATTCTAGATTGTTATAAACCACAATCGCCCTACCTTTATTCCAGCACATGGGGAAGCCCGCCAGGTATTAACTATGAAACTGTCTATATGTCCTAGACTTAGTCTATAAGCACAATGATGCCATTCAAAATAGTTTTTCCACCTACCAAGAAGAGTGATCATGCGGTCATTTTATTCAAGTTCATGGCTGATATAATCAGTCAAGCAAATGCGGCCCTCAGACTGTATACACGGAAAAATCGACACGATCGGATGATCTACATCCTAAAATACTGAAACGAATGGCCCCGCTGACCGCGATATTCAATATGTCAATTGGGCGAGGTGAGTCACCAACCTACTGAAAGGAAGCAATTGTCACTGCAATTCATAAGACAAGATCAAGAAAACCTCCATCAAACTACAGACCTGTCAACCTCGCCAGTGTTGTAGTAAAATACTGGAATGGTCAAAAAGGTTATAGTGGCATTGATTTGAGACAACAAATTGCTAAACACTGATATACAGAGTCGCTGGATGATGGAAAATCAATGTGTTGTCTACGCAGACTTCAGAAAAGCATTTGACAAAGTGTCGAATAATAGACTTCTCTTGAAGCCGGGAAATATAGGGATTGCCGGACCTCTTTAAAGTTTATCAAATATTTCTTAGTGGGTAACAGACAGAAATTAGGATCAGATTTCAAATGACCCTTCTGAAGACCAGTACTTAGCGGAGTGTCATAAGACTCTCTCCTACATCATTTGCTTTTTGTACTGTATGCAAATGAATTAGTGATTATATTTGAGTCCCCGATGTTACTTTACGCTTATGATGTAGAAATTTGGAGAGAAATAATAGGAGGTGTAGTTATGTGTGCACTGAAGGCGGACTTGTATGTTCTGATTAGATGGTTTAAGGCATTTTTGATGCCCTTCAACGCAGTCTAGCGTGTCTACATCAATATCGGGGATACAACGGCAAATAGCTACAGCATTTGGTAAGGGCTGGGTACCTGTAGTCCTGTCTCACAGTAATCTAGGAGCAACGGTGACCCACAACCTTAAGACTAGGGTCCGCTGCCTTGAAGTTGCACGCAGGGGGTCCGAAAACCTATGAACTTTAAGATGTACATCTACCATCTTGCACACTAATATGCTCGCTACAGTATGCATAACTTCGGTGAGATTCAAACTTGAGAACTGAGTTTAGTCTGCAAGCCCCTGTTTAAAAGGTGAATCATATTTCTTTTAAAAATTACAGAGGGCAGATACCCGTGTTGATGAAGAATTCTGAGGTTTGTCATATATACAGAAGCTTGATGAACTAGGCTTCTTAACTCTGTCCTACCGCATATTAACAGATAATCTGGTTTCAATGTATAGAATACTAAGAAATGGTTTCGGACCTGAAATATCCTCTTTTTCTTCTTACTATGTCAGGGCAACTAAGAAAACACATTGGGAGAGTTCAAAAGCCAAGAACGAACAAAATATAGATCACGCACATGCTTTCACACTGAACCTTCAGCTCTTGGAAATTGTTACTCGAATAAGTGGTATCTGCACATTCAGTCAACTGGCTCAGGAAAACGATAGACACTCTCACCCTACCAAAAAAAGATCAACACAGACCGTAGGTCTTCCTGCTTTAATAAACTAATGTGAATCTGATATACGCATGTATGATACTTTCAAAAATCACCCACAGATCACTGTCTCGTGTTTATCACGAGGCATTTGTGGCCAGATATGCGAAAATAAACTACAATATGACGCAAGTAGTTGAAAATATCAATCTCTTATAGAGAAAATTCCTTTATGTTGGTAAATTTACTAACACGTACATGCATTGACACACAGTAACCACTAAAAGGATACAAAAAATGTTCTGGATAAGGCAACTTCCGATCGTGGCGATGACGCAAATGAGTGTCTCAATTAGCAGAAGTGCTATTGAAATCCCAGAGGGCAGAAAGTACCTGTGTTCATATTAGTTTAAAGTGTTTATATTACATTGAATCCATTTTGTTAGATTGAGGAGGCAGATAAGGTCTCTAAATAAAGTTAAACCATTTTCATTCAGCTCACCGGATTGCAAACTACTACAGCAAGTAAAATTATTTGGAAGAAAGTGACCATGAATCTCGTTTCCAAGATCATGACTCTTAATTCAATTACGTGCCATGAAACACAATAATAGGAATTATTAGTATTTAAAAAGTAAAACAAAAGTTAGACTTTGTGGTAACGAAAAGCCAGACTCTCTGTAAAATGAAATTTCGGTAGTCGAAGAAATATCTTGACTACTGAGAAGCAAAGTTTACTTATTCTATGTACTTCTCTATTGCAAATGTTACAAGCTTGAATTGAGTTTTGCACGACAGATTTAAAAAGGACACAGATTTCGTACCAGTTGAATTAACTTTGCTTTGGTTTAGTTGTTGCATCAAATCATACCTGTTTGGCTTTGGCATGATTTATTCTCATGAATTTTTGGAATTTTTTAAAAATACGTTTTGCGTAACCCTTCTTAGTTGGTTATCACATCAATGGTTGTCTTGTGTATTCCGTATTTAGCTTTTTGGCATCAGCCAGCAAAAATGTTGATGAGATCTGGACTGGTAAAATGGATGCTAACAACGACGAATGTACTAGTGTAGTAAGTAATGTTACGGGACGAGCCCAACATTCCACCGCGCAAAATGCAATAAAGAAATCTCTTTTTGAAATAATTAAAGAACGGAATATCACTGGATATTGGTGGTCGTCAATGTACATTAGTGTCCGGAGACCCGGATAAAACAGTTACTATCTTAAGCAGTCTCTATGTCGATGCTCTGACTGGTAGGAAATCGAGGGTAGTGTCGAAACAATGAAGAGCAAGAAAGATAACCACAAACAGCGCCTGTTTATTTGACGAGTCTTTAGCAGGCTCATATTCCACGTCACAGATTACTGCGCTAAGGTCCTAAAGTAAGACAATATTTAACCGTAGTGAAGTTTGAAAGAGTTTGACCTTATCGAATGTATCATGAGTAATTTGTTCGAATAAAATGGCTCTGATCCAAAAACAACCAAAGAAAAGCTCTTAGTTGTTGACATGCAGGAAACAGAAACGTTTTCAAAAGCCACAAACACAACTTTCAAAGCAGCCAAATCCATCCGTAGTTCAATTATTTGAAATCTGGAGAATTTGAAGGAACATGACACTAAAAAGTCATGCACACAATTCGGATTTAGTTGAATCTGCCATCATAAGTATACTACCAGAGGAGATTTCATAGATACATGTCACTAACGTAATAAAACTAAGTAAGTGGGATGGAGGCGAGACCTGGCCAAAAAGGATTTTGAAGTTGGTAGTCGGAAATTACGAAGAAAAGGACGCCATACTGAATAATTCATACAAAACTAGCAATTTGAATATTCGTATCCTACCAGATCGATCACCTGAGGATCGAATCAGGCGACGAAATTTTATTGGTGAGTTAAAAGCTTAGAAGTAAAATAGCGAGGCGAACTTTAAGATTCAGAGGAACTAATGTTTCCTAGACCTGTGTGGGTAGAATGAATGATTTTCAAAACACCTCAAACGTGCGCTTTACGAACGCTCATAGTCTTAGAAATCAAACGTCCGAACTAAGTTTGGTGCTAGGTGAATTAAGCATAGATATAATTGTTTTATTAGAAACGCATCTCGTCGTATACATAGACCGTTCTCCAACCACTGCAAGTTACGTCTGTATTACTAGTGATAGAGTTAAGGATCACAAAGGAGGGGGCATAATACTATGTTACAGATCACTTTTGTGAAAAATCGACGACATCAGAGGAGCGTGATAATGGTACGTGTGAAGCAGTTTGTTAGACAATTAAATCCAAACACCGGTTAGTGACTGTAGGAAGGATATACTGTAGTCCATATTGTCTTACTGATGACTTGATCTGAAGTAATAACTGTTCCAGAAGTAAAGTAGAATATTTTTTCATCGGTGGGGATTTTAGCACGCCGCAAACCAACTGCATAGAGATTAAAACTTCGGGTGAATGTTTCGATAACAACTTTATATCAATCATTATTCAGTGCGAGCTTGTACAATGTATCGTAAAACCGATACTAGTTGATTTGGAACATGGACTGTCGCTGCTGAACCTTGTATTTGCACACCACTGTAACCATGTCACCGACATTCAGAACTTTCCCCCATTAGCAAATGGTGACCACGTTTTACCGTATTTTGAGCTTCGGACACAAAGTATACAGTATTTATATGCTCAACCCCCCCTCTAATATTTGATGAACTGACATTTCGGTGATCGGAGACTGAGCTATCTGAACAGACTGATGGATCATTGCAGATGGATCGATTGAAGAAGAATGGAATATGTTTAAAGTCACACTCCAATCCATGACATTACCGTACATCCCATGATCAACACGTAGGCTACCAAATTACGCTTCATGGATCAACAAGGATACTGAAAGACTGCTGAGGCGTCGGAAACACTCCTAGGAATTATACTTGTCAACAACACACGAATCGCTTAAGTGTTAATATCGGAAAATCCGAAGTATGTGTGAAAAGACTACAGCTAGATGTCGTACCATTTACTGAAGACAGTTGGCATATGATAGCCATACATGTCGGGAACGACTGTTTTCTTACATTAAACGAAAAACATAACGTAGTGATGGTATTTCCCCACTTTTGTTGCACGAAAATTCATATACGCTAGCTGAATGAGATCTGGCCAAAACTATCTCAGAGAAGTCTACTCTGCGTATATTGTTAACAGTACTTGTCATAGCCAAATCACAGATGCCATCTATTAGACCTGGACATGTGAATGAGGTAGTCGTTCTTCGATCGGTCATTAACCTAAGCTGTAATAAGAAACCGGGGTATCCATGGGGTTACATCCACGATTGCTTTCATCCCTTGCCAACCTTATTTCAGGGCCACTCACGAAGTTCTCCAACATATCCCTTGACCAAACTCAAATCCCTAACGATTCGAAAGAATCTATAGTTAGTCCTATATTCAAATATGACCAGAGACAGATCATGCCTAACTACTGACCTGTCAGTTGAAACGGTATAGTAGTCAGATTACTTGAAATGTTAATTCAGCTTAAGTCACCAAGTTACATAGAATCATAACCTTCGTCAAATCACGAGCAACACGAATTTCGAAATAGGCATTCATGACTATACAACTAACGTTTTACGAGAGTGGATTAAATAACAACCCAAGACAACTGTCTTTCTGTCAATGTGATATTCATAGACTTTATCAAAGCATTTAATAAGATTTCGCATTTATGTTCTATGCAAAAACTCTCGGGCTTCGGAATAACATATGCTGCAACGGACAAGAAACTTCCTCTGTGGGTTGAAGAAAGAGAGTAGGGGTGAATGGGATATATAATCGCGTCCGGCTAAAAGTGGAGCACCCAAGGCACCATCCTAGGTCCTCTACCTTTTTCCTCTACGTCGATGAATTACTACCATTACTCAAGTCATCGACATCAACATCTGGAGAATAATAAAAGTGAGGCTGATCATTTTTGTTCCCAAGCTGACCTAGACCAACTAGATGGATGGTTCCAAATCTGGAACTTAGTGACTAATTTCAAAAAGCGTGCTCATGCACATCGGACAAGCTAATAGTTGTCAGTGTATTATCAAAGGTACACCGCCTCCATGCGTGCAAGAACACAAAGACTTATGGGTGATTGTAAGTCATGATTTTAAAAACACGTACACACTGCAACTCAGTAGCCACTAAAGGTTTTCGAGCATTATACTTACTTTTCCGTGTATTAAAATGCTTTTACGAGATGTTTCGAATTTTATGTCCTGACTATGTAAGTTCACATCTAGAGTAGTGTAATCAGGAAGCCAGTACATGTCTTATTAAATATACTAACTTGCGTGAAGGTATTCAGCATGTGGGGACAAAACTAGTGAAGAGTCTACCCAGACTGCCTCACATTCAGCGCTCAACACATTTAAACCTTTCTACCTTATCGTATTGTAGGATGTGAGGTGACTTCATATTGGCATTCCATAACTTTGTTACGATTTGGGTGTTGATATGTTTTGTTATTTTGCTCCATCTATCAATAATAATCTCCGAGGCCATAACAAGAGGGTCCAAAAACCGCGATCCAGTCAGCTCGGAGTAAAGGTTTGTTCTTCTAATTTAGTGACCGATGCGTGAAAGGCCTTACCCAAACAAGTAGTATGAGTACTATCAGTGGATATTTTCAAGGAGAAGCTGGATCTTCACTGGAAAGAGAACAGAGAGGATTAACACAGATCCACCAACCAGCTTTCCCTATTACTGAAGACTGATGTCATCAGAAAATCTGAGTAAAGTTTTATTTCTATTTTATGTACAGTTCTGACAAATCCATACCGTCAAGTGTTTCTTTGACACAAAATAAAGCGTTGAACAACAAAGAGGGTAGTTAGTAAACAAGAGTTAGATACTTGAAAAGAAACAAAAGTATTTCCGACAAGATTAGATCCCATATCTGTCTTCAAGGGTTCCGGTAACCTTAACAAGTAGACAGCCAAAGGTTAACAGTCATAAACTGAACCATGCCGTGACACACAGTTTGGTCAAACACAACCTTATTGTCAAAGATCAGGCTACGCCCAACAGTAAATTAATTAATAAGAGGTAAGTATTTGACAAAAATCAAATAACAAAAACCCTGACAAGGAATATTAAAGAACATAATATGTGGTCAAAAAGATACCTAAATGAAGGTTGAAATACAAAACAAGGAGAACAAACAAATAGATGACAATACTGTCTAGTGAAACGCTGCAGAGGGATTCTCAGCATTTTCTTTTCGTTACAGATGGTCTATATGGTATTAAATACAAACATTAAATAAAATTAATTGCATATTCATTTTGGAATAAGACATCCGACGAACGTGTACCTGTCTAATGCATTATTTTAATGCTGTTGATTAACTGGTACCCGGTTTCTTAATTAATTCGAATGCCTTGGATGTGAATCTTCTAAATATTTCTTTATTAACTTGTCTACCTATTCATCTGTCGATCGTATTCTATTATTATATCGATCCACAAACACTTAAGATGCAATGACAAATTGGCATTCTGGACAGTTTGCACTCATTTCAGTACAATACGGGTTACATTAATATGACTGGTTCTGGATTTTTTCTTCACAATACAATTGCTGAATATTTTTTTAGTTCTACTGTTATTTCTATTCTAATACACTTCCTGGTGATTCTTGAGGGGTTGGTTGAAAAAATCTTAATTTTTTATTGTTTATTTTCCTTTGACAGACCAACTTTGCTGAGACCTAAAACTCATCAACTAGAACGTCAACGCGAAAATGCAGTGTTCCATAGCTAGCGAAGGTATCTCAAAAGCCACGTTGCCGCACAACAGAACGTCAAAGCAGTCATTAGTATCGCCGTAGATGCATCCAACTCGACCATTGTAGGAGTCATACAACACCTGGCAACCTTCGCCATTCCTCCCGAAATAACTGCTTGACACTAAGTCGAGGTATAGTACTTTCCGCAGGAAACTCTTAGTCATATGTTGTGTTGAACAACACTTTCAGTACTCTGTGGAAGGCCGAAACTTCACTCTGTTTACCGACCATAAACCTCTTACCTTCTGTTTAAGTTCATCTCCAGACAAGCACTTCACTTCAGATTCTCGACAACTGGGATGCATCTCACAGTTCCCTTCAGATATACAAAACGTTTTTGGGACAAACAATGTTATTGCAGACGCTTCATCTCGCACTACCTCCTTAACAGTTTCCAAGGCATCGACATTCAAAAAGAAAACAGTGGTATTCAAGACGGGTTATTTTCGATAACCATGAATCTATGGATCAAACAGATGGCAACAGGTACGGAAACTTTACTGTATGACACACCTTTAGGTGAGAATCGCCCAATCGTGTCGAAACATTATCGATGCAACGTTTCCAACACGTTGCACAAACCTTCTCATCCAACTGTTTGAGCAACCATCAAGTCCATAACACAACGATTTTGTTGGGCTAGTATAAAGACACGAAGAAATGGCCACGCTCCAGTGTAAACTACCGGAAATCTAAAGTGATTAGACACAACAAATGTCCCTTATGCTCTTTCACAACTCCCGACGCCCGTTTCGACCTACACCAAATTCAGATGAACACTCTTACTTCTCAACGTGTATGTACAGTTTCACACGTTGGCACGAGGCAGTGCCTATCGAAGACATTACTGCTTAAACAGTGGCCTGCGCCTTCGTCAAATGATGGGTAACAAATTCCAGTTGCCTTTCAACTATAACTACAGACCGTGAACGCCAGTTTGAATCTGGACCACCCATAAACTAACAGGTTGGTAGAACGATTTCACTGACAGCTGGGATCTTCACTCTAAGCTGCAAATGCTTCACAATAGACCAACTCTCTTCCACTTGTTTTACTCGGTATTCACAATGCAGTAAAAGCTGACGTTGGATGGACTGCAGCACAACTTGTTTACGGAAAGTCACTCTGACTACTAGAAGGATATATGAATTCTTCATCTCTTTCAGTGAATATGGGTCTAAACCCCTACGCATGCAGGCTTATAAACACCATGGGTTCAGTTAAACCTGTTTTCCTTTTACCTAAATCAACTCAAATTTCCGTTCAACCTGTCTTAAGACATAGTACATATGTTTTCGCACGTCACGATTCATCAAGACCCCTCTAAATTGCATATATAGGACCCTTCAAAGTCCTTCGCAGCATACATGAATACTATATCATCGTTATGGCCGAAACGTCAGCACTTACTGTCTAAAACCTGAAAATTTAGAAGGAAACCATGTCATTCTTGATCTTCTTTCCGTACAAGCGAACGATATTAGCTTGAAAATTGTGACGCAACCCTTTGTCGTAAGTTTTGCATGCCTACGTACATACTGGTGTATCTAGACATCCACTTATATTTTCACTTCTTTACTTTGCAGAACGGATGGAATAGATGAAAAACTGACGAAATATACGACGGATTGAAATTTTCACTGTATATTTTTTACTGTCACATTGTACCATCCAGCCCCTTGTATTGGGGAAAGATTACTAGATGCTGATGAACATAGCAAGCAAGGATGTTAATCAACGGCAAGCTCGTTAGTTGTAAAATTCCAACTGACCACATCCACCACCTCACTAGGAGGAGGAGTGAGCTGTAGCGGTAAGCCAGTCCTCAAAATAAATAGTTCTGTAAGTATCCGACAATGACAACGACCTTATTAGTTTTACGCGACACACCCATGCTGAAGTGCCCGGTCACGCATCTGCACCAGATCGCCAGTGGTTATGCCGTTCTTCTTATTCCTTTTCAACTACTAACAACCAAATCCTTCTCAGTGGGTAAGACCTTCCGGATAAAAATACCAGGCAATTAAATTTCTATTACTGAGGACTGGGTAGTTGCTCAAACTGTCTGTAATCAAGAATTCATTCATCACTCATTGGATAACCAGATACAACAAGAATTTGTATTGTTTTGAACATATAAGACCATAGTATATTAAAAAATGTACCTTCTCCAACAATATGTTCCCAACGAGTTGTCACGGCGGACATTTTTCATGAGATTTCTAATTCAATAAACAAACGTGAAAATTACTGTTTATTCTGAAGGTCTTATACATTTCTGATATTCATCAAAGGATGAGGAAGTCTAAGTTTGAGAAAATAATCAGAAGATGTAGGGTTTCACTGATAATAAAATTATACAGTTTATCACATCTGATGGTGTTTAAGTATACGAACAGCTAATTGCGGGATTACAGTTGTTAACGCTGCACATCTATGTCTCGCTCATCAAAAGAAGATTGGGTTTGTAGTAATCCGAAGTAAGATTACTAACCTTCAAAAAATAAGTTTTTAGATGTAAAAATGTGAATTTTGCTAAAAGGGACAAGTGCAACCGCTGTGACAAGCCTAGGAAATTTGTGGCCCCAGGTAATGCTGGTTTAGAGGTCGGGAAACAACTAGCCGAAAAAAGCAAAGGTCTTTTCAGTCCAGATGATTGGATTTGTAAGACGTAAGTGCGTGACGAAAATCTTTAATGATTTCGAGTGCAGACACGTGCTGTAGTTCGGTGTCACCTTAATGGCTACTCATTATAAACCGTTACTTCGTCGTAAATAAGTTTATGTAACGTCTCCGTAACAAGATTGCTCATGGTTTTCCATCCTTCAGGAAATTCGACTCATCACACTCAGTTTTGCTAAACTCAAGTTTCGGTTATTTGCTTTTATTGACTTTTCATGGATGGTGCCAATGTATGAAAACAAGCTAATGCTATTCTATAAGTGACTGTAGAAAATAAAGTCAGTAATCGGGGTTATGATTCAGAATAAGGAATCCGTGTCACGGCTTTTACCACGAACTGACTTCACTTATAATACTGCACTATGTAACTTTCCGTGTCCACCAAATGCAGCTATATAAATTTTGAGCACGTACTTTCTAAAATCTGATCTGTTCGTTCCTTTATCTCATCGTCTTATGTTTGAGGCGAGCATAGAATGGGATCTTAGGTGAACTTCATTGTGTAAATTAACCCACCCCTCACATATACCCAACTCAATGTAACGTCTGTCGGGCTTAGTATTAACAGCGAGACCACAATTTATGGACGACCCAATCAAATTAAGGACAACAGGCCTTGAATTTGGGGGTGGGGAGAGTCAGCTCTCCTCGAAATGCCCTTACATGGCCACGCATATACAGCCACTGTCAGGGAAGTCCTGCTCACTGCCTTCTCGCACCAGGGGTGTTTACAAAATTAAGAAGATAAAAAGCGAATATCAGAGTTTTATTCGGGTTGGTGGTTGGTTGGAAAGCCCTGACTCCAAACCAGTGGTGCGTATGGGCTCCCTTAACCTGATGGAACAAATGGCATATGGACCAATTATTAGTCACCGGCTACCATGGGACTGCATCTCCTAATGTTGCTCCACTGCTTTGTGGATTAGGACTTTAGGTCGAAAGCTCCGAATGTGGCCCCTTAAGAAAAACCACCTTTGGTCTGGCCACCCAAGCAGTATCAAAAGCACACTCAAATCATGTGATTTGTGTGGCGCATATGTATCTGGTGTCCCTTTGTACCAATATTTCTGTGTTCAAATTGTCTGCGTGACTATCGTAACCAATGGTTGGAGACTAGGTGACATGGCTCAGAATCGATCCCTTAAACCTTGAGATTAAAATTGCTTCATATCCGTCCTCCTTCCTGTACTATATCCTTATATACAACCTTTCTTTTATATATTACCACCACTAAATTAACTACTATGAATTCGGTGTTCATCTTGTGCTAACGAGGTATGACAATTTGGGCCGATGCATATTTGTGCCCAGTCCTACGTTGTAGCTGACTGACTGACTACGTGTTCAAATAAGTTGGCGAAATATCTCGAACTTCCATAATAATCAGCTTTTCTAAGTCGATTACTTCTGGAATAGTTCCTAGTCCCTTATTCGCTTCATTCAACTGATTAGGACTTAGTAAGTGAAATACTTAAATTACACGTCATATAACTTGTACATAAAATCGTAATTTGCTATATAGCTTCCTACTTTTATCCTTTTCCTCTTTAAATATTCTTCTCATTATAAGTACACACATTAATCAGCTGGACTAGTTTTAAAGTTTATTTCTTTGAATTCCTGTCTTGAAATATTTTGAAAGTGTTCTAATCCTTAATCGTCCACAGTTTAGAGTGTAGAATTTTACCCATCTTTTTTAATTCACAGTGCTTTATACAGTAGATAAATGTTGACTTATTTCACATCTTTATCGTTTAATCTCAGTCCGTTCCTTAAACATTTTTCATAGATGTGGAAATATCAACTGGGCACGTCGAAGTACTTGCAACGTGTGCAACGGATCGAAGATCGACGTACAAGGAGAAAGAACAGGTTATGGTGGAGGGTTTATGGAGCGCGATGAGGTAGTTGAATACAGAGAACGCAGAGACTCAGATGATGAGTTTGATGAATTCGGTCGTAAAAAGAAAAGTTTCCGGAAAAATCAAAATGAACAACCCAGTAACCATGACCCGTCTAATTTTGGTAACAATTCTGTTACACGAGTTCGTGATAAAGATGATGAGGACGAAAATGGCAATAATAAAGGTGATGATAGTGAGGATGAAGATTCTGGCGATGATGCTGATCTCTCAAAGTATGATATTTGGGGAGCAGAAAACAACGACTCGGGTGATGAGTTATCAAATCAATTAGAACCTGCATCTCCACAAAAAGCTGCAAAAAACAAATCACGAAGTCATAGTCACTCATCTTCCTCGGATTCAGACTCTGATTCTTCTTCATCTTCTAGCCAGACCTCACACTCTGACTCATCATCAAGGTATTTTGAATTTAAAATATTTTATGTTTAAGGAAATCGATTTGTGTTCTCAGGTTGATTTATTTTAACCGATTAAGTTTCTGTCGTTTCATTGATTGGTATTTTTATTATGTATGAATCGCAGAATTTAAGACGTTTTTAAAGGCTGTTTGCTGATATCGTATAATATATATAGTCTCCATAAGGTAGTCTTAGATGTTAATAACCAAGTGGAAAAAACCGCAGGGTTTTAGTGACTTAGTTAACGGTTATTAAACAACTCATGTAAGTAAAAGTATTAACGGAAGCAACCGAAAAGCAGGTTACTTGCTCCATCTCAGTAGCTATGACATGTTATTAATTAATTCATCAAGGTTGAAAATGTATTTGGAATCCCAAGGTGTTCAGTATCCTTACAGGAGTAATAATCAACTAACCTACCATTAGGAGTAAAAAAACTGCTTCATTGATTTATTTAGATACATAAATTAGTCCATCAAAATACTGGCTATTCGTGTGGTTGATTGAGCTGTACTATTTAGATTTTAGCGTTAAAATCTATATGGTGAAGGCTCTTTACTCGAACACTACTAGTCGAGTCAGAGCTTATAGTGAACTGTCATCTGATTTTGCAACCGAAGGTGGTGTCCGTCAAGGCTGTCCACTATCTCCATTTTTGTTCAACTTCATCATAGACCTACTGCTGGAAATAACGCTCTCGTCATCTGAATTTTCGGGAATTGACCTACCAGGAGGTCCACTTTGGAAAGTGCAAAGCACATGCCATACCTACGGGCATTAATTACCAACTGATTAAGTGCGATTTGTATAGTTTGACTCATCTCACAGTAAGACAATATCATCGTCATACTAAAGTCGAAAAGTCTTTCCCTAGGTAATGAGTTCGCACCATCATTATCTACTTCCATCAGAGATATTTCCAGAACGTAGCCGATAGCAAAGTTGAAGAGAAATTGCAAGATTAGAGAAACCTGCCTAACCCCACTGCTTGAGTGGATCAGTGGTGAGGTGGTTGTATACCATCATTTTGCCTGAGGTATTTGTATACAAAGCCTTCAAGATGTTAACACACTTTATGTACACCCTTCTTCAACAGACATTTTGATAGAATAGTTCAACAAATCGAAGAAGTCATTAATCTATAGTGGTTAGAGATTGCTAATACAAATGGCGTAACGCTAGGGAACTAGCTCAGCTAATACCAACCAATCTTCAAGTATTGTAAGTGAATATTTGGGTTTTCTGAGCTAGATAATTTGCGTAAAACGCCTAAAGTTACTCTGAACGACGCCAATATCAAACTCAAATATGTAAATTTTAAGTTTGTCCTCCATGACTTTTGCTGATATGTGCACTTACATTGTTAGCGACTGTTTTGCTTAGTATCATTAGTTGACCTCTCCTCCATAATTTGATAGATTGATTCCATATTGATATGTCTGTTTATTGTTTCTTCATTTTGTGGTTTACATATATTTCCAGTTGAATTCATACTGATATCTTTCCACGCCCATTGGTATATATGTTATGTAGCTATTAATCAATATGTCTGTTATATTATTTACTTATCCAATTATTGATGATATTTTTTCTTATTTGTTAAAATTTTTCGCCTAAATAACGCTAACTTTGTATGAACCACTTTTATTTTACATAATGTAGTAATTGAATTATCTTAGTTGAAATCATGAGTCAATTGAAGCTAGATCACCATGGAAAACCTGGAAACACTGGACGGCCGTTTCGTCCTATTATGAGATCGTGGATGCGCACTGCTGAGTCTAGCTTCAATTGACTCACGCTTTCAACTATGAAAATACTGAATCTCCACAAAACCCCTTCTGATAATTGAATTATCTTTTTATTGATATTAAGATATGCTTCAATGTTCTGTTGTTCTTTTATGTAAAAATAATGCGTTCTGTGACTCTAGTGTGTAATTTCATAATAGTAGTCTACCAATAGAGTGCATTTGTACAAATATTTATTTTCGTGGAATAATCAGTAAATGTTTTTTTTTTTAATTTCATGTTAGGTGAAGGTACTGAAGTTAGTTAGTTTGTTTGATTAAGATTCATATATGGTTTGTGTTTAGCGTTAAATTGATACTGTGTTTGTTGACTTTTTGAACAAATCTACTTTTGTTTAGTCATCAACAAGCTTGATAATGATATAAAAACTCTATTCTATCACATCATATCATAATCATCCGGCTAAATTTTACCCTGTTGTCTCATAATTTTGTGCCCTACGCTTAATTTATGATTTATTATCTCTTATGTAATTATTATAATATTAAATTTTCAATCGTGTTGTACTCAAAATGTCTCATACCTTGCTTATTATAATTTCAGTTCCCACAGTGAAGCATCTTCCAAACCCGAAAGTCAATCGAATAGCAAAAGATCTCATCCTAACAACGGAAATGCAGACAATGATAGTGACAGCTCAACTCATGTAAACCACAAACGAAAAAAACAATAATGGACAACAGCAATACGATCGGTTGGTGTTCGGTACAGAGAGCAGTGCCAATCTCTAATATAATCTCGACGCTCCGTGTCGCTTAATATGATAGTATATATATATATATATATATATATATATATATATATACGCACTACATTTTGCATAGTAGTTACTTCGTTAGCGATCTTTTTTAAATTAATTTGTCTTAAACAAATCTGTAAGCTCCAATCTAGGTATAATCAATATGGGTTTATGAAAATTTCATAAAAAATAGTATATAAACTATTATTGAAGTGTTTATCGATATAAAACTAAATATAGTCAACAATAAAATCATCGGAAAAGCGGTCACTTTTCCACTTTGGAAGCACCAATCAAAAGCTTATTATTTACTACTTATACTTGAACCCCAACCCTCCCAAAAAGTTGAGTAGTAATAGACTTCACAATCTGTTAACAAGTTGTTGTATTCTTGGTAAATCCTGACTCTATGTAAACCTGTTAGGTTAGACTTCATAATCACTAACAATTTATCTAAATATTAAGTTGGAGAAATTCAATTTCAACCTTATATAACTCTTTTGGTATTGTGCAGCCAATGACATCAAAAGTTTAGTTTCATATAATATCAACACTAATCTTCATATGTCCATCACTCATAGAATTTCTAAATTGTTGAGTGTACAAATATTGTTTTCTTTTTTGATAAAAAAACATAATGGAGCTGTAGTTTAGTATAGTTTGAACAACAGACTTTCAGTCAATGGATCTCATATCCAAACCTCATTTTATCTACTTTAATTTGGCTAGCTTGAAATCTAATTATCTGTAAACTTCTAAGTAGTGAAGTTCATCTACTTAAATACTGGGGTCAGATCAACTACAGTTTAAGTGGGTTTTTTTAGTTCGTTTAAATCCAGTTACTGTATCTATATTACACTAAATAACTGTTCTTATTAATTCTCATAAAAATTAACAGTTTATTCCAGTCGTTCACGTTTAAATAACAACCAAACTATATTTGTACCCTGTCACATTGACTGTTACAACAGTCAGAAGTGGAAAATCACTTAGTGATCTTGCTATTCATGTTCGACCAATCATTCGTTATCTGTAGAGTAACCTATTCATACTACTTTAGTTGGATATCTTATACAAATAATCTCAACTTTCGAACATTTATTTACTTAGTCATTACTAGTTGGTCAGTAGTTCTATCTATATCCTAATTAGCTTGAAAATGGTAATCAGTCTTGTTCAACAACCTCACTCATATCAGTATGAAAACTAGTGCTAACATAAATTTGTACCGGTCTCTACTTTCATTATGGCTGACTGATCAATCTTTATTAAATCATTCTGATTTCCATAAAATTGACCTTTATATTTATTCTCATTGTTTATATTATTATCATATTTACTGTAATCGTTTATCCATTTATTCGACTATCAGATATACACAATATTCAATATAAAACTTCTTTAAATTAAAACCTCACGTAAAAGAATACTGTTGATTCCATGATCACTGTGGTGCGTCCTGTGCCATCTGGAACGTTGACAATATCTTTTCTGGTTCTCAGAACCGGAAAAGATACTGTTGATTCCATTTCGTTGTTTGTCTAGCACAACAGTAAGATAGCTCTAAATATATTAAGAAGTCAATTTATATTGCAACAATTTTGTAGCATATCATGATGAAAAAAGTGATTTGAATTAGATTAGTAAAGAGATATGAGGTAAGATGTAGTTAATTATGAAGAACTATGAGCTAAACACAGTGTAGTTATACAACTATACAAAACAATTTCAAGTTACATTTTCAGCTACTAATCACATTTAAGGTCAATGATCATCTTACTAAAAAGTATGGATAAGTTCAATTCATTCGCTGACCTACATGTTTCTTCTCATCAACCTAATGTCAGTCACTACTTAGACATATGTAATATGAATCAACCATGTAAATCACTACAGGTCTACAACTTAATAAGCAACACCGCATACTATGTATCGAAAATTCAGTTAAGTGACTACATCGTTCATTGTTTCCTTGCATAATATCGCTTTAGTGATCCTTTAGACAGTGGTAAACCAGCTATGTGCCATACTCCTATGATATGTTCTTTTAATGAACAGGGAAACTTCTTGTTGGACAGTGTCTATCGTTGATCTCTACCAAATCTTTCCCCAATCACTAGCATCCATGTGCAATAGTGAATTGTTGGAGTAAGTTGCTTGATTACTTTGTTTTCTAATATCAAACAGGGTATGAGCATCCTAACAACTGGAAGGTCATCTACTATGGTGATTTTCTAACTCCTATTAATTAATAGATCTTATATTTAATTTACAAGTACCTTGTCTTTTGATTTAGATAATTATTTTATACGACTTAATGAAAGTACTCCCTTATTTCCATCACTACAATGAATTTTACTAATTATGAAATTTCATTTTATGAATAACCGAATAATTGATTTTTCATTTATCATAGTTCTTTTAAGATGATTGACGTCTGATTATTTATCCCTATTTTTTCTTCATTGCTCCGAATTCATATATCATTGTGTTCATCCTGGGGAAATGCGATCATCACGCCTCATTTTTTCATAACCTATTCTGTTGGTATTCAACTTTAAAAACATTAACCTATCAGGCTACTCCTGTAAAACAACACTTATTCAGGACAGTACTTTTTTCTATCTCCTTTTCCTACGAAATAATGAAATTGCAATATAAAGATGTCATTGTACATTGTTCATTCTTTTATATGTAATCTTCAATGTCATCTTCACCTTTTTGCAATTCTATCCCCGTTTTTGTATATGTGTATGCAGTTATGTCATTAGGATTTATTTCCTGTCTTTCTCTTAAAATAATGATTATTTTTAAAGGATCTTAATATAATTCTCCTGTTGTCTTGTTATCATAACTATTCGTAACATTAGTTAATTTGCATCCATTCTACTTACGTGTATATGTACAGTGTTCATATTGTGCTTACTAAATATATAACATCTTTTATTGATTTCAGTATTGTTCGTATTACTCCTATGGAATTCCGCTGTTTTTTATTAAATCTCAGTGATTTATTTGAGAAGTTATCATCAATTTACTAGATAGTTTACTTAACTGGCGTTAAATATCACAACTTTATTTTGCCTTATGAGCTGTAGTTACTTGATTGTATATCTTAGTGTGATTTGACTGTTTATTTGGTCAGATAAGTACTTTCTGAAATAACTTAATTGTCGTACTTCGGCACCAAGAATCTACATAAGTCAATAGTTTTCACACTCATATTCGTAGTTTAGGCGTATCCTCTGATTGAAGTTGTGATTTATCAGTCTACCTCATCAATAATGAAATTTCGCGGATTCGTGTAAGATTGCGTTTTTCCTGATAGAAGTAGTGCTTTGTTTTTTTCCATTTTTCAAACTTGTATAGTGTCAATTTTGTTAAATACATCAGTTCCAGGTTCTGGGTCTGAATCTCGCGAGGCTGGATCGTGGATGCGCACTGCTGAGGAGTTCCACAATAGGACGAAACGGCCTTCCAGGTTTTCCATAGTGGTCTAACTTCAATTGACTCATGACCTCAACTATATAAACTTCCATTAGTGTTTGACAGCTATGTCCGCAGTATTTTTTTAAGCCTATGACCACGAAAGTTCACCAAATGTTAGCTATTTTAGTAAACACTTTCTCATTAGACTATCAGTATTTATTTATTGTAGAATTACTAAGCCCTTGTACGACAAGTGTGTTTCACATTGCTTTTACTCAATAGTGAACTTTGTACACATAATATTACATGGAATAACTAAGAGTGTGAATTTAATTTCAACTTATCAACTACATTTTTAACCGCTGGTACGAGAGAAAATGTTTGTTTCACTCGATAACATATTCATATCTCCATGTCAATCGGTTCCGTACATCAGTTGAAAGAAAACCAGTATGGAAATCCATAAGTTATTAGTCTGAATTTTATAAACAGTCCAATTTTCATCGAATTTTATACATCCGTACATATAACTATTATCTAACGTGAAATGAAATTATATTGTTTGTCTCGTGTTTCCTCATATCTATATGTAAACTGCTATGAATATTAGTCTGACGCTTAACTTATATTTTCTGGCGGCCTCACTTTTCTTCGAGGATGAATTCCCTGTACCTATGATAGGTTTGACCGTTGAAACCTAGTACAGCTTCACAAGAATGGTGAAGTGAAATTTCTATTGAATATGGTAGAGAATAAATATCGGATGGTTAAAAATGTTTAATTAATCCTCATAACGAGTAGGCTACTAAAAAGCTACTGATTCAAGTTGAGGTGTACATAAATTCTGTGTTAGAGTGACTGCAGGCCATACTGTTAAATAAACTGAAACTTTGTAAAGAAGTCAGCGCAATCAATTAACTCACACTACTTCAAACCTCAAAAAAACAATAACAGTAAATATTTTCAGAAATAAATGTTTTATGTTGTTAGATACGGACGAATAAATGGAAAAGCCCAAACTTTAAGAACTACTTCACAGTGGATTGTTATATTCTTTTTGTGACATCACTATGCTCCTTTTATTCGACTTAGTTGTTACGACTAACAATTAGTAATTTATCATTTACTCAATTTTGTACTTCAAATGGCCTAGTTATTTATGGATTACAATTTCTTATTTCTGTTGCATTGTTCTCTTGTTCCTAACATGTTATCATGAGATTTTTCGTCATGATAAAATGTAAGTCGGCTTACTATTCTCATATTCTGATTGTGTAGGTCGAGCGCCAAAAGAACTTTCGTAGGCCAATTGGCTTCATCACACTTATTGGAGACAAAAGCAAATTCATCGTTAGTGAAATCAGTAATTTAGTGATTCTATAAAGTAAACATATTTAGCAGGCACATAGAAGTTGAATTCATGACAGTTTTATTTTTCTCCAAGACGATTTCAGACTTAAGACCGAATGCCTCGTAACTGTGAATACATATTTACTAAAATGAATAAGTCTCCAGGGTTCTGACTTTGAATATTTTGATAATCCATTTAATTAAAACTTAGTGAGTTTAGGAAAAAGTAGAATTCTCATACATACACACTACATTGTGGTCTCATAGTTATTAATACAGACAAAATATTTTGATTATGTATTTATGAAATTGGTGGAAACCTTTGTCTCTCAGAGAGTATAACAATTGAGTAGACCGTTAACAAAGTGATATTGTCAAATCCAAGTTCCATAATGAATTGGTTGATTTCTCAACTGGGTCATAGCTCGATTTCATTTGCACAAGAATCTGGTTTTGGGGTGTTCATACCCTAATCGGTCAGTTATTTACCTAGATATGTATTCAAACAGTTTTATCTCCTAAATGCAAATGAACCACGACGAAAATTGTAGGAACAGCTAAGCCAATCAGAAAATCGATGTTAATTAGTAGTCTGTTCAATCAATCTCAGTGGATTCAGTGCTCTCAATAATTCAGTTGTTTCGATAAGATTATGCAATATATGTTGCTTCATTAACTGCATCTGGAATTTACTGAATACAACCAGTTGCATGCCACTAAAGCATTTATTGTATAACTCGAACTACGATATATCTGTAGGTTGTTTTCAGTGTGCTAACCTATCCTTGAGGATGAACCTGCATGGTGTGTAAGAATTATAGAGTAATATAGTTGTATATTCAGTAAATTATCTTAGAGTTAAACTTCCTGAATTCGTAGTAAGACGCCTTATTCAACATAGTAATATCACTTGATTTCAGTGCTTTTGAACAGGGACTTCTTTCTATACTGGAACTTTATTATATCCTGAACCAATAAAATCCCTGTTATAAACGTATAACAATCGTTATTGTATATGAAACGTGCAATGATACAGAAAATACGTACGAGCAGTCTTGATTGCTATTCGGTCCTTCCTAACTGCCTAGCCCAGCCAGTTGAGTCCAGAACACAAATAACAGCCTCGGAAATATGAATCATTATTCACAAGCACACTGGGTTATATATACTAACCAAACAGACCCAATTATACCAAAAAATAGAAAAATAACATTTGTACAGTAATTGGCCAATGTGGCTATGGATAGGGGGAAAGTAATCAATAATAATAGTTCAAAGGTCAAAATAAGGTTACGGTAAGAGGAACACGAATACAGTTAGGTCACTTATTTAACAACTATACAATAGGAATTAGGCATATTACCTTTGTCCATAATAGACCTCAGATTTACCATTCATGATTCACCAGGGGATATAACACCTCCCCTTTTTGAGAAATCCGGAGTTGATATCCGGATTTTAAATTTCTCGAATCCACCCTCCCCCACGAAAGACTGTTGGATCCTCATATAGCCAAGCTACTATTAATGCGATATGTTTGTCACATTTAACAGGGAATGCATTAGAACTGACAAGATCATGAGGATCGATGACATTTGATTCGAGGTCACCAACATTTGATTCTTCTGAAATAGTTTCCTTGAATTCCCTCGGAACCTCATTAGTAGATAATGAATCATTAGGATAATCAGTATCTATGAGAGTTGTATTGGATTCTTGATTATCATTTAATACATTCGATATTTTTCTCACATTTTTATAAGAGATTTGAACAGGAACATATGAATCAGCGAAATAATCGGGATCTGGCAGAACAATTAGATAATTTTGATCATTAGATTCATTAGAAAAATTTTTCGTATCATGAATAATTTCATTTGGCGCCTCTGTATTCAATATACTGCTCGATTTGCTTCCCATTTCTTCGTGGGCGGGTACTGCATCAATTTCATGAGCATTTGACATGGCATCATGTTGCTGAGAGCTGGGAGCATCACTGTTCGGACCTGCTAATTCAGGGATAGTGGTGTTTGAATCCACTACCGGGAACGTTTCTGAAATGGATAGTGCTGGACAACCGGGCGTCTCTTGAGAGACTGCTGTTTCGTTTGAGTTGCGGCTGGTCGAGGATTCATGGAGGCTGTGATCATTTTCCAGTTCTGCGTGAAATTCATTGATTAATCCATCCACTTCCGACGCGTATGCAAAGCATTGGTGATCCAGAAGCTGTGTGCGTAGTTTGACCATGAACTCCAAATGTCGGTCAAATAGCAACTGTAAGCGGTCAGAAGGGAGCGTCATTTTTCACTTTTGTCCCCGTCGCCAATTGTTATAAACGTATAACAATCGTTATTGTATATGAAACGTGCAATGATACAGAAAATACGTACGAGCAGTCTTGATTGCTATTCGGTCCTTCCTAACTGCCTAGCCCAGCCAGTTGAGTCCAGAACACAAATAACAGCCTCGGAAATATGAATCATTATTCACAAGCACACTGGGTTATATATACTAACCAAACAGACCCAATTATACCAAAAAATAGAAAAATAATATTTGTTCAATAATTGGCCAATGTGGCTATGGATAGGGGGAAAGTAATCAATAATAATAGTTCAAAGGTCAAAATAAGGTTACGGTAAGAGGAACACGAATACAGTTAGGTCACTTATTTAACAACTATACAATAGGAATTAGGCATATTACCTTTGTCCATAATAGACCTCAGATTTACCATTCATGATTCACCAGGGGATATAACAATCCCAGAAGGAATATTGATCAAGTGCAGTTAGTTTAATCATAGTTAACATTTGTCAGTGGAGCCAACTCAACTCATCTGACAATGATTGCCCTATAGTACTCTGAAAAATTTAGGTGCACCTATAAAGTACCAAATGCTCTACAATGGCTCCACAATTAGATTCAAATTTCATCATAGATTGTTTTAATTTAAAATTAATAACTGCTTAATATAAATTCATGAGTGTAACGACCATTCTGACAACATCTAATGAGAAGTCTATGAAGAAGACATCTAATCAATAATCTTGTTTTTCTGGTTAATATATAAGTTAGCTCGAGACTGGTAGTTCCTGGGTTCAAATCTTGCGAGAGCGGGTTCGTGGATGCGCACTGCTGAGGAGTCCCATAATAGGACGAAACGGCCGTCCAGTGCTTCCAGGTTTTCGATGGTGGTCTAGCTTCAATTGACTCATGATTTGAACTTTGAAAAATACTGAAATCTCCACAAATCCCCTTCTGAATATAAGTTAGCATTTGAAACATCGTTTTCAAAAAATATAACTCACTGTTTCGTTTGAATGTATCATAAATGCTGATATTCAGAAACTGAATTTTTGTAATTTCAAGGTATTTAAGACTTAAATTAGGATACTTTTTGTCAACTGACTATCACTTTTTAAAAGAAATGATGACTTCACTTTATGGAGAACTTAACTTTTACCATATTGTTTCTACACAATTCAAATTCGATAACTTTCCCATCGATTTACAAAATATCAGTTATTCTGGTGTCATTATTACTCATTTAATGCCCGTTATTGTTTATGACTGTCGTTTTAATTAAAAACTTGTGGCTATGTCTGTAACCTCACAAGTTTTATTTATTTATTTAAACACATAAATATTGGTAGAAAGGGGCACCAGCTACATATATGCCACACAAGTCTCATTTGATTTGCTTGAGGGCTGTGATACTGCAAGTGATTTTCTTAGGGGGCCACACCCGGAGCCTTCGACCTGAAGATCTGATCCACAAGGCAGTGGAGCATCCTGGGGAGATACAGTACCATGGTAGCCGGTCACCAACGATTGATTCATACGCCATTTGTTCCCTCAGGATACTGGAACCCATGTGCACAACTGGTTTGGAATCAGGGTTTTCCAACTCCCCTAGGTGGATTCACTGTGTCAACTGGCCCGATTAAAGCGCCGGACATTCGCTTTTCGTCCTCTCAATTTCGTAAACAGTAATGCCACGAGAAGGCGGTGAGTAGGGCTTCCCTGACAGAGGCTATATACGCGTGGCCATGTGAGAGCATTCGGAGAGGGAGAGCGGACTCTCTCCACTCTCGACCAGGAAGCAATAGACCACCGTTTCATCTTTTTATGGGACTCCTCAGCAGTTCGCATCCACGATCCTGCCTCGTGAGATTCGAACCCAGGACTTATCAGTCTCGCGCGCGAGCACTTAACCGATAGACCACTAGTTTATAAGTCCATGTTTTTTTTAACTTTGAACCCCATGTCTTTTGATTGTGACAAGATACCTATTAGTTTATTGACTTTCATTAGTAGAATCTAATTATTGCTAACCGATAAAATAATTAACATTCATTGAAGATTTCTGTGTCCAAGTAATGGGGATAAAATGAAGGTTTTAGTAAATTTTACTCTCGTTTTACTCATTTGTGTGGTCTATTTAATGGATAAGCGGACTGTTATACTGTACTATCCTTGAGGTGTATTGTGGAAATTGGAGAAAAACTAGAAAATTTGTGAAATTGTGAGGATTATTTATGGAGACACCTTTTTTCAAATAGAGATCAACTACTGCAACCTAGAAAGTATTCCATATTTTCTGATCGCAGATCCACTGTTTGGACAATTATTGATGAATTGAATATTGGTAAAGTGTTTATGCACCCGATTCTACCAAACATGAAACGATGACATAAAGAAAACAGAGATAGAACAAATGTGTTGTCATATATAGGGAGTATTTTGAAAGTAATAAAATTAATATATTGTCGGTTCATATAATTGTTGGACAAACTATAGATTCTTTTAGAAAAGTTTGTAAACTACAGAAATTAGGATTAACTGTATAACCAGTAGTTTTCACATTAGCTGTCTACACAATAACATTCATTTGTAATTTTTATTCAATCAACAGATCAAACGTCGACAGCAGTTAACAGTCCTTCATTATTGATTTTGATTATTATCAAAAAACCCATCCACTATTTTTATGAGTTTTTGTAAGGTTCAATAGTCTTTTCTTCATATTGTTCATTAAGTTGTGCTCTTCATCTAGTATCATTGAAGCGGTTTCATCCTGGTATGAGACTCATTCAGTCTCGCGCAAACGCTTCACCTCTAGACCACTAAGCCGGCATCCAACAGTGTTAATGTCTAACTTCAATCGATCCATGATATTGTGGGACTCTTCATCTATTGTCTGAGATAGATACCTGTCTCTATCCCACATAGATTGAACTATATTGATCACGGCGTCTGGTTTAGCTTAAATCGGCTTATGAATTCAATTATTAAATTTACTACAATATGTGTTGAATTTTGAGAAAGATCAGTTAAAATTCAATTAAAAAGTCAAATACTATTTATATTGTTCAGTAGTATGACTCAACTTTCAATCAGAATTCGGTGTAGGCGAGAGATTTCAGTAAATAGTTACCTTGTCACCTAGTATATTACATGAATAAACATTTGGAACGTGCAGAAACTTTGTATTTCCATAATTTTTCCTCCAGCATAGGCTTATGAGTTGTTTTCCTACTTTAAATTTTGTTCAATTACTTACTATTTAAGAAAAAGAAGATCAATCAGAATTACTTGAAACAATAATCATCGATATATATGACTGAATTAAGATTTACGATACAATAAGTCAATGTTAACAGCACCGTACTATATATACATAACTGAAGGTGTTTGTCGATTATCTGTTGCAAGAACATTGACATCAAAATTATTTTTGGCGAACTCATTATAAAATGTCAGCAACTTTTGAAAACGTCAAATCATTCGTCCTGTCTGTTCAGAATCGATTATAATCGAAAGAAAATTGTTATATCCTAACGAAGAATAAGTGAATGATAGCTGATAGGAATTATTATATGTATTCTTATTGGGTGATTATTAAGTATATATATTCCTTTCATTTGACTTATTGGCTATTGCGATCCAATTTACCATTTTTAACTTATTCCCAATTTTCAGAAGGGGTTTTGTGGAGCTTTAAGTAATTTTATGGAGGTGAGATCGTGAGTCAATTGAAGCTAGACCACTATGGAAAACCTGGAAGCACTGGACAGCCGTTTCGTCCTATTGTGTGACGCCTCAGCAGTGCGCATCCGCGATCCTGCCTCACGAGATTCGAACCCAGGACCTACCAGTCTCGCGCCCGATTTATTAGTTACAATATCCCACACTCACAGCCAATGTTGGCTTGATCTTGTATAATTGTTATTTTCAGTTTTATGGTGCTTTGCTATATAAACTGTGTATGTCTGAAATACATGATTCATACAGTAGAGCCTGAGATTGTGTTCTGGGCTCAATGGGCAGGGTTAGGCGAGAGGAACTATAAAGGACTCAGAGTTAACTCCGGGCTGCTATTGCTGGTTAACGCATTACTGATATAGCATAGGGACAAGACCATATAAGTCAGCTTTCTGGTTGGCGATTTGTCACATGATAATTGATGGCTATAGGAAATAACAAATTCAAGTCATTAAAACTTATGGATTAGGTTATTCTCTCCTTAGTAATGCTGAGATTTCCGTTTTGTTTACGTAAAGTATGAAAGTGTGAAAACGGAAAACTAAGACTTTTACGGTTGGATTGTGATACTGTATTGAATACTAGATTATCAATATGTGACTTGGTAATAGATCATTATATCGATAGAAATAAACATTAGATTAGTAGACCCAATAAGACACGATACTTAGTTCCGTGATAAACTTGAATCAATTAACCGACAACCGATCAGGATCCAAATCTTATCCAGAACGACAGCTTATTACGATACAAACTGAAAGCGGTTAACAAGTGGTAATCAGTTTTACACAAAAGATACTCTTATATATTTAGTGTGATCAGGTATTTCTATCTTTGCTCACTGACCATTGACAGTTTGGTTTGACTGATATATCAAAATTTAACACTTAGTCCAAGAACAAGAAGGTATTATGACTCTTTTTCAACTCTGTCTTAATGAAGTAGTTGTGCAGTATCAATCAACCTTAAAATTCCTCAGTATTAAACAATAATCCATTAACATAAAATATGAGATTATCTGAGTTGACTAATCATTTGTTTGCACATCACAAATTGTGATTAAAACTTTAAACCAAAAAAGAAAGTCTGAACAATTTAAATTTTATTAAAAATCAAAAATAAGATTAAACTGACTATTCAGTCGTCAATATACTTTATTTATTTTAAACAAATATATTCGATGGATTAGATGAAAGCGAAAAGTAAATGTTACTGAAAATAGTACATTTAGAAGTAAATTGTTCTAAAGTTTAACTGAGTGAGAGGAGATCAGTTAGAGGAAAATCAAAATCAACATATGATTGCATTTGTAACTTTTTAACCTATTAGTGTCACTTAACAAAGTATTCAGCCAACTTATTGTTATTAAATTATCTATTATAATAACGTTTACATAGATCAACTTACTTCTTAACAGAAATGTATTCATCAATATTCTCTACGGTATATGTACTGCTATAAAATAGTCATTTTAGGAATGTATAAAACATAGTCTTCTATATCAGTGATTAAGAAGCTCAAAGTTAATTTATTACTTATTCAATACATAAAACTATGTTGATAAAGATAGATCTGATTTTTTTTGGATCCATTTAACTTTTCGTTTGATGCTAAATTTTGATTGGTTTTCGGAGAACTAAACGACTAGTTGATAATGATTGGTTAATACTTCATAATGTTTCTTTCAAATTGACCAATCAGCAGTCAGTGTTAAATAGATATTCACCCAATCACTGAATAAGAATAAAGAATTCATACATTTTTTTGTGTTTACAAAATAATGTTTTTGATCTGTAGATTATCATTGTTTGAGTACTTAAGGTAATAGGAAATTCTGATAAGATAAAATAGTAAATTAT
Source organism: Schistosoma rodhaini (assembly GCA_944470415.2). Classification (NCBI taxonomy): domain Eukaryota; kingdom Metazoa; phylum Platyhelminthes; class Trematoda; order Strigeidida; family Schistosomatidae; genus Schistosoma; species Schistosoma rodhaini. Next base: position 7,384,812 of record OX104040.1, read on the forward strand.
AGTGAAGGATAATCCAAGTTAACTCTAAAAGAATAAACATTACACTTCCGTAAGTATTCAAAAAAGAATTCATAGAAGTAAGAATACAATTCGAAGATTATATTTTTCAGTCATCGTTATCACTATATTGAATAGTAACCAAATTTGTTTTATGAACTGGAGAAACAACATGATTAGGATGTTTAAATTTATTCATTTGAGTTTGATCTGATTCATTACTTTGTGATGAATAAGCTCCCAATTTACTTGAATTTGATAATCCAGAAATAGGAATGTTGTTCGGATTAGTAGATAGTTTACTATTATTCTCATTCCATTTAGATACATAAATGATTCGAGGACTTTGTGGATTTGCTGTATGATTGTTCTTAGTATTAGTACTATTATCATTATTACCAATCTGTTTTTGTGGCTGGTCAACTGACACTGTTTTCCAACCAGTTTTATTAGTATCAACCACCCGACTGTGATAAGAGTTAGAACTTTGTACAGTTTTTGAATAACCTGTGTACAATAGTTTACTTTGTTCATTTATATGGATGACGGATGTGTCTAATGATGATTTTCTTGATGAGTCAACTAATGTTTCAGTACTGCCAGTTGGAGTGCGTTCTGAATTGGATGAACGATATTGTGTCGAGTTTTTCTTGTTGAAATCAATACCATTAGAGTTGCATTTTGAAATAACTTTCAATTGATTAAGGCGATACATGAATTCGGACTGATGAACGTCAGATTTATGACGATCAATCTGCAGTTAAAAAGTTCGTTTAGAAAACATCGGAAAACTATGTTTTTTGGAAAGTGTTTTTAAGTTTATCGTTACTAGGAAATAGTAAAACTAAAAATTTGTCACCCTTGAGGATGGATCATCAAGTAAACGCGTGTGAATTAAAATCACAATCAATAAACATAGAGTCAAGTGAATATACTTATGAGAAATAGTAAGTTAAATTTATTACCTCAGTATTCATACATAAGTTTGAAAAGCCATAAACACATACTGGCGCCCTCTCTTCTAACCTGGTAATACCTATAAATTAGTCAGCTAAGAGAGTTTCATTGACAAGCATCTGATAGTAGATTCTCCATCTTCAACTGTGATACCTTAATAACCTGTTTATAGTATGAATAGTTCAAAAGCATTGGAAGTCTATTTCTTGATATTATTTAGATCCACTTCAATATCAGGATAAAACATCTGTCCGATGCTCACTGGCTTTCAATAACTGTTAAATTAATATCAATCCGTGCTGTGAGATGAGTCACGACGAACCTTCCATACTAAGAATACAATTTCATCAGGTGATATTAGTCTGGAAAGCACTGAAAACCAAGTGATATCTCAATGGTCAAGTTATTTTTATTTAGAATCTCTTCGGAGTACACTCCTTAAAAAAGTACTTGGGACTTCATTCCCAGTAGATTTACTGGTGATTTCTATTAATTTTTAATCTTAAACTTTCTTTCTTTAAAGCTATAAATAATAAATAATTAAACGATAGTCGTTTGCTCAAATGATGAGGAGTTACTCATTTACATACAACGATAACATTTGACAAAAGAACTATACTACTTTAAAAACATTAAATAGTATGTCCACAATAAATTAAATTACTTACCTTGATAATTGTCCCTTTTCTTTCATTTAGAGTATTTCTTGAATGATTTAATTCATTTTTTCGAATATTTTTATAGAAGCAATTATCGTCATAATTTTGTATAGTAAATATATCATGTACATCACTTGAATATGAATCATTTGATGACAGTTTCAATGTATCTAAACGTGGTAATTCTTCATAGACATCATGTTCATTGTATTGTCTATGGATTTCTCGGTGTTCATCATTACTATTATTATTATAATTATCATCATCATCATCATCATCGTTATTATTATTATTACCATCATCGATGCTATCCAATTCTTGATCTAATATCAGTGTAAGATTGCCTCTTTTCGGATCTTTATGTTTTCTACCAAATGCGTTCAAATAGGATAACCGTTTTATGGCAGGTTTAAATTTATGCATTTTAAAATTATGATGTTGGTGATGATTTTGGCGATTATTCATTGATGAACACGAAAGTGGACTACAACTGACCAGCTCAATACCTGGATCATCAAAATTCTTCTTACGTATTAACGGTGATGGTTCATAATTAGCTGGATAAGAGGCTAATGATGATGATGACGATGGACTGATAGTTCGAGGAAATGATGGTGATCTACGGCTAAATGTGGAGTAATTACTTGGTTCAGAATCAAAATCTAAGACTCTTGATGTGCGATATCGATCCGGTGCTGCAACTTGGTCAAGAAACAAAACGCTCCTATGACCACGACCCAAATGATTCTCATTTTCACTATCTGATTGGTCACTACCATTTAAATGTGACGATCGATTTGTTGGTTGAAACCTGCGCCTGATTTCTGAAGGTGAAGATCGCAGATTAACCAAAGACACACTAGTTGCAATATCTGAATCAAAAGTTTTATCGTCTAACGAATTCAGATTGGGATTAACACGAGAACTTGATCGAAGAATTGACTTTTTTGGTGTATGAATCCCAAAATTCTGTTAATTCGAAAAATAAATTACAGAAATCAAGTTTAGAAAATTCAATAAAGATGATTCTGAGAAAACCCTTTTATGACTAAGATGGTTTAACTGTTATTCGTGCTCAGAAACGATTCCAAAATCCCATGTGAATGGACTCAAGTGGACGTAGCCATTAACTAATTCAAAGAATACACGAGAACATACATGCTCTTTTTAGTAAATAACTGAGATCCATGGTGTTTTTCATTATTAATTTCATACAGCAGGAGAAAATGTATGCTACATGCATGAAAAAGAATTATTTAATCCCGACGAGTGACTGTTACATCACGACAATGCATCTGAACATTTGGAAATGATTGTCAACAGGTTTCTGGGTCGTAGTCCATTCAACATCACCCGACCTTACTCATCAGGACCAACAGACTTTAGATTGTGTTTTTTGCCATATATTAAACAACATCATTGCAACAATATAAAGATGAAAAAATGTGAGATGAATAGGCAGTTGATAATACTGATATTTAAGGATCCCCAGTATTACCTTTCAGAATTAAAACAGATGTAACGAGTATATTACTAGAAATTATCAGTGTTTTGAAGGGAATAAGACTGACGTCCGTCTACAAATCATAAAGTTTTAATTTGTAGCTAACTTCAGACTTAATCTTGATCATCGAACTGGAATGATGAATACTTTATTTGACTTTTTCACAATGTTGGAATCCATCACTGTGTGGAGTCGAATAGCCGAATGTTCGCACGCCATTTTCTACATACTTCAATTAATTCTCCCTGAATATTTCCAGTTTCATCTGCGTGGATGCAACTTAGGTACTGAACACAGTGGGATATAATGTAAATCACGTAAATATATTTCAACAAACAAATTTTATTCTCAAAGTACGTACATACGCACAGATTTAAATATTTAATAATTACAATCATCGGGCAAAGCAAAAGTCATGAAGCTGTACAATAACTTGGAACTTGGTCAAAAATCCCAAATGAAAACTAAGCAGATGATAGCGTGATAAAACAAATTTGAACTTCACTGATAAATGTTTCTCACTAAACTCCAAGAATGACCTCACAACAAGTCTAAAATCCTCAGTCTGGGTTACAAATATTCATCGTCAACTTAGAATTCGGGTTCAAATGAGAACGAATCTAATTGAAATGAAAAGATATTAACGATTCGCAACATGGTGGATTAATACATTCGGAGGGTTTTTTCTGTACACCTACTTACTAAATTATCAATGTCCACTTTAGGAGTTCTTGTAATCCGAAGAATCGGAAAAAATATATTGTCTTCAATCAGAATCTCTTCATCATAGGTATATATGATGAATCAAATAAGCTTGTTATAATCCATTAGGAAGTGATAACACTGTATTTCACTACCCTAAGTCATAAGGGCTCGTTTCTCTATCTTCGTTTACATCTGATATAAATTGTGAAATTCAATAAGCTCCACCAATTTCCTATACTCGTAATAATAATATGCTCACTTGTGACTAAATTGGAGAAATCATTCATGGAGTTTTGTAAGAATTCATTACTTGTGGAGTTCAATCATGTTGGATGAGAGGCAGTCTTTACCCAATAATAACTGTGATAGTTGGCTGTGTGATGTAAACCAGTGAAGCTCAGCTCGATGGTCTAGAGTTTAAAAGCTCGCCAAGAAGTTTGAAGGCACGAAGTTAGATCCTCCAAGGGCTCGTGGTCACTGCTGAAGAGTTCTGTACCAGGACGAAGCATCTATCAAGTACTTCCTGGTTCCCAACAGTTGTCTGATTAACATCTATTGATGGTTCAACTTGTAGAATAATGTTCTCAAACACTGTTATTCTATACATTTTTTATAGATCAACACCTCGGAACTTTAAATCGGTTTATCCACAATGATGCGACCCTTTTAGTTTATATTTCATCTGCAAACTGAATTTATAGATCTTACATAATACACTACCATATTTGGGGATGCTTTATGGAGTAGCTTCAATACCCTAAGATCATGCAATCTAGAGAATCTAATCACTAATGTATTAATAAATATGAAATTATCATTTATGCCGTATTAAGACCTTTTTAGAAAACTTTGAATATTGTTATTCTTAACCACGATAAGCATAACTGGCATTACATAAGATTCGATTTCAACATTATTTTTAACAATCCCATTTATAACAGTTCCATAGTATTTAAATGACGAACTGTATCAACCAATAACATTGACCCGTCTGAATATGTAGTCACTATTGATTTTCATGTTGCTTTTTAGATCCGAAATATGATGTGAACATTGAAACAATTTATAAGCAAAGATGGATAGTGGCTAGCAGTGGAATCCAGGATGCGCGTCAAGTCCTATTCGGGACTCGCCAGCTGGGTGTACCTGCATCTCAGAGTTGATGTTTACTCTGGGATAACGCGATGGTGTTTGAAGCGAAAGGTACTGGGTTCGAGTCCTAGGGTGAACATCAACTCTGAGATGCAGATGCATCCAGCTGACGAGTCCCAAATAGGACGAAACGCGCATCAAACTGAATTCCACTGTTAGCTACTATCCATCTTTCCTTACAATGTTTGTGAATTAAGGCTATATCGAGGCAATACGCATAGTATGCACATATTCCAATAAGAGACTGGTCAATTGCAGTATTAAACATCATTGGAAAGATTCAAACAAACAATACCAAGTGAATTGAAACAAATTGTTATCTCAACAATAATAGACATCGTCGTTTATATGTTTATTATTAAAAACGAAATCATTATCTCCTTATGTATGCACTTAAAAATGTGAACTGCATCATAATTGTCTCAGCTTTACTTAATTTCTGCCCTAGATACAAACATTCAATTTATAACTAAATTGAATGTTTAAAAAAAAAACTTGATGGTACTGTGGTGTGGTCTACTTATATCCATATAAGTAGTATATGGTGTGGGTCAGACATAGAATGTATTTTGGCAGAAGATCGATGAGGAAAGAACTGAAATGAAGCACAATCGTTTGGAAAATGCATGAGCAATGGAATAAGAGAAGAAACAGTGAAGATTGAAACAATTGGTTGTTAATTTGCAAATTGACTGTTCATTGTTTGGTTATCAAAATTTACTGAGATAGTCTGTAATCTTTGCTTAAATACATTCGATTGTCCCCAACCAGTATTCTGTTCATTACAGTACATGAATTAAAAATAGAATAAACTTTGTTTATTCGATGATGTACACTAAGATTTCTGAGGGTTCAGTAATAAATCCATCATAAACAACACCGATTCTGATTGGTGAAACATTTTCCGTTTTAAAAAATATTAGTCTTTAAAGTTTCTAAGTTTTTCATGGTGGTCTAGCTTTAATTGACTCATGATCTCAACTATATAAAATCACTAAAATCTTCACGAAACCCCCTTCTCCTAATTTAATTTCATCAAAGTATATGTAAACACATATATTGTTCATATTATAAACAGAGAAGATAAACCAATTAGTGAATCTTCATTGTTTTATTGAAAATATTAACTAACATATTACTTAAGTATTCATGATCCTCATCAACCTTAATTGAAGACATAATTTCAGTTTAACAGTTAGTACTTTCAGAATAATATAGCTGTGTCAGTTATGAAACTGTAACATGTTGGAACTATGGGGAAGAACAGAATGTTTTGATGTTGAACACTAAACTTTGCTTAATTCCTAAATAAAATTGAAGATTTAGTTGGTTGTGACAATATCGTACAAACAACTACATAAGAGAAAGAAATCGTTTTACATAATTGATGTAGTGTACGATTTACAGTTGTGAAGAATTAGAATTATTTTGAGTGAAAATAAGAAACGTCAGTAACATTAAGCATCGATTGAGATCACGAAGATATCAATGAAAGATCACTATTAAAAACCTGAAAGCACTGGATGGTCGTTTTGTCCCAGTATGTGACTCCCCAGAAGTGCGCATGCGGGACTCGAACTCAGGACCTTCAGTCTCTCCAGCGAATGCTCAACCTCCAGACGATTGAGCCGTCATCCAACAGTATTAATGTTTAATTTCAACCAATACACGATATTGCGCTACTTCTAAAACCCTATACTGATAATCATCATGTGCTCACTAGTGACTAGCTTCGAGAGGTAATTCTCGAAGTTCTAGTGGAGCTGATCCACGTCAGGTAGAGACAGGTATCTACCTCAGACATTGGAAGATGGTCGCACAATATCGTGGATTGTTTGAAATTAAACATTAACACTGTTGGATGTCGACTCAATCGTCTGGAGGTCCTGGGCTTGAGTCCCACGTGTTTGATCGTGGATTTAAACTTCTGAGGAGTCCCATACTGGGACAAAACGACCATCCAGTGCTTACAGGTTTTAATTAATGGTATTACCTTGATCGTCTCGTGATTTCGATAAAATTTATCAATCTCTACGACCCCTTACTGACCAAGATTTAGTTTCATCTCTTTTAAATTAATAGTTTATGCTACTGATAAATCAGACAATGATTTTTCAGACGATCACCTGGAGAATTCACATCCAAACTTTGAGTCCATCTAGTCTTAAAAAAACTATCATCAGTAAATAACATTCAATGAAAATCATTTAAACTCACTCATAAAGCGAAAGTTACTGGGTTCAAGTCCTATAGTGAACATCAACTCTGAGATACAGTTACATCCAACTGACGAGTCTCAAATAGGACTTAAAGCAGATCAAACTGGATTCCACTGCTATCCACTATCCATCTTTGTTTACAATACTCTTGAATAAGATTTAGCCGTAAGTATACAGTATGGCATAATAGAAGAATGATTCATTTTAAATTTCAACAGCCTTATATTAATTATAAAATTGATGATTTTAAACAAAATCAAGTTTCAAATTCATTTTAATAAAAAGGATATATCTTGTCATTCATTACTTTAATGTATATAGATAGATAGATAGATAGATAGATAGATAAATAGTTAGTGAGATAGTTAGATAGATAGATAGATAGATAGATAAATAGTTAGTGAGATAGTTAGATAGATAGATAGATAGATAGATAGATAGATAGATAGATAGATAGATAGATAGATAGATAGATAGATAGATAGATAGATAGATAGATAGATAGATAGATAGATAGATAGACAGATAGATAGATAGATAGATAGATAGATAGATAGATAGATAGATAGATAGATAGATAGATAGATAGATAGATAGATAGATAGATAGATAGATAGATAGATAGATAGATAGATAGATAGATAGATAGATAGATAGATAGATAGATAGATAGATAGATAGATAGATAGATAGATAGATAGATAGATAGACAGATAGATAGATAGATAGATAGATAGATAAATAGTTAGTGAGATAGTTAGATAGATAGATAGATAGATAGATAGATAGATAGATAGATAGATAGATAGATAGATAGATAGATAGATAGATAGATAGATAGATAGATAGATAGATAGATAGATAGATAGATAGATAGATAGATAGATAGATAATACCATATAACTCTATATGAATAAAAGAATTTCAATGAATTAGGTCATATATATTAGTCATCCTGTGTATAATTAAACTTATGCAGATAATGGTATATAGATATATCGATTACTTTTCTTTTTTTTTTAAAAAAAAATCGATTATTCTATGGATAAAATATTGAACACAGTCTTGATAAAATATAATTGTTATTATGTGTTAAATATTTATATCTATAAGAATTTAATTTTCGCTCTCATTATTTTTTTTGATTAATTTAAACAAAATGATTATATAGTTAGATTGAATAGATTTTCATATAATTCATAACGGATTATATAAACTAAGTTTAAAATTGGTAAGTAAAGATGGATAGTGGCTAGCAGTGGAATCCAGTTTGACGCGCGTCAAGTCTTATTTGGGACTCATCAACTGGATGTACCTGCATCTCAGAGTTGATGTTCATTCTAGGACTTGAAACCAGTAACTTTCACTTTAAACGCTATCACGTTATCCACTCAATTACTGAGTTCTGATAGCTACTTGTTTGTGCGATGTGGTGAAGTTTAAATTTACTTAGTATTGTTTGTTTAAATCTCCATTGTTCAAAGATTCAAAAATTAGTATTTGTTAATTAATATAATAAATTAATAGGAATCATTCTTGTATGCAGATATAACCTAAGTAGTTTGTATTACTTTGTTCATTCATTAATAAATGATAAATATTGTTTACATTAGCTGAGATTATTCGAAATGAGCATATTATTCATACTGTAGTGAACAAGAACATTACTGGAGACAATCGAATGTACTGTAAGTACGAATTACAAACTATCTCACTAAAATCTGGTAACCATACAGCAAACAGTTAATTTGCAAAATAACAGTCACTTGTCTTAATCTTAATTATTCCTTCTGCAACTATCAATCCATCTTCTCTGATTTCATTGTTCATGCATTTTCATACCGATTGCGCTTTGTTCCTGTTCTTTTCTTATCAATCTTCTGCCAAAATACATTCCATGTCAGACCATCACTATATACTACTTATGTGGATATAAATAACCTACACCACAATACTATAGTTACAAATTTCATGATATATTAAGATGAAATGGGTTTTCTTTTAAAGTTTATATAAATGGTTTTAATAAATTAGCCCATTTAGTTTCTAATTTATTTGTCAACTGTATATTATCATTATTCTGATTAGTGTTGTTTATTTAAATGTCGAAGACTAAACCATTGGATTATGATTGATAGTTGTCTCCTGAAGTATCATTTATTACTTGGTTTAGTTTGTTTGTTAAATTAAATAATTTGTAAAGTTCACTAAAAGACAAGAAACACTGAATAATTGTCTTTTCGCTAGTTTGGAACCATTGAGCAATGTACATAAGAGATTGAATCAGGAATCTTCGTATCTTCCTAAAAGTGTAACATTTAAAATTCAATAAGTCTAACATTTTGAATAAAAGTTGTCTTATTGAATGAGTTTCCTTACATGGTTCTAGAAAAAAAACTAGATTAAATTCTCACTCTAATGTGGTTTAATAACCTGATAAAGTTGAGGCAAGTCCCATCAAAACTGCAGTTACTTCTTATTGATGAATACCACCTTGCACGAAACCTAGGCCAAAAAGGGATTTCTGCCTACTACCTTCAACTAACTATAAGCGGAACATACTGCGTGCGATGTCGAAAACCTCAGGCTTGTCAATGACCGCACTACAAGTCGGTTGACAAAATCCAATGAATACTATAGGGCTAGATAAATATGACCGGTTACTACTAAGTAACCAAACAATTGTAAATAAGTGCTACAGATGGTTGGTCATGTCCATTGTTAACGTGAAGGTTTAAAACCTATAGGGAGCATCAGCTCTCTCATGATTGCTGGCATATCTTGCCGATGTTTTATTCACAGTTATATAAGATACCCTAGTGGGCTGGGGTAATTTTATATTGGTTTTCAGACACCATCCAGATCTGCACCTGACAACTCAAACAGTACAGCTCAATCCCACTTCAGTGGAGCCAGATGCTACCCGGGCTTAAAATTCACAACCCGAATAGTATAGCTCAACCCCGCTTCACAGGAGAACCAGACACCGTATAGGCTTCCACGCTACAATCTCTTAATAGTACAGATCAGTCCACACAGATACCCAGCACCCTGGTGGATATCGTGAGGCGGGATCGTGGATGAAAAAGTCCCACATTAGAACGAAACGGCCGTCTAGTGCTTACAGGTTTTCCATGGTGGTCTAGCTTCAATTGACTCATGATCTCAACTATATAAAATTACTAAAATTTCCACAAAACCCCGTTCCGGGAATTAATATATAATGGAAAACTAAATATTAGTGTATGGAAGAAATATTATTCGAATGAAACATACTTATATGTTGATTTATGAACAATGTCTTGACTTCTTTAGTTAAGCAATTTGTTAATGATCTATACAATTTACTAGTACATGAGGTTTGCGGAAATTATTGAATTTCGTAGTTAACTATACAAATTAATCTTAGATTAGAAAATGATTTAAAACCAGGAAATATTGTAAAGATATCCACTATACCTTTCTCCATAATTCTCCCTTTATACTAATGCTTACTAGTGACTAAGGTTAATAACTAATTCCCACACTATAACTCCGCCTGTAGCTCTTCTAGAGTTACTGCCGGTCCCAAGCCCAGGTAAAGGAGGAGGGTTGGGCATGGGTTAGCGACCCTATCCTGTAGAAAACTAACTCGTTAAAACAAGGCTAACCAGAAAAGAAATAATTCAAACGACGATACAGATCAGTTCTACTCGAGGCTGTAATCAATCATAGCTAAGTGCTCAAAAAAGGACCTCACCATCCTGATGGGAAATCTAAATGCTAAAATCGGAGTGGACAACACAGGATATGAAGATATAATTGGACGACATCGACTAGGAGAGAGAAATGAAAATGGGGAGTGTTTTGCTAATCTATGTGCATTCAACAAATCGGTTATAGGCGACACAATATTTCCACGCAAACGCATACACAAAGCTACATGGATCTCGCCGGATCACACCACAGAGAAACAGATAGATCATATTTGTATCAACGAAAAATTCCGAAGGACAATGGAAGATGTGAGAACCCGGAGAGGAGCTGATATAGCTTCAGATCACCACCTAGTTGTGGCCAAGATGAAACTGAAACTAAAGGAAACACTGGACAACTGGGGAAACAGCATTACAAAGGTTCAATACAGCTTTCTTTCGAGATACTAACAAACTCAACGAATTCAAGATAAATCTCAACATCAGGTTCCAAGCTTTACAGGATCTACTGAAAGAACAAGAAACTAAGATGGAGGACAACTGGAAAGGGATCAAACAAGCATTAACTTCAATGTGTCAGGAGGAGGAAGCATCATAATGAAAAATGGATCTCTATGGAAACCCTGGACAAGATTGAAGAAAGGAAGATCAAGAAGACAGCAATCAAGAACAGTCGAGCACGAGCAGAGAAAGTCAAGTTACAAGTTGAATATGCCGAAGCAGGCAAACAAGTGAAGAGGAGCATCAGAAACCCAAGGCCGACATACATAGGAGATCTAGCAATGACAGCCGAAAAAGCTGTAAGAGAAGGAAATATGAAGCAACTATGTAACACGGCGGAGAAAGTAGAAGGAAATATTACAACCCAGTGCACCCAGTCAAGGAAAAGTAAAGGAAACCAATTACTGAGATTCAAGAACGGTAGAACAAATGGTAGAACACTTTGAAGGACTCTTGTATAGACCGGCACCACTGAACCCACCAGACATCGAAGAAGCACCTAAAGACATTCCAATAAATGTCACATTACAAACGGTCAAAGAAATCATCATGCCCATCAGACTAATCAAGAGTGAGAAAGCAGCAGTCCCTGACAATAAATTGTCTGAAGTACTGAAGTCAGATATAGAAATATTTGTATACATGCTCCACGTTCTATTCAGGGAGACTTGGGAAGAGGAAAGAACACGGACTGACTGGAGAGAAAGATAAGTCATCAAGATTCCAAAGAAAGATCTGAGCAAATGTGCGAACTACGGAGGAATCACACTACTATCGGTACAAGGAAAGGTTTTCGACAGTGTTGCTAAACTGGATGAAAGATTCAGTAGATAACCAGCATCGAGATCACAAGGCCGGAATCCGTAAGGATCGGTCGTGCACAGACCAAATTGTGACACTACGGATCATCTTTGAACAATCAACTGAAAGGAATTAGTCACTATACATCAACTTCCTTGACTATGAGAAGGCATTTGACAATGTGGATAGGAGAACATCATGAAACCTTTTTCGACACTATGGTGTTCCTGAGAAGATTGTCAACATTATCCAGAACTCCTACGACGGACTACAGTGTAAAATCTTGCATGGACGATAGCTGACAGATGCATCCCAAGTGAGGACCGTAATCAGACAAGGTTGCTTACTTTCTTCCTTTCTCTCTCTTCTGGTTGTCGACTGGATTATGAATACCTCCACATCTCAGGGAAAGTACAAAATGCAGTGGACAGTTTGGATGTAACTAGACGATTCGGAGTTTTCTAAAAATATCATTCACCACAATCTGTAAGGGTCCAGAAAACACTTTAAAGTGTTTTAGCTAATCTGCATTGATGAGGAACTTTCACAAACACCTAGAAAAACGAAGGATTTTATGTCACATTTTTGATAGATGATTACCTATATTGTTGCCAAATTTAGTGTTTCCAGAAGAACGAGGTCACTTGAAACTCTATGAATACACAGAATTTTCTGTACACAACTAACCTTAGAGTAACATTCTTAATCACATTTCTCACTTTTTGTCTGATATTTAAAGTTAAGGTGTAAAAATAGTCCGAGATTATAAAAAGCAGCTATGAAGTCAGTAATAAGCGTTACATTAACAAACTTATTAATTATGCCATTGATTTATGTTTTCTTTCAATTAACATCAGATTATACACAACTGAATTTATTTATATAGTTGAGAGCACGAGTCAGTTGATGCTAGACTATCATGGAAAACCTGGCAGCACTAGATGGCCGTTTCATCCTACTGTAGGACTCCTCAGCAGTACGCATCCACGATCCCGCCTCTCGAGATTTGAACCCAGGACCTACCAGTCTCGCGCCAAAACACTTAACCGAGGAGGAGTCCCACAATAGGACGAAACGGTTGTCTAGTACTTCCAGGTTTTCCATGGTGGCTTACCTTCAATTGACTCATGATTTCAACTATGAAAATACTGAAATCTCCACAAAACCCCCTTCTGAATTCATTTACTTATTTATTTAAACAAAACAGAAAATACCGATTCACTGCAAGAATACTTACATATTAAATATTTTTGTAAACAATTCAATTCTCAGAGATGGATAGTGGCTAGCAGTGGAATCCAAGACGCGCGTCAAGTCCTATTTGGGACTCGTCGACTGGATGTACCTGCATCTCAGAGTTGATGTTCACTCTAGGACTCGAACCCAGTACCCTCGCTTCAAACAAACAATACTGAATTCAATTCTTAGTTCATTAACAGAAACATAAAAACGCTTCATTCATCACTAGTTATGTTATTGATATATTTATTTTTCATACATGAAACTTATAGTGTACACATTGACAATTATTCAATGTTGTTTTGTTCTCTTGTTTGTCTATCAATTTTTTACAATGTGATCCACATTTTTGTTGTCATTGTTGCTAACCATTTTTTTTGTTCTTTTTTTCTCTTTTATCATGCGAATGTAGGTTTCTAAAACAAAATCGATATCACTATGAGATGTGTTTATCAATCGTTATCGATATAGTTAGAACAATGATCAGTTTTGTTAAATTATTTCAGTAACTGATCTACATTTTTTAAAATTTATATTACAATTCTATAAATTTATTTTCATAGTTGAAAGCATGAGTCAATTGAAGCTAGACCATCATGGAAAACCTGGAAGTACTGGATGGCCAACTCGTCCTATTGTGGTATTCCTCAGCAGTGCGCATCCACGATCCCTGCTCTCGAGATCCGAACCAAGGACCAACCAGTCTCGCGCCGGAGCACTTAATCACTAGACCACTTAGCCGGCCGGCATCCAACGGTGTTAATGTCTCACTTCAACCAATCCACGAAATTAAGCAACCACCCATCAATGTCTTCAGTGAATTGATATCTCACAACAGATCTGGTTGAACTCCACTGGTCACTGCTTACTATAGAACTCCATGAAACACCACTTGAAGCCAGTCACTAGTGAGCATATGATTATTATCCTGGGTTCGAATCTCGCGAGGCGGGATCGTGTATGCGCACTTCTGAGGAGTCCCACAATAGGACGAAACGGCTGTCCAGTGCATCCAGGTTTTTCATGATAGTCTAGCTTCAGTTGACTCATGATTTCAACTATAAAATTACTAAAATCTCCACACAAAACCCCTTCTGATTTCTGGTTTCTTCTTGAATTGTCTATATTACAAACATTCACATTTCAAAGAGTATTTCTATCAGAACGTCCATATTTTAAGTATCCTAAGAATACTATCATATATGTAAAAATATGTTAAGGTTGGATGATATGTGTGAAAAAGAGCTCGTTTACTAAATTAGGTTTTCATAATTGAACAAATCATAATGAATAGTTGTATAATTCAATAATAATCCAAGTGAAAGTCCTCTGTTCTAATCTACTTTGTTGAAACATAAGTATTGAAGACAGAAGATGACACAAACCTTACAAATATTCGATGAGTAATGTTTTAATAGTTACATTACTGTTTATTAATTACCAATGTAAGTTGTTATATAAGATATTAGATTAATAGAGTCAAATTAACTGATGAATTTCCAAACTTTTACCAAATATATTAGCCTAAGCTTACTTATAATGTGACTTGAAAATATTTACATGGAAACGTAGGTGATAAATGAATTACAATTATAGAAACCTCTGGGTGGCGATACTGAAATATAATATGAATCCATGATATACGAAACAATTGATCTGATTTCGGAGATTAGATCTAAAAATATACGTAGAATAAATTCTTTCGGAATACGTAAACGAAACGTTGATAGTGTTATGCAAAAAAGAAGCAAAGTTGGCTGAGGAGTCCCACAATAGGAAGAGATGGCAATCCAGTGCTTTCAGGTTTTCCATGTTGGTCTAGCTTCAATTGACTCATGATTTCAACTATGAAAATACTGAAATCTCCACAAAACCCCTTCTGATCTATAATAATGATATTGTGTTCACCTATTATTCTTACTATGAAGATCAATAATAATATCTAGCATATAGAGATTAAATTATATTCAAAATTAAGACCCTCATCATTATCCCGTTCACAATTTATTTTATTTTTACAAGTCACCAAATTTGATTCGCTAATTCTGTCGCTTGTCCGTTTATCTAGAACTGTGTTTACATGTCCAGTAGTAGATACCTGTTTTTTACCCTATTACTTACTTACTTACTTTCGCCTGTTACTCCCAATGGAGCATAGGCCGCCGACCAGCTTTCTCCAACCCACTCTGTCCTGGGCCTTCTTTTCTAGTTCTTTCCAGTTCTTGTTCATTCTTCTCATGTCTGTCTCTATTTCTCGGCGTAATGTGTTCTTTGGTCTTCCTCTTCTCCTTTGACCTTCGGGATTCCATGTGAGGGCTTGTCTTGTGACGCAATCAGGTGATTTCCTCAAGGTGTGCCCAATCCACTTCCAGCGTTTCTTCCTGATTTCTTCCTCTGCTGGAATCTGGTTTGTTGTCTCCCACAGTAGGATGTTGCTGATAGTGTCTGGCCATCGGATCCGAAGTATCTTGCGTAGACAGCTGTTAATAAACACTTGTATCTTCTGGATAATGGCTTTCGTAGTTCTCCACGTCTCTGCCCCATACAGAAGAACTGTCTTGACATTTGTATTGAAAATTCTAACCTTGGTGTTGGTTGACAATTGTTTTGAGCTCCAGATGTTTTTCAGCTGTAGGTATGTTGCTCTTGCTCTGCCGATCCGCACCCTCACATCTGCATCTGATCCACCGTGTTCATCAATGATGCTGCCCAGATATGTAAAGGTTCTCACATCCTCCAAAGCTTCTCTGTCAAGTGTAATTTGATTGGTGCATATTGTATTGTATCGGAGAGTCTTGCTTTTCTCTTTGTTTATATTGAGACCTACTGCTGCTGAGGCTGCTGCTACACTGGTCGTTTTCTCCTGCATTTGTTGTTGCGTTTGTGATAGAAGAGCCAGATCATCCGCGAAGTCTAAATCGTCAAGCTGCATCCTACCTGTCCACTGTATCCCGTGATTTCCTCCAGTCGTTGACGTCTTCATGATCCAGTCGATCACCAAGAGAAAGGGTGAGAGTAAGCAACCTTGCCTTACACCGGTCTTTACATCAAACGAGTCGGTGAGTTGTCCTCCGTGGACAATTTGGCAGTTTAGTCCATCATAGGAGTTCCGTATGATATTGACTATTTTCTCAGGCACGCCGTAGTGTCGAAGAAGCCTCCATAGTGTCGTACTGTCTACGCTATCAAATGCCTTCTCGTAGTCAATGAAGTTGATGTACAGTGATGAGTTCCATTCGATTGATTGTTCCACAATGATACATAGAGTTGCGATTTGATCTGTGCACGATCTATCCTTACGAAATCCACCCTGTTGATCTCGAAGTTGGGCGTCCACGGAATCCTTCATCCTGTTTAACAATACTCGGTTGAAGACTTTCCCTGGTATTGAGAGGAGAGTGATGCCCCTGTAGTTGTCGCACTTGCTGAGATCGCCTTTCTTTGGTATCTTAATCAGAAGTCCTTTTTTCCAGTCTGTTGGTACTTGTTCTTCGTCCCAAATCTTACTGAAGAGGATGTGGATTATCTTGGCATTTGCTGTTACATTTGCTTTCAGTGCCTCTGCCGGGATGTTGTCTGGTCCCGCTGCTTTGCCGCTCTTGATTTGTCTAATGGCCATGCTGATCTCTTCAATTGTTGGTGGGCCAACATCGATTGGGGGGTCTGTGGGTGCTGCTTCAATGTTGGGTGAGTTTAGTGGAGCTGGGTCGATTTTATTCTGTGTAGTGTGATCCGGTGAAATCCAAGTGGCTTTGTGTATGTTTTTGTGTGGGAATATGGTGCCACCTATGACCAGTTTATTGAAGGCACATAGGTTTGCAAATCTCTCACCATTTTCGTTCCTTTCTCCCAGTCCATGTTGTCCCATGACGTCTTCGTATCCAGTGTTGTCCATTCCAACCTTGGCATTGAGATCTCCCATCAGAATGGTCAGGTCCTTGGTTGGGCACTTCTCGAAGATCGACTGCAGCCTATCGTAGAATTGGTCTTTAGCGTCTTCATCGTAGTCGTTGGTAGGCGCATAGCATTGGATGACGTTCATTGTAATGCCCTCTCTCTTTGTTTTGAAGGAGGCTTTGATGATCCTTGGTCCATGAGATTCCCATCCTATAAGTGCATTTTGTGCTTTTCTGGACAGCATCAATGTGGGGCATTTTCTTCTTCATGACCGGAGTATAACAGAAGTTCTCCTGAAGACAGTCGTTGTTGTCCAACCTGCGTCCAATGTGTTTCACTGATTCCAAGAACCTCCAGGTTGTATTTTCTCATTTCTGCAGCAATTTGGAAGACTCTTCCGGTCTCCCACATTGTTCGGAGATTCCATGTACCTATAAAAATTGTTGCTCTGGTTGTAAGAATGTGCATCGGTCTCATGACTTCCGAATGAACTCGGCTTTCATCATGAGATGTCATAATTATTCCTTCTACTCCCAGGGCAGAGTTTAAATGGTTTGAATGATTTTTTCTGGTTAGCGTTTTTTAGCGAGTTGATTTTCTACGGGATGGGGTCGCTAACCCCATGCCCAACCCTCCTCCTTTACCCGGGCTTGTGACTGGCAGTAACCCCCAGAGGAGCTACAGGCGGAGTTTTTTTACCCTATTAGTCACTCCCTTTTCTGACCCCCAAATGCCCTGGTACGGTCGAGAGTGGGGAGAGTCCATTCTCCCTCTCCAAATGCTCTCACATGGCCACGTATATATAGCCTCTGTCAGGGAAGTCCTACTCACTACATTCTCGTGGCAATAATGTCGTTTACGAAATTGAGAGGACGAAAAGCGAATGTCTGGCGCTTTAACCAGGTTGGTGGACACAGTGAATCCACTTAGGGGAGTTGGAAAACCCTGATTTCAAACCAATGGTGCACATCGGCTCCAGTATCCTGAGTGAACAGATGACGTATGAATGAATCGTTGGTCACGGACTACCATGAGACTGCATCTCCTTATGATGCTTCACTGCCTTGTGGTTCAGACCTTTACTATTTATAACAAATGACTTAGTTATGATCATTTAGTCCTTTGTATTCTGATAAACCAATATCTAATAACCTAATTAGCTAAAGATTCTGAATCTTTATGATTTGAATTTTTTTTAATACGCTTGACATCAATCCACACTTTTCAATTCACCAGGTTTTTCTCTTTCTAGAAAAATAACAGTAATCTATTTCAAATTGTATTATTTACTGACGACAATACATCACTACTCTTACTATACTACTTACATACACGTAAATAATTTCATATGATCATATAAAAAGAAAAATATTAATAATCAATTTATAGTAATACCTATTTCTTACAAATAACGTTTATACATAAAAGCAACTAAAGATAGACTATTTTCATCAATAAAGCATGTTGATTTCAAGAAACCAGCTTATTATTATTGTTCTCACACTTTGAATCAAAAACTGATTTTAATTAGACCACCACTAGAAACCTATATGCATCGGACGGTCGTTTCGTCCCAGTATGGCACGCCTCACTAATGCAAGCCTACGACTATGAACACGGAAGTCAAATCTGGGACCTTTGGTCTCAAAGGCGGACGCTTAATCTCTAGATCACTGAGCCATGATTAAACGGTGTTAACGTCTAACTTTAACCAACCCAAGATGTTGTGCAATCCTAATCCGTTATCCGGGGTGGTAACCATAGATGCGCACTTCTGAGGAGTTCTATTCCAGGACTTAACGACTGTCCAGTACGCCCACATTTTAACGATAGTTTATATAAGATCAGTTCGTGATTTAAATTGAATGTCCTACAATCTCCACAAATCTCCTACTTTAATACTAATCGCTGAATAGTCTAATCCCTTTTTGGTTGTTGAATTCTATCAATCAAGAGCCTGGTATCGAGCACATCCAATCATCTAAAATCGATACAGAGTGCAAGCAATTTCGTGTCACTCAGAACATTGACCACATTGTAACTTGATCGATAGAAGTCAGATGGCATTGAAATATTAAAGAGAAATTATATTACTCATCATTCTGCTGTCAATCAACTCTAAACAACGAGTTAGCTATAAATATACACAAATCTCATACATACATGAGGAAAAGCTTGTTTACTAAAATATAAACGTGATCGTTTTAAAAAAAATAACCGAAAAGTTTTTATTCACTGAATGATCCCACCAGAGAACCGGTCAGAACTAGGAAGTATTCACCGGCTATTTCGTTTGTAATTTTGGACTCCTTACCGTTGTTCATCTACAACTCCATATATGGTTGAATCCAAGACATTAATATCTTACAGGTAGATTGATACCTCTGAAAACGTTGAAGTATGTTCATTTTTAATTTATTAACAGTGCAAACAAAGCAAGAGCGACGATATTTGCAGAATGCGATTAATTCACCGTATTTCGTTTCCTTTTCCAGCTACCCAGGGCTCCTGTGCGAACACTTATCCTCCAGACCACTGAGCCTTGATCCGGTAGTGTGCAAGGCCTAACACCCAACACGGCTTAGCCCCCATGATCACAGATTCTCACATTTTCAGCTTTTCTTCCAATATTGTTAATTGGCCACTGATGGGCGACCAATACCATATATGTCTATTCCTTTAATGTTTCTATCAAACGAGTATTCATGTGGCTACTAGTCTAAGTAACTCGACTTGCGATGGAGTTTTTATATGGTGGATAGTTGGGGGTTGTCAACCCTGGACCTAGTTGGCACTTGCCAACAAGGCACATCTGGAACTGACGCTCCCCAAAAAAACTCTATCAAGTGACCAATCCATTGTGAACTTCTCAGTCTCATAGGAGTCATTCAAGGCCCGAATAATTCAGTGGTAGTGGCCCAGACTGTGAATCCAGTGGAACAAGTTTAAACCCCACAAGATTCATAATTTCCCTAAAGAGTGTTTTCATGTATTGTTTGTGAGTGTCAACTAGTATGAAACGTAGATATAATAGATGTTATTAACTAACTTTAATATCCTGAAAGTTAAAACTACATCTGTCTATCGATTTCGAACAATTATTAATAGTTAAATATAAAATTCACAAGAATCTCTACCGATGTAACTTACTGATAAAAATATGAATTTAATCAAACAGAATTCTATCAACGCTCGTATGATTTTGAGATGGAGGAGAAGATTTGTAGCTCAGGTGGGTGGTTTTGATGGAGTTTTGTTCTCTGAACTGGATGGTTTGGTCGTGGAGCTTTCATCGCCCTTCTGAACGACATCATCAGCAAAAACTTCGGGTGCTGACGATTTCGTTCAGAAGGACGATGAAAGCTTCACGACCAAACTATCCAGCTTAGAGAACAAAACTCCATCAGAATTCTATCAAAATTGACGGTTGAACAAGAAAACTTTGGCTGCGTCTGAATAATATTCAGTTCAATTTGTTAGGTTTTTCACAAGCAAATAAATAATCTTAAAACTTTATGTGTCAATAACAGATAGCAATGGAGTTGACGATATGCATTTTATCTTTTCTAGGAGGATTACCAGTTGGATTTTTCTAGATCCTAGGTGTAATGTTTATGCCAAGAGTAATGTCTAGTATTTATTAGGTTGTGTTATAACACTTTATCCACTTTTGTATGATACCCAATAAATTCGTTAGTAGGCAGTATGTTCACTAATAATAATAGTAACTGTAATAATCAACTTATGACTACAGGTTTTGTTTAGGAATAGCTTATATGGCAATAGAGACTAATAGAGTCTAGTTCAAAATTCACACACCGACAAACAATCACAAATCTGAATATTGTTAGACTTTCCCTTAATCGAAATCAAAAACCACTGAAACAATAACTAAACCTAATATGAAATAGTAATATTTAGTTAAGAGATAATACTGTCAGTAATTAATGTTAGAAAGTATTAATGATTAGTAAATAAATACTACCATAATATTTACAAACTGATAAGCCTAATGTGTTGTGAACGCATTCAAGACTGGTAGGTCCTATGTTCGAATCTCGCGAAGCGGGATCGTGGATGCGCCCTGTTGAGGAGTCCCACAATAGGACGAAACGGCATTCCAGTGCTTCCAGGTTTTCCATATTTGTCTAGCTTCAATTGACTCATGATTTCAACTATGAAAATACTGAAATCTCCACAAAATCCCTTCTGAAAACAATATGTATCAAACCATTAAACGTTTATTTACAGTATTTAACTGTTTATAGAATATTACTGCCTGTGAAAATAGGCTTATATATTGTTTTGTTCTGTTTAGAAATAACGGGATTCACAATGAAGAGTTTGAAAAGTCATGTCTAGGTGTATATATGCTTAAGATGTAATCTCTTCAAATATATCTTATGATTCTCAACATTTCACTATCACGAAAGCTAAAGAGTGTAAAACTGAGGGTGAAAAACTCGGATTAATATTGTAATGAAAAGCGAAGTACCGTGATGAAATACTATATCTCCTCTTGAGTAGTATCTTACAAGTTTCAAGGATTTTGAACGATCAACACTTCATTTATCATTAAGTATAGAAAATATACAGTAGATCTCCAACGTATGATCAATTAATTTCTATCATGAAACATTAATTGTGAATTAAATTACTCAAAGAGTTGATTATACTAAGAATAGCAAGATTATAAAACAATGCTTATAACTTCACTTAGTATTGTTTGTTTGAAACTTCACAATGACGTTTAGGACTGCAACTAGTCAGTCCCTTATTGGCATGTGTGCATACTGTGCCTATTGCCTCCATATAGACTTAATTCACATGCATGGTAAGCAAAGATGGATAGTGTCTAGCAGTGGAATCCAGTTTGACGCGCGTCAGGTCCTATTTGGGACTCGTCAGCTGGATGCGCCTACATCTCAGAGTTGATGTTCACTCTGGGACTCGAACCCAATCAAACGCCATCGCGTTATCCACCTCATTGCACATGCAAGTGGCTATCAGGAATGGTGAGGTTAGACACAGGGTATTAGGGAATGATGGTAAATCAGTTGATGAGGTCATGAATCTCCATCGACTGAGAAGGCTGGATCACGTGTTACGTATGCCTGAACACTGATTACCACGACGTGCTATGATGACTAGTGTTGGGGATGGTTGGAAGAGAGTTAGGGGCGGCAAAACCAAAACGTGGCATCAGAGCATGAAGTCACTAACTTCTAGTCTGAGCCATGTTGGTAGGTGCAGACTATTTGGTTGGGGTCCACGTGACTATCGTAATCAATGGTTGGAGACTCTGTGTGACATGGCTCAGAATCGATCACAATGGCGTAGGTGTATACACTCTTTATCTTCCCTTAAACATTGAGAATAAAACTGCTTCATAACTTTCTTCTTTCCTATACTATATCCTTATATGCAACCTATCTTTTATATACTACCACCACCACTAAATTAACTACTTCTACAAATTCGGTGTTCATCTTATTGTGCTAGCGAGGTATGACAACTTGGACCGATGCATATGTGTGCCTGGTCCTACGTTGTAACTGACTGACTGACTAACTGACTGAATATCAGGAATCAGTAGCTGAGTGGATAACGTGATGGCGTTTGAAGAGAAAGTTACAGGGTTAGAGTCCTAGAGTGAACATCAACTCTGAGATGCAGGTACATCCAGCTGACGAGTCTCAGATAGGACTTGACGCGCGTCAAACTGGATTCCACTGCTAGCCACTATCCGTCTTTGCTTATAATGCTTATAACTTACTAATGATGTGTAAACTCCCTGATAAAGAAAATGTTTTTCTCAATGTTAGCATCCTCGTCAGTTACAAGGCTATTATTGTATACTGTATATGTTATAACAACATATCAACAATCAACTTGAGGTTGTAACAGATAAAGTATACATTTAATTCAGTGTTTGAATAAACTAATCGTTAGATAAGAAATAATGTCACTAGTAAATCATCAACAAAAGGCCAAAAGTCGATTAAGTCCATTTTCTCATTATTCGAATAAGTCAATTAACACTCTGACACTTCATATTTCATGAAAAATAATTAGTATAAATCCAGTTGCAAAAGATTATTAGAGAATTAAACTAATATAAAATTATGACAGATCATGACAAAGATAAGAAACAAGTCATTACGATGAATAGTAAAATAAAATAGAGGTAAGATATAAAAAAATCATATTTGAAATAGTCCTAGCAACTGTAATTTGAATAACAATGATAATAAACTGGTTCGAAACTGTTGGAGCCCAGTTTTTTAAAACTGTTTATTCAGATTTTGATGAATGTTCACATAAAACACCATAAAGTTGAGAAATCAATCATACAAAAAAAGACTATAACAAAATGTGAAACATAGAAGTAAACAGCATGAATTATAAGCTCTCTATCTGTTATATTTCAATTAACTGGTTGATTCTGTAAGTTTGAAGTAAATCTTTTCATTAAGTCCCTAATGAGTACATAATTATTACTAAAGACTCCCCTTGTGAAAATTAAAACAACATATAAGCAAGCAATATTGTTTTCAAATAGATTGTCATCAGGCTTTACTCTAATATACGTGATTATTATCATTATCATTAATAGAATGGAAAGGTGAGCTCGCTGATTCTAACTTCGAGGTATATAGATGTATGACGTTCATCATTAAAAGTTTTTAATCTCTTACTTAGATCTCTGAAATGGTTGTAGTGATGATAAGTGATTAATACTGGTGAATACTAGATTAGGATGTATTAGCTACCAAGTGCCTCATAGTTTCAGTGGTTTTCGAAGCAACATTAATCTATAATGAAAACCTTGAATCTAACAATGTCTAAAAACACCTTATTTTACTGACATAATATAGTTCTATCTTTACTAATGGGTGACTAGCTTCAAGATGGATTCTCGAAATTTTAACTAGTAGTTATAACTGGTGGGTGATTTTTGACCAAAACGAACACTTATTTTAATGAAGTCAATTATAGAAAACATTCCTTAATTCAGAGCAAAGATGGATAGTGGTTAGTAGTGGAATCCAGGATGCGCGTCAAGTCCTATTTGGGAATCGTCAGCTGGATGTACCTGCATCTCAGAGTTGACGTCCATTCTGAGACTCGAATCCAGTATCTTTCGCTTGAAACGCCATCACGTTATCCACTCAGCTACTGAGTCCTGATAGCCACTTACTTGTGCAATGAGGTGGATAACGCGATGGCGTTTGATTGGGTTCGAGTCCCAGAGTGAACATCAACTCTGAAATGCAGGCACATCCAGCTGACGAGTCCCAAATAGGACCTGACGCGCGTCAAACTGGATTCCACTGCTAGACACTAACCATCTTTGCTTACCATGCATGTGAATTAAGTCTATATGGAGGCAATAGGCACAGTATGCACACATGCCAATAAGGGACTGACTAGTTGCAGTCCTAAACGTCATTGTGAAGTTTCAAACAAACAATACTAAGTGAATTTATCCTTAATTCAGATTTTACAATTAACAACATTCTACCTATTATAAATATTCATTAATAATAATGAACTAAATTTTATATTTAATCCATAGTAATTATTTAAATTTAAAATTTTCAATCCATCGAATTCAGGTCACATTACAATTGACCGATCACTGGGTGATGATCAATATCATGTATGTCAAGTCCTTCTTAATGCAGATTGAATCCTATCGACCAAGTTGCAATGTGGCCATTAGTCTAGGTGACTCGATATTGCGTACATTATGTTGAGATAAGATGGTGGTTGGAGGTAGTCAACAGGAAACTCTGGACATACAATTTTTTAAATCTAATTCATTTCAAATGTTAACAGTGGAATACTTCATTTTCAGAAGGGGTTTTTGTGAAGATTTCAGTCCAGTGCTTCCAGGTTTTCCATGTTGGTCTAGCTTCAATTGACTCATGATTTCAACTATGAAAATACTAAAATCTCCACAAAACTCCTTCTGATTTCAAAATTTCACAATAGTTGATCAAATAAAAATTTGTTCCGAAATATGTTTGAGAGTAATTGAAACTGTAGCTAGTAAGAGACTCCAGAACTAGTGTTTCGTCCTTCTTAGGACTCGTCATTTGAATGTATTGTTGGATTGTAATCACAACCACAATTCAAAATATTCTAATAACTTGTAACTACAATACAACATCTAGGGACCTGTTAATGTAGTTCATATATCAACAGTGGTTTATTGAGTTACACTTCTAAATATCGACAGTGTAGAAAAAAAGACCATGCAAACAATCATATTTAAACTGATTTTCATCATGGATTGATATTAAATGGTGAGATATTGAAGTATTCAACTGCCGTCAATCACTTTCTATATTAAGTCAGTTCATTATTAAAGCTATATTCAGACTGAAGTAATTTCCACAAATTAACCGAACATCAAATAATATTCTAGATGCTAGGTAACAGAAGGTTTCATCCTGGTCTATACTGGTCAGGAAAGTGTACCTACATCCTTAAGAGGACTGATACTCCCTGTGAGATTCAAATCTGCTCCACTCTACTTCCAAGTTGATGATGTTTCCAATCAGTTATTTTGATTGCGATTGACCTGTATGGTTTAGATAATCATAGAGACTGGCTACTACTTAGTGACCAGTCACGATAACTACACTTTACATTTGATACTCATAAAATTGCATGACTCACCTCATATTGATTATATTTTTTTTTACTATGCCGATGAAACCAACCCATGTTTTTTACTATCTTTATATTATCCTTTATATTATCTTTATGTTATCCTCAGTGAAACACAATGCGAGAAATTGAAAGAAATGAGTAAGATTAGTTATCGTTTTCAAAAAAACTCAACACAAATAAAAATGTACATCCAGGTAGAATTACTCAAAAGATTCGGTAAATTGTTAAACTACTGATACACTAGGTGAAACCTAACACAATATCATTCAATGTTCTTATCTTTTCAAGATTCTTTCATTAAACAGTTGTTGAATCAAAGTAATGAATTGATTAAATCCATATTCTTCGACACTTTATACATAATGCATCTTTTTGTACTTCATGAATATCAAGATGATATATTGTAAACTTGATCAAGTTGTGTCCAGTTCATAAACAATAATACCATTTTTTTTGTAAAATCTGAATGATCTAACCAATTCCTTAATAATTATAGACTCAGCATTCTTTTGTAATAGAGACAAATTGGTAGTTCATTTTTCAATCCATATCAACTATGTATAGAATGGTTGGCATGGTATAAATCATTTACACTGAAGAAACTATTCTCATTGAAATGCACAATATCATATAGATATTGTGTGTGTGTGTGCATATATATATATATGAGTTGGTGTTTTAGAGAATGAGTGAATGAGTGGGTGGGTTGATAGTTTGTTTTTAAATGGGTATTCTCATTTAAGGAATTAAAATGTAAACAATTCGTTAAAGATTCAATGTCTCTTGTTTATTGTTAATTTTTATATACCTATAAAGCAAAAGTGCACACTACATTGATAATTTTGTATCATTCTTTATTTGTGTTGTCATGTAATACATTATCATTATCTATCTGTACATGTATGAGTGTTATACCATAGTCAACTGACTAACTGATTGACTACAAACAATTTATTATTGGTTCAAAAAATTTCTCACTGAAATCGATTTTAACTCTTTTTTTTCTATTGTGAAACCGAGAATATTCTAGTAAGAGCTAGTTTAACTATAAAAAAAGGTTGTTATCTAACGTTGAAAAATATGTATTGACTAAATCCAGAGTAATAATTTATAATGCTCATTTGATAATTGGTGAAATATGATTGTAAGGATGGCTAGTTGGTGAACTCTAGGAAGCCTCAAGAGGCCCAGAAAGAGTCGAAGACATTCCATTCAATCACTGCTAGGGAGAATAAAGCTTAGGATAAGAGGAACATGAATATGAATAGTTTAGTTACTTAGCAATTATACAATAGGAAATATACATATTACATTGGTCCATAAATAGTCCTCACTGTTACCATTCATAATTCACCAGGGGATACAACACCTCCCCTTTTTGAGAAATCCAGAGTTGATATCCGGATTTTAGATTTCCCGAATTTATCCTCCCCCACGAAACAGGGGATATAACAATGATAGAGTAATTCAAAAGTGTATGTTTATCAGTGGTAATGTCTACGATTCCGACACTAGATGGCATCGGCCTATGTATCATAGTAACCAATGAAGATTGTAGAGATTTCTTATTAAAGCTTGCCAACTAGCGTAGAAATTAGATCGAATAGAATTACCTACAGATTGCTTTGAATAACAAATACTTCCAAGATTTATTAGTGGTTGCATTCATTTGTATATCAGAAATGTATCAATCAGATGTGATCTTAGTATTGTACACTGGTTCCATGGATTTATATTACTTTTTTTCCACGAAACAATCAGCCTGTACGTAGATTTATTAAAGAAATTAAATTATTCACCAGGATATCGGTATTCACATAAAAATAGACAAAACTATTGACTGTAAGCAAAAATGGATAGTGGCTAACAGTGGAATCCAGTTTGACGCGCGTCAATTCCTATTTGGGACTCGTCAGTTAGATGTGCCTGCATCTCAGAGTTGATGTTCACTCTGGGACCCAAACTCAGTACCTTTCGCTTCAAACGCCATCACGTTATCCACTCAGCCACTGAGTCCTATTGACTTTTTCGAAAATTTTTAGGATTCATTTACTTCTTTGACTACTCAGGAAATTAATATTTAAAATTTCCAGTTCACACAATTCATCTATACAGATTTTACCAATTGTCAATTCCTAGCTATCCACTGTCGCCTCTATTTTTTTATATCCATTCCCGTTTCAGACATTGATGATATTATAAGGTTACTGATAGCTTATATTTTTGTTATGTTTATCTCTAAAGAGAGCTTTTTAGTAACCTATTTATCTTACTAGTTTATGAGTTAAAGTCAGTCAGTTCAAGGAAAAACTTATCTGCAAGTTAATTAATTCCTTTGTTGTCCTTATTTGTTATTTTTAGAAATGCTAAACCTATATTTAATTATTAGTAGTATTCTAGCGTGTTATGTAGGAATGAACCTAAGAAAGGTTAAATTGTCAGAACTATCCTGCTTGGAATTAGTGTTCATATTTTTAATATATAAATATCAAGTACTTAAATTACAGTATTTTTATATTTCTCTAAATATTACAATTCGCTTGACTTATAAACTGTTGTTATGTCTCACCTTCTCGGAGTCATACTAAATTCTGATTGAGATCATGAACCAACCGATGTCGAGCCACCATTGAAAACCTAGAAGCATTGGACAGACGTTTCATCCTAGTTTGGAACTCCTCAGTAGTGCGCACCCATGACTCCTTAAGTCAGTCAGTCAGTCACAACGTAGAACTTCGTACGTACGTACATTAGTTCGAGTTGCCATACCACATTAGCACAGAGATGCAGTTGTCGATTCAAATCCCATAGTGGTAGAAGTAGCAGGAGTATAACCAGAAATCCAAAAGATTAGGGTTTGAAGAAATTATTGAAGGAGTATAGTACAGTGAAATAAATTTGGAAAGAGAAAAAGATAAAGACATGAGGAATTCAGAAGATTAGAATTTGGTAGAACACAAAGAGTGGATGCATCTTCGCCATTGCAAACGATTTTGAGCCATGTCATTCAAGGTCTCTAACCATCGGCTGCTGTCATCTCGCGAATCCCAACCAGGTAGTCTACACCTACCAACATGGCCCAGTCCACTTGTCAGTGACTTCATTGATTTGTGCCACGTTTTGGTCTGGCCACCCCTAGCTTTCTTCCAACCTACTCCTACACCATGAAACATTGCACGTCGGGGCAGTCGGTGGTCGGGCATACGTAACACATGTCCCAGCCATCTCAACTGATGAAGTTTCACTACTTTATCAATCGATTTGCCATCCCTACCTAGTACTCGTTTCCTAACAACTGCATTACTTACCCGGTGGTCCCAGGATATACGAGTAATGCTTCGAAGACACCTCTGATCAAAATAGTAGCCTACGAATATCCTCTACTCTTATCGGCCATGTTTCACTGCCATAAAGTAGGACGGAACGGACTGCTGCACAGTAAACCCGTCCTTTGGTTGCTCGACGGATATCTCGCCTACGCCATAAATGACGCAAGTTGGCGAAAGCTAGACGAGCCTTCTGTATCCGTGCTGAGATTTCGTCACATACCAGACCACAAGGGCTGATAAGACTCCCAAGATAAGTGAAGTAGTCTACACGCTCAACTACTTCACTCCCTATCATTAGTTCAGGTGTCGCTGCAACCCAATCCTGAAGTAACATTTTGCACTTCGAGGGAGAGAATCGCATTCCGAACATGCCTGCATAGTTGCTTATAGTGGTCAGAAGACTCTGCATGTTGTCAGCGTCTTCACCGAGTAAAACTATGTCGTCGGCGTATTCTAAGTCAACAAGTGAGCCTCCTGGTAAAAGTTCAACTCCTGGAGGTTTAGCTGATGAAAGTGCTATCTCTAAAAGTATGTCAATGACAAAGTTAAACAAGAATGGGGAGAGTGGACAGCCAATGACTCCTTACTGGGATTCGAGCCCAGGACCTTCGATCTCACACGCAAACGTCTGATTTCTAGACTAAACTGGTTACTGACTTATACTCGGTTTTTCTCCACTTACATTTGTGTTGCTATGTAATTAAGTAACCGATTTATACAATTTCCTGATTGTTTGACTTATGAGGACAATAGATAAACAGTAAAGAGTTACTCTATTTGGTACTTCAATTCTCTGTTTGGACACTGGGTTCAAAGGAATTTATATGCAGACAAAAGTTACGATTCTTCTGTCATTATTCACGGCCACTGAGCCATTAGCTGACAGAAGGCCAATAAAGCGACAGCGGGCCAAATAATCCAAAAGCTACTATGATTAGACGGTTCGATCACACGGACGGGATGTAACGAAATAATTCACCGTTTTTGCAAACAATAATAATTTGAGCATTTGTCAAACTAAATTTGGAACAATGTATCAGTTTACACTGATAGATCACTGAGTAGTAACCCATGGCATATTTGTCTAGTCGCTTTGTGTTAATCGAGTCCTCTTAAACAAGTTGCAATATGGACACTAGTCTAAGTGAATCAACATCACATGGACTATATTGACCTACGTTCCACGCAAGTTGGCATTCTTTAATATGAAACACTTTCAATCTTAGGGGGATCGCTGCACCCTTGTCTGTTCGTTAAATTCTCATTTATGAGACTTATTTTGTTGTTGACCATGCCTAAATAAAGCCAAGATCAGATAAGTTTTCATAAATAACGGAAGTACTCAATTTATCATTGTTAAATATACATATGCATAGTTCACAACATTCCTGTTGAATAACATCAAGCTGAATTTCAATTATTCTAAATGGATAAACACTATCCTCGTTTTGCTTCAATCATAAAAGAGAAATTCTCTAACCAATCATCATTCACCGATCGAAAATTTAAAGCAATTGAATAGCTTCATCATATGCTTGAAATAACTAGGTAGAAGTGTCCAACTCAAGGTCTGATTGAATGACTGGAAAGAAATTAAACATTGGTTAATTTTATATTGTTGAAATCATGAGTCATTTGAAGCTAGATCATCATGGGAAACCTGGAAGCACTAGACGGCCGTTTTGTCCTATTGTGAGACTCCTTAGCAGTACGCATCCACGATCCCGCCTCACGAGATTCGAACCCAGGGCCTACCAGTCTCCCGCCAGAGCAATTAACCGATAGACCACTGAGTCGGTATCCAACGGTGGACGAAACGGCTGTTCAGTGCTTCCAGGTTTTCCATGGTGGTCTAGCTTTGATTGACTCATGATCTCAACTATATAAAATTACTAAAATCTCCACAAAATCCCTTTCTCATTGGTTAATTGTTAGAAATTTGTTTTTTTTACTGATTAGAAAACAAAACATAAAAATTGTCTTTACTGACTTTTTACTATTTGACACTAATAACTTCATTAAGTTAACAGTAAGCAAGAATTTACAAAAATATCACCTTCCTCGAGTATTTCTATTGGAACACTGAGAAATTATATAGAAATCGAAAATCTTAAAACATATCTGGTAATAGGTTTGCACCCAAGAACACAATCAGAGAATTCGAGTGAGCGAAGTCTTACCATTTTGTCATTCGTAATTCCCAGTTTCATTGGAATCAGAAATTGTATGTGAAGTTTGCATACAGTAGTCTAAAAGCTTCCAAGGGAAATCCGAACCATCCCAAAGAAAGTGGCAAACGTAAAAAAATTTATAATGCTATTAATTTCTGGGTTTAATTTAAGTTTAGTTGTCTAGCATTTATATTTTCTACGAAGATGAATGAATATTGAAGTGTAGTTCATAGGAACGTGAACCACTACCATGAAAGCAACTCTTTGGCTTATCATAATAGTTTATAGATGTGGAATTTAACGTAACCAGAGTTCGAATCTATCAGGCATCACCTGATTTCATACGCTGCTCCATTTTATGTGATCCATTCCCGACCGTTGCTGCTACCTTGACGTGGTGGTCGGGCTTGCCTATAGTGATGAACTAATCAAGCTATACTGGCTGGAACAATCGTTCCTCAAGGTCCTACCATGCCAGACAGGTCGGTTGAAGAGTGCTAAGACCAAAAGCAACAAACTCAAGGTCCGAAGGAGAAGTCGTACTGCTGACTGTACAAAGGTGTGATGGCAATAAGGTGTTTCCTTCAGACAACCAGCATAACAGCAATGCCGCCTTCCCACAAGGAAGGGTGGGGTTAGAAGAAGTCGACCCTAAAAATGCACACCTCACCTTATCCCACAGATATCCGTCTCCGATGGTAAGGTCCCAACAAGTACGGAGCTAACACAAAAAGGTCGTGTGGGACCGACCTCAAGCAGTTGTCCCTTGGGCACTACGGTCACGCTCTCAGGTCATTAAGACTACTTCTAAACCAATTTCCTTTTCAGGTACCTCTAGAAGAACCCTTCCACGGTGTGGGCAACTCTGAAGTGATAACCGACTTCATACCTCTAAAAGCACTCAAGATCACTGTAACAGCACTTATGTGATTCATTATGTATTCACTCATAATTTCGGATGCGCCTGTTTCCATATATACAAGATCAGGTTTTAGTAAATTCCGATTTACTGTTAATCTAATGAAGTTATTAACGCCAAGTAGTAAAAGGTCAATAAAGACATTTTTTGTTTTTTCACTCAGTAAAAAATTAGAAACTTTCTAAAAATAATTTGATAAGAATTTTATCGTGGTCAAATATTTTATTTTAGTACACACAGAATAATAAATTTTCGATTATTTAGTTGAGATCATGAGTCAATTGAAGCTAGGCCATCATGGAAAACCTGAAAGCACTGGACTGCCGTTTCGTCCTATTGTGGGACTCCTCCTCGACTAATAAATTGTTGAAGAATGTATTCATCATTACTCCATTTTGCATGAATTTATTCAATACTCTAAATATACTTCTTTTCAAAACTACTACGTCAATTATGGTTTCCTGTCAATCGTAAGATTCTGCTTATGGAACATTACGAAATTCAGCTACAAATTTCATGACTCTGCATTTTTCTAATTTGGATGGTTTCTGAGTAAATAGAAGTGACCTGTTTAAAATTATGTTCAAAATACTGAAACAATCCTTTCTATTGACCTTGTTTGTGATTGGTTGTTTTCATAACCTTTGTTCTACATTTTCTCGTTTATTATTTTGTTAGGTTGACCTTTGATTGATTAACCTCATGTACATAAGTTGGTAAACTGAATCTTTGTCGATTTGCCTATTGATTGCAAGTTGATTTAAGCGTTGCTTCTAGAAATTCACCGAAATTATAGGTTTCTTCATACCATTTCACTTCTACTTTGCTGTAAGCACTGTAAGACAGAAAGAGCTTTTCCGTTAGAGAATGTAAAATTGTTATGAACCTGAGCTATAAATCTTCATGATTACTGAAATATTTTGATTTGAATCTTCAGGTAATAATTATTCCATAAAAATCAATGATAACACATATTTGTGTTAATCAGCTGATCAAATCAAGAAAGATCTTTATAATGATCATGATGCGTCATTGATTTTCAAAAGAATCTTGATGAAATTATTATTAATTTTATAAACAAAGATGGATAGTGGCTAGCAGTGGAATCCAGGACTCGCATCAAGTCCTATTTGGGACTCGTCAGCTGGATGTACGAAACGCGTGTCCTGGATTCCACTGCTAACCACTGTCCATCATTGCTTATAATGCTTGTGAACTAAGGCTTTATCGAGGCAATACGCACAGTATACACATATGCCAATTGGAGACTGACCAGTTGCAGTCCTAAACATTATTGGGAAGATTCAAAAAACAATACTAAGTGAATTATCATTATTTTTATTCAATAAATTATTTATTCATTTAATCCTTTATTTTCACAGTATATTTAAATAAACAAAAATTTTTTCATTAAAAATAGATAACTTTATTTGTTCAAACAGTACTGCAGTAAAGTCGTGCATGGAGGACAGCTGACAGATGCATCTCAATTGAGGATCGGAGTCAGATAAGATTGCTTACTTTCTCTTTCTTCTGGTTGTCGACTGGATTGTGAATACCTCCAAAACTCATGGATAGTACAGAATGCAATGGACAGTTTGGATGTAACTAGACGATTATGACTTCTCTAATGATCTATCCCTCCTATCCAATACACATGAACAAATACAGGTGAAGACAGCTAGTGTCGTAGAAGCCTCTGAATCAGTAGGCCTCAACATACACAAAGAAAAAAGCGAGATCCTCAAATACAACACAGGGAACACAGTATCATCGATGAACAAGGAGGATCAGACGCAGACGTAAGGGCAAGTATTGGCAAAGCATCAACGGCATTCCTACAGTTTAAGAATATATGCAACTCAAGACAACTGTCTGTCAACCAATATCAAACTGAGAATCTTCAATACGAATGTCAAATCAGTTCTATTGTACAAAGCTAAAACGTGGAGAGCTACTACAACCACCATGAGAAATGTGGAAGTATTTATAAACAATAGTCTACATAAGATACTAAATGTCTATTGACCGGATACCATCGGCAACAGATTACTCTGGGAGAGAGTACATCAGCTTCCGGTTGAAGAGGGAATTAGGAAAAGACTTTTGAAATGAATATGACATACATTAAGGAAATCTCTAAACTGCATCACGAGGAAAACCTAGAAGCACTGGACGGCCATTTCGTCCCATTGTGGGACTCTTCAGCGGTGCGCATCCACGACCTCGCCTCTCGAGATTCGAACCTAGGATGCGCACTGCTGAGTCCCACAATGGGTCGAAACGGCCGTCCAGTGCTTACAGGTTTTCTTTGGTGATCTAGCTTCAACTATGAAAATATCTATTTAACCATAAAATGTTTGTACAAGTTTTTTTCATTTGTTCAGTGTTTTAGCGATCACAAAGAATGCTATAAACGGTATTCGACTCTTTACATATAGATAATGAGTTTGCTAATCAAGATGGACTGTATTTCAGTAAATTATTCGCAGACTGAATTGTAGTTACTAAGTCATTAAAAATAAAATTCATAGAAATTACTAGTAAGATATTTTTTGACAACAAATTAATTACCACTTTCATCATCTTTTGTATGCTGCTCTTCTATCCAAGTGACAGACTGATTAGATCGGCCATTACTGTGTCTATTTACAAATCCAACCTTCTACATGGGTACATCAATATACAGAAGATACTGATACTAAGTTTGAGTAAATGGTCTACCTGGTTGGGATCCGCGAGTTGATTACAACTGATGGTTGAAGACCTTGAATGACATGGCTCAAAATCGTTTGCAATGGCGAAGGTGAATCCACTCTTTGTGTTCTACCAAATTCTAATTTTCTGAATTCTTCATGTCTCTATCTATTTCTCTGTCCAAATTTATTTCACTGGATTATACTCCTTGAATAACATCTTCAAACCCTAATCTTTCGGTGTACTGCTTATATTCTTACTACTTCTACCACTATGGGATTTGAATCGACAACTGTATCTCTGTGCTAATGCGGTATGGCTACTCGAACTGATATACTTACGTACGAAGTTCTACGTTGTGACTGACTGACAAAGTAAGTGGACGAATATTTTAAAATATCAAAAGTTCAGTGAGGATATACACAGTTCTGCATTCACCATTATAGATAAAGTGTCAACAAATCGTTCGTAGTATCCAGATTTATATTTAGTGAGAAACAAGGTTCACTGTTCGACCCTATCTTTTCAAATACTGACTAATGACTAAATAGTAACATTTCTGACGGATATCTAGTCCTTGATGCTGATTGCTGATTGCAATGTAGCCACACTTAAAGGGACTTAATATAGCATATTCTATGTTTTAATGTTAGGTAGGTGAATTAAAGTGGTAGGAGTATTTTCACTGACCGTAAAGTTTTCTAAAAATAACTATTCTATTAAAATAAGGATTAGTGATAGATACATAATTAACCCTAAGTAAATACCATAAATTTTGAAAACGATGATTCACAGTACATACTACTGACTGACGTAAGTAGTACAAAATTACTTTTTCAATTTTATATTTCCGTAATCAAATATGAATAAGGCAAACACTGGACATTCATTCAGCTTGTTTCCTGTAAACGAACTTGTTTTAATTCGATGACCAAAATTAAATTTCCATTGGAAATTACATCATTATATGAAGTACTGACTCATTAAATGAACGGGAAAATGCTTGGTATTGTCTTTCACTAAACATTGATTTCCATCAATGTTGGAATGTCATTTTTTTTTAAAAAAACATCCGATTAGCCACATTTTCTAGTGAAGATTACACTCAAATATGTCCATCACTCACTGTCCAAGTGAAATGAAAACTTCTAAAATTGCTGGAAATAGCACACTCATTTAACATTTAAGGAGTAACCGCAACTCATGAACTTGTCAGATGAAAATTACCCTTGTTTGATTTCAGTCACCATTACATTTATCAGGATATTTTTGTAGATGAATCGATAAAGAATATGAAAGGGTGAACTTACAGATAACTAGTGGGAATTTCATCATTATATACAATATGTATAACGGGTTAGTTACTAAAATTTTTCTATATGTTAGGTAATGAAAAGCAATCAGTAAAATGACTTGGTGTGGTCGATCCCTAACGTGCGTCTGCAACTAAGGAACCGATAGGCATCATGAATTTCAAAATCATATCACATCAAATCACCGGATAAAACATTGAGCATTCTCAAGCAGATCTGAAGTTTTTGTGCTTATCAGTCACTGAATAGAACCTGATGAATACTAAGGATCAGAAACATGATTGTAGTTTCTTATTGATCGGTTGATATGTGTTATGGATTAGTTTACCAGTTATATTTCGAAACCATTACGTATCGTTTTCATCTATTATACTTTATTCGCTATATTATATCATTTTAAAAATTAACCAGAATCATCTTGAAACGTAGGTGAAAAAATAACTGTAGCATTGTTTGTCTGAATCTTCCCATTGATGTGTTAGGTCTGCAAACAAACAATACTAAGTGAATTTAAACTTCGCCCTGTTGCACAAACAAGTGGCTATCAGGACTCAGTAGCTGAGTGGATAACGTGATGGCGTTTGAAGCGAAAGGTACTGGGTTCCAGTCCTAGAGTGAACATCAACTCTGAGATGCAGGTACATCCAGCTGACGATCCCAAAATAGGACTTGAAGCGCGTCCTGGATTCCATTGCTAGCCACTATCCATCTTCCCTTTAAATAACTATAGTGTTTTGACTGAACAACATTATAAATTTTTTCCATTATTTATCTTGCCTAGATCTTGTTTACCGAAAATTAGCTTTTCACTACTGCATATTTGATATATGTATGATATAACCGTTTAATGTATCTTAAAGGAAAACAAGTGTTTTCTTTGGTAGATTGGTAATTTGTTGAGAACCCCTGAAAGTTTCTCGAAAGATTTTAGAAAATAGGAAAATCACTTTGCTAAGTCAGTGTCTAATAGAACTATTCCAGCTACCTCTAAAGATGAAGGATTATGTATCACACACTAACTTGATAACTAAGTATTTTGTCGTAAGAGTTGGCGTGTTTCCAGATCTCATAAATATCCTTGCTTTTGTGTACAAAAACTATTCTGGTACCAAAGTTTTGTTCTTAATTCGACCCTTCTCCTTAAGCTTAAGTGAAGAAGAATTCCAAGGAACTAGTAAGGAGTTATGGAGTCATTCGACTACCAGACATGTAATTATGAACATGAAGTATATAAAATAGTCCTTAGTTTGACAAGTCTCATTGTAATTTCTATTCAAAGGCTTACATAAGCAAGTGAAAAGAGATGGACATTTGTAGATAAATTTTACTCCAAACGTACCTCAGAATCTGACTTCAAATTATTTCGAAGAATTGAAAGCCCTAAGTTCAATCACTGGTAGGATCGTAGATGCCTACTGTTGACGAGTTTCATGTTAGGGTTAAACGGCTGTTCATTCCTTTCTGATTTCAAATGATCATTTCACTAACTTCAGTCATCAATGCAAACTATTCAAAACTAATTTTATTGATTTATATCTACATTGATTATTAGTCAGATTTTGAATAAAAAGTTGAGTGCATAGAATTCACCAATAATTAATCAATAACTCAATGTGTATGAAACCCAATGTTATCAAAGTAGAAATGTCCAAATTAGTAAAACAAACTGTGATTACTGAATAGTCGTACATTTAACACTATGAAATAGATTCGATCCCATGTCACTCAACTTCACAGTCAGAGACGTTACCACTGAGCTATCCGGGCCTCAATATAGTACACGCATTGTCGAGCCACCTAGACTAGTGGCCACATTGCAACTTGATCGATAGCATTCGATCAGCACTAAGAAGGACTTGACACGCATGACATTGATCACCACACAGTGATCAATCAATTGTGACTATGAAATAGATTGTTATTTTCTTCTATTTCTCCTTATCGTTCATTAAACCATCTAAGTCATTATAAAATTTCTGGACTAAAATGAATACATAAAGCAATAAGATTTTTAATGATATTTGTTAAGTCCATTTCTTGAAGTATTGAAGATTCATTATCTATATCTATCTGGATCGTAATAAATGATGAAAAATACAGGTAAACTATCAGATTATATCGTATCACAGTTTACAAACCTGGGATATTGTTGGTGTAAAATTGATTAATTCATTTTCAACGCAGTAATTGACAAGTCTTAATCGAGCATACATACAATTGATCGATCGCTGAATAATGAAAAATGTCATGTTTATTAAGTTCTTCAGTACTGATTGAATTCTATCGTTCAAGTTGTAATGCAGTCACCGGTTTATGTGACTCAGTAACTAGTGCAATATGGTTAGATGTTAGGTGATTGGGGGTAGTTGACTGGAAGTCTTGAACTGATGCTTCATCAACAGAAGTAATAATGCTTCCATGTGAATTGAAACCTGGACAACTTGATAGATAGAATCTGATGTGTGATTGGCCATATTAAACTAACTGATGCAGACAGAAATCTATGTGTATTTTGTTACATATTTTCTAACCGTGGTAACTGCTATAATATACGTACTGGTTAGGTAGATAATGTTTTCTTAGGTGACTTGGGGTCAAATACACAAGGGAATATCAGTTCTGTACAGAGTTTCCTCCCAACTATCTCTGGTTAACTAACTTGATTTCTTTGAACTATTCTCAGTCTCCTAAATCTGAGTGGAGAATGCAATTAATAATAGTAATTATAATCATAAGCAATCTACTGTTTCTGCTGGATTTATCATCAGGTATCTTAAGGCGTCACTGAAACGATGTCCTGCTAGCTGAAATATTTTCAAGAATTTACTTTTGTGATTCCGAAGAATGGACTATGTATACATTTCTAAATCAATGAAGAGTTTTTTCCCATTGAAACATTAACTTTCATGCCACCTGGATAATTTAATGATCACAGTTTTACCATTGATCTCCAAATGTAAAATATTTGTGTTCAGTTATGAGAATATTAAAAACCAAAAATCATTTATCAGTATGAGGTTGTTGAGATTGTTGAGTTTTTGATTGAGGTCATCAATCGATTAAGGTTAGATCACCATTTAATAAACTCCAAAATGCTATAAAACATGAAATATATTTCATTTGAAGCGAAAGGTGCTTTGTTCGAGTCCCAGAGTGAACATCAACTCTGAGATGCAGGTACATCCAGCTGACGAGTCCCGAATAGGAGTTGAAGCGCGTCCTGGATTCCACTGCTATCCACTATCCATCTTTGCTTACGATCCCAACTTTGTTAGTAAAGGTGTAAATGATCCTGTCATTGATATTTAGGATTAAATTTTGATCTGTCTTTGTCGGTATATGTGTGTCACGTAAGGGTTCCCTCTACATAGAGATTTGTCACATGTTTTTTCTCAAAATAGAAGGATTATGGTTAGTCGTAAAACTTAAGACGCGCGTTTCATTATATCTTGGACTGAAAATTTGGATATGCCTCCATCGAATGTTGACGTTCCAATGGGGACTCGAATCCAGTCATTTTTGCTTCAAACGTCAACACATTGTTTACTGATTTGCTGAGTTCAGATAGCCGCTAACCTGTTCAACAGATATTATGTTTATATTATTGTTAGTAAGGGTTTTGAATAGTCTTCTTGTTGATATTTGGTACATAACTTGGATCAGTCTTTTGATCAATATGATTACCTATAACACTAATCTGATAATTGAGAATAGTAGAAATACGTCTAAATACTGTGACAAATTTGCTACTACTTGAGTTTGAGATTATATGCATAGAGCTTTATGGATTAGATTAAAGGGGAGTAATTTTCAATTCAGCTTTTCTTAATACAACTTACAACGTTTATTTGTATGTTCCAGTTCTTACACCCCAGATAAATCCATTGTTATGAAACAATAAAATTCTTTGGTTGGAATAAAAAAGAAATTCACTATAAAACTGGCTGACTACCAATTAAATGAAGTTCAATGTGAGAATGGTCAAATTAAACAACCATTATCATCTTAATCTTAATATAGTAGTCGGTTATAATTAACTGTTACTGTGAAATGTCCAAATAAGTAAACATGTTAAACATAAATTATTCCATAGACTGTGTAGACCTTTGTACTTTTCGGAATGTACTTTAAACGTAATTTTACCAACAAGGTTTCGTGTATTCCTGACCATTTTTATAAAATCTGATGTTTGTTCAGTAGTAATTTAATCTGTATTTGTTATAAGAGTGAAAGTAAATCATATAAGAAATCTTTGTGGAAGTTATAGAACACATTGGTAAGAAAATCACAAACAAATTTGTTAGGCGTCAGTTCTCTCATTATTATTTACCTACTATGAGCGGCCTATGCTCCTCCACGAGGGGTAACAGGCGTAAGTAAGTAAGTAATGTTTAAACATCAACCATGTGAACGGTAAGTTTAATACGATAAAATCTGACGAGCCTGATATTAATATCTCAATTTACTGTAAACTAATAACTCAAATATACATGGTCGATCGTTGATAAGAAATGAAACAGTATTGGTTGGGAGTGACCTATTAGTTTAAGTATAAAAGGGATATTGGTTTTAGAAAATAATCTTTTACATTAAAAGTTAGTTCAATTTATAATTGTAAAATATTGATAAACAGTTCGATCGGCCTACGATAATTCTCTAATTACGAACGACCGAAATTCGTTTCATATTGTGGCGGACCAGACAATATATAAACGCAAAAGATATCAACGAAATTAATAACAATCAATAGTAATATTAATATATATAAGTTAAATGTTACGAATACAATAAATAATGGGACTTTACTTAAGTTCACCCGAAATGATGCGTGTTCGACTTTGATCTGGTACAATAAATCCACAATTATAGATGCTTAGTAATTCCAAACGTATCGATAATCTCCCCAGTATTGTAATCCACAGTAAGATATGATGTATTCACTTTCTCAGTCTATGAATGTAAATAATATTTGTTTTAGAACTAAGTTAACTCAATCTCGAATGAAAACAGAACGAGGGATGTGTGAGTATTAATGTATTTGGTAGCCAGAAAGAATATGTCACGCTATGTTGGAATCACAACGGAAAGTGTCTTTAAGGTCATTGACTAAAACAACATCTACAGTCATTTAATGATGAATGTACATACAGTGAAAAATTGACAAAACAAATACAAATAATATTAAAAACTATTTACAAAATAAGCTTGTCGGTCATATCTCCACAATATGACTGGAAGTCAATAAAGACTCGATAGTACAGCGACTTAAGCACAAAAATGATTCAAATGATGAAGCCCAGGAATAAGATAGGAGTTCAGAAAAAGCTTAATATTCTACAAAAGTAAGATGATGGCGATATGAAAAATGATTAGAAAAATGCCATTGTGGTTATCTTTACATGAAGAATTTTACACTTCTTGACAACAACTACTCACTTCAAGGTTTTAATAACAATCAAAACAAATAGTAACAGAGCTAAGTGTTCAATAATTATCAAACTATTTATTTCATGATATTGTTCAGTGCTACATGGAATAATGATAGAAATCATGTTATGATGTGGTATGGGTATGTAGATAATATATTGATGATCATTATACATAACAATTGTTCCAGTAGTGTACAGACAGAGATTTTAAAACTTCACAGTACTACATGGTGTCACCTACTTTAAAAGTACTTTGTTCACAAAAATATAAATCTTTTCACTACAGTGTCTGTCGCATTGAGATCGACTCAGTATACGAAATATTTTCAGTTGATTCATGAAATATCAGTAAGACAAGATAATCCTTTCCAGAAACGACTCTGTTCTGTGAGTAAAGGTAAACTTTATTTGACTGATTCGATAATCCCTAACACATGATTCATTTCACCGTTGATGATATACTTTATATCGTGTTT
This sequence comes from Schistosoma rodhaini, assembly GCA_944470415.2. Classification (NCBI taxonomy): domain Eukaryota; kingdom Metazoa; phylum Platyhelminthes; class Trematoda; order Strigeidida; family Schistosomatidae; genus Schistosoma; species Schistosoma rodhaini. Next base: position 7,427,154 of record OX104040.1, read on the forward strand.
TATTGCACAGATGGTAGCATTGTTAATTTATTCATTGTTAATAGTTGTTGTAAATCTACTGAAGGTGGTGTTGAGTTCTTTGTACTAGATCTCTTGATTGAACAACTTTCATTTACATCCGGGATAACATCTTCAGTGAACTTTCTAATTATTCTATAAGTATAGAAGGGGTTTTGTGGAGATTTAGTATTTACTATAGTTGAAAGCGTGAGTCAATTGAAGCTAGACCACCAGTGTTTCCAGGTTTTCCATGGTGGTCTAGCTTCAATTGACTCACGCTTTCAACTATAGTATTCTATAAGTGTTATTTCAGTTCATTCCGATTTTTTGTTTGTGGTTGGTTGTCTTAGCAGGTTTTGTTGTCCTCATTTACCTTTGTATTCACGTTGGTTGTTTTTGTTGATTGACCTTTTTCGTATGGGTCCGTAGATTATGGTCATTCGAATGTGTTTGCTGATTGATAATTGATCTGAATGTTATACTTCAAGAAATTCTCTGGTGTTTTTGGAGTTTCCCCGATTTAGAATCCCGATGTTCCTCTAATGGACTTAATGCCTGTGTCTGTTTCTATTTATTAATACCAGGACAACATATCATTTCACCGCATTGTTAATCTATGTTTATATATGCATAGATAGGGGGGGGGAATCCTCTTCGCCTAATATTTCTCGTGGTTGGTCCAAATTATTTTATAGGTGATGCTAGATTTTTCTTCATTTTATCTCTGCATCCTTCGGTATACATAGGATGTAATGAAATGATTGTATTAGTTTGAAGGCGACGTTGATTATGAAGGGCTTCGACACCCTTGCAATGGTTTCTGGAACATTTCTGACATAAAACAGGACTATCTGCTTTTTGGTATCCGAGGTTGGTTTTTTGACAGTATAATGATTGGTTAGACACTTCTTGATCAATTTTTTGGGATAGTTATTTTTACCGAAGATAAACTGTAGATGAGTTCATTCAATTTTCCATTGAGTGATAGTACTGCAGGTCTAAGTTCTTCTGAATAGTATCTGGGATCAACTCCTTTTTGTGTACTGCTGAGGTGTTACTATAGTAGTTTAATGTTTGATTCATGTGACTCAGTTTTCTGTATATTATTAACTGAAGTTTCTGTGTTGACTAAAAATTTTAAGTACAAGGATTTGTTCTCTGCTGCTTCACTAGTAAACTTGATACAGTCGAAAATGCAGTGAATCAACTTATAAGCATTTTCAAGTTCGTGTCTAAAGAATAACCAATACATCATCAACATAACATATCCAAATATTTGATTTAATCATTGGTAGAGCTGTAGCCTAAAATCTTTGAATCAAAGCTTCTAATATTAGTTCTACATTTGCTTAGAATTCTCGAGTTAAAATCAGCCTCATTTTGATTTACAGGTTCTAGCTTCAGTTGATTCATGATCTCAACTATTAAAATTACTATAATATCCAAAAAACCCTTCTGATAATAATAAACATATGCTCACTAGTGACTGGCTCCACGAGGTATTTCCTGGAGTTCTAATGAGAAGCAGTAACCAATGGAGTTCAACCAGATTTGTTGTGAGATAGTAACTCACTGAAGACATTGGTGAAATGGTTGCTCAATTTCGTAGACTTTTAAAGTTAGACATTAACACCGTTGGATGCCGGCTCAGTGGTCTAGTGGTAAGCGCTCGCGCGCGAGACCGATAGGTCCTGGATTCGAATCTCGAGAGGCGGTATCGTGGATGCACATTTCTGAGGAGTCCCACAATAAGACGAAACAGCCATCCAGTGCTTCCAGGTTTTCCATGGTTGGTCTAGCTTCAATTAATTCATGATCCCAACTATTAAAATTTCTATTATTTTTAGCTTATTTAGAATCTCATATATGATTTAAATAATTTAATCTAAATAAAAATGACCTTAACCTATGTTATATTTAAAGTTGTTTAAGGTCAAATCTAATCGATCTATTCATTATAACCTTGCTAGGGCACATGAATCTCACACTATCAACAAAAAACAAAATTCAAACAAATTTTTAAGTCACGTTATTACCTATAATCAATTTACAAAACCTTAAATTGATCGATCAAACGATTATTCATGTATATATATATATATATATATATATATATATATATATATATATATATATATATATATATAACTGAAATGAAATGTGTAACTATGTGTGTTTATACATTTATTCTAATATGTGTTAAATAGAGATAAACTAATGAAAGTATGTTGCTAAGGAATGGATTAGATTCAGTATTAATTTCATCATTGTATTTTGCTTTTTTTTTCTTTCAACCATAGTTTCAAACTATATTTACTGTTACTTACTTACTTACTTACGCCTGTTACCCCTTGTGGAGGAGCATAGGCCGCTCACCAGCGTTCTCCATCCAACTCTATCCTGAGCCTTCCTTTCCAGTTCTTTCCAGTTACTATTCAGCCTTTTCATATCTGCTTCTATTTCCCGGCGTAGTGTGTTCTTTGGCCTTTCTCTTTTCCGCTTCCCTTCCGGATTCCAAGTTAGGGATTGAGTCGTGATGCACATTGGTGATTTCCTTAATGTATGTCCGATCCACTTCCAACGTCTTTTCCTAATTTCCTCTTCAGCTGGAAACTGGTTTGTCCTCTCCCATAAAACGCTGTTGCTGATAGTATCCGGCCAGTGGATGTTGAGTATTTTGCGTAGACAACTGTTTGTAAATACTTGTACCTTCCTGATGATGGCCGTAGTAGTTCTCCACGTTTCAGCTCCATACAGTAGGACTGTCTTGACGTTCGTATTAAAGATTCTGACCTTGAAATTGGTTGAGAGTTGTTTTGAGTTCCATATGTTCTTCAATTGTAGAAATGCTGCCCTTGGTTTGCCAATCCTCGCCTTTACATCTGCATCCGATCCTCCTTGTTTATCAACGATGCTCCCCAGGTACTTGAATGTTTCCACCTCTTCCAGAGTTTCGCCATCAAATGTGATTGGGTTGGTGTTCTCCGTGTTGCATTTGAGAATCTTGTTTTTTCCTTTGTGAATGTGGAGGCCTATCGATGCAGAGGTTGCTGCTGCATTTGCTGTCTTCATCTGCATTTGGTCGTGTGTATAATAGAGGAGGGCTAGGTCATGTGCGAAGTCCAAATCGTCTAGTTGATTCTGAGAAGTCCATTGTATTCCGTATTTCCCGTCAGATGTCGAATTCTTCATAATCCAGTCAATCACTAGAAGGAAGAGGAATGGGGAGAGTAGACAGCCTTGTCTGACTCGGGTCCTTACTGGAAATGCATCTGTCAGCTGTCCTCCATGCACCACTTTGCACTGTAATCCATCGTATGAGTTTTGGATAATGTTGACGATCTTCTGAGGAACTCCATAGTGTCGAAGAAGTTTCCATAGTGTTTTCTTGTCTACACTGTCAAACGCCTTCTCGTAGTCAATAAAGTTGACGTATAGTGATGAGTTCTACTCAACTGATTGTTCAACGATGATCCGTAGTGTCGCAATCTGGTCTGTGCACGACCGATCCTTACGGAATCCAGCCTGATGATCCCTAAGTTCGGCGTCTACTGCGTCTTTCATCCGATTCAGCAGCACTCTGTTGAAAACTTTTCCTGGTACTGATAACAAACTGATACCTCTGTAGTTCTCACATTTGCTCAGATCTCCTTTCTTTGGTATCTTGATGAGATATCCTTCTTTCCAGTCCATTCGCACTTGTTCCTCTTCCCATATCTTCTTGAATAGAAGGTGAAGCATATTTGCAGTTATTTCAATGTCTGACTTCAGTGCTTCTGCTGGTATATTGTCAGGTCCTGCCGCCTTCCCACTTTTGATTTGTCTAATGGCCATCTTGACTTCTTCGATCGTTGGTGGAGTGACATCTATAGGAAGGTCAGTGTGTGCTACTTCGATGTTTGGTGGATTCAATGGGGCTGGTCTATTCAGCAGTTCCTCGAAGTATTCTGCCCATCTTTGCCTCTGTCCTTTGATCTCCATGATTGTCTTTCCTTCTTTGTCCTTGACTGGTCTCTCTGGTTTGCTATATCTCCCTGCCAATTTTTTCGTTGTATCATATAGTTGTTTCATATTCCCTTCTCTTGCAGTTTTTTCCGCCGTCGTTGCTAGTTCTCCCATGTATTTCTGCTTGTCGGCTTTAATGTTTTTCTCCACTTCCCTGTTTGCTTCTGCGTAGTCTGCTTGTGCTTAACTTTCTCTGCTCGTGTTCGGCTGTTGTTAATTGCTAGTTTCTTGTTCTTCCTTTCTTGAATTTTGTCCAGGGTTCTCATAGAGATCCATTCCTTGTGATGATGCTTCTTAGGACCAAGAACCTCCTGACACGTTGAAGTTAGTGCTTCTTTTATCCCTTTCCAGTTGTCCTCCAAAGTAGTTTCTTGTTCTTTCAGTAGATTCTGTAGAGCTTGGAACCTGTTGTTGAGAATTATCTTGAATTCATGGAACTTGTCAGTATCTCGAAGGAAGTCTGTATTAAACCTTTATAGTGCTGTTTGTCCAGTTTTCCAGTGTTTCTTAAGCTTCAGTCTCATCTTGGCCACAACCAGGTGGTGATCTGAAGCTATATCAGCTCCTCTCCGGGTTCTCACATCTTCCATTGTCCTTCGGAATTTTTTGTTGATACAGATGTTATCTATCTGGTTCTCTGTGGTGTGGTCCGGTGAGATCCATGTAGCTTTGTGTATGCGCTTGTGTGGGAATATTGTGTCGCCTATAACCGATTTGTTGAATGCACATAGATTAGCATAACACTCCCCATTTTCATTTCTTTCTCCTAGTCCATGTCGTCCGATTATATCTTCATATCTTGTGTTGCCCACTCCAACTTTAGCATTTAGATCTCCCATCAGGATGGTGAGGTCCTTTTTTGAGCACTTAGCTATGATTGATTGCAGCCTTTCATAGAACTGATGTTTATTATCGTCGTTGCTATTATTGGTGGGTGCATAACACTGGATAACGTTCATTGTGATCCCTTGCTTCTTTGTTCTGAATGATGCTTTGGTTATCCTGGGTCCATGAGATTCCCATCCCACAAGTGCATTTCGTGCTTCTTTGGACAGCATTAGAGCAACTCCCTGAGTGTGTGGAGTATTTTCTCCTTCGTGCCCGGAGTACAGCAGCATCTCTCCTGTACCTAGCCTTTGTTGTCCAGTTTGTGTCCAATAGGTTTCGCTGATTCCGAGTACTGCCAAGTTGTATCTCCTCATTTCCATTGCTATTTGGCTGGTCTTTCCTGTCTCCCACATTGTCCGGACGTTCCATGTACCTATAAAGAGTGTTGCTCTGGTTGTTAGAAGGTGCATCGGTCTCGTGACTTCCGAAGAATTTCGGCTTTCATCATGAGACGTCATAATTATTCCTTCAACTCCCAGGGCAGAGTTTAAATGGTTTGAATTATTTTTTCTGGTTAGCGTTTTTTTAGCGAGTTAGCCTTTCTACGGGATGGGGTCGCTAACCCCATGCCCAACCCTCCTCCTTTACCCGGGATTGGGACCGGCAGTAACTCTAGAAGAGCTACAGGCGGAGTTTATATTTACTGTACATGTTGTAAAAGGAAATCTGAATATATGAAATTCACTGTATCAAATGTTAACAATAGTGGGCCACACCCGGAGCCTTTGACGTAAAGGTCTGATCTACACGGCAATGGGGCATCGTGAGGAGATGCACTCCCATGGTAGCCGTTGACCAACGATTGATTCATACGCCATTTGTTCCTTCAGGATACTAGAGCCCATGTGCACCATTGGTTTGGAATGAGGGTTTTCCAACTTCTCTAGGTAGACTTATCCATGTCCACCAACCCGGTTAAAGCGCCGAACATTCGCTTTTCTTCCTCTAAACTTCGTAAAGAACACCCCCGGCACGAGAAGGCAGTTATTAGGACTTCCATGATAGAGGCTGTATACGCGTGGCCGTTTGAGAGCATTTCGAGAGGGAGAGCAGACTCTCCCTACTCTCGGCCGTACCAGGGTGTTTGGGAGCTGTTCATAGAACTAAAAACTGAATAATTCTCGATTGAAATAAGCTATTTCACGTTTCGGCATAGTTATTAAAGTACCACAAATACATAATCTGTCAAATAGATTGAAATATAATAAAACATTATCTAGAAAGTCAGAAATAAGTGTTGAAATGCAAAATAAAAATGTTAATTCAATTTATCAGAAGGGTTTTGTGGATGTTATAGTAAGTTTAATAGTTGAGATCATCAAGCTAGACCACCATGGAAAACCTGGAAGCACTGGACGGCCGTTTCGTCTTATTTTGGTACTCCTCGACTTATTGAGTCACATTAATTTAAGCTTGTACTCAGTCTCTATATCGATTGCCCTCAAGATTTGGATTGCATGTTTATACCAAAGTCCTTAACCAATTTGACTAGGAAAATAGACAAGAAGATAAATGAATAAGGTTAAGGAATCTACATCACACTTTCCGTACTTTAATACTAATTATAATGTGATTAACGTGTGTCTTCAAGGTTATAACTTCTTTTTGTTAATCCACTGTGAACGCTTTGTATTCTACTAATTTCAATAAGTCTTTTTAAATACTGTTTATTCGTGATGACAGTCATTCCTAATGAGTATTTAGTAAGCAGTTGCTTTGTTACTATTTTTTGTAATTATGAATTCTCTTTCGACTTATTAATTAATGTTATTATCATTTACCTGATGAAAAAAACTAATTAAAAACGTGTTAAAACCAGACACCATCTAGGGTCTTTACAACCATCTCAGTCATCTAATGCAATCAAACAGGTGCCATGAACCCTGATGTACTAAAAAGGATATGGGGCAGTTCTCGATCTTGTGTATCGCCTTTGAGCAAGGGCTATCCTTACCTTCTTTGTGTCATTCTCATTTTAGAACGTCTAACGCTGAAGAAAACTGTGATTTACTACTCTGCTCATTTTATCGTATGATTAATGGAATGGAGTAATGAAACTACTTACGGTCAATCATCAGACCCATTACTGAGCTAACTAGAGGTTTCGGTAATATGGGACCTATTTATCGTATGTAAAAATACAACAACCGTAGTTTGTGTCAATGAATGACTTTAGCTGAAAAAACTATTGTGTTTCTGATACTAAATCTGTTACTATATACTCCAGATATCAACTGTTCAAGGAAAATTTCCTCATTCCCAAATTACCAATCATAACACATGAATGACTGGTCAAGAACCTCGTGAATCTTGTATTACTGTAAATTTCAGACTTGAAAATCTGAATATTTATAAACATAAATTGTAAAACCATGAAACAATACAATAAATTTCAATAGATACATGAATCAAACAATTGTAGTACAAAACTTAGTAACAGGTATATAATGAATTGTTTGTTTGAATCTTCCCATTGATGTTTAGGACTGCAACTGGTCAGTCTCTTATTGGCAAATGTACATACTATGCGTATTGCCTCGATATTTCTTTAATTCACAAGTATTATAAGCAATGATGGATAGTGGCTAGCAGTGGAATCCAGGACGCCAATAAGAGGCTGATCAGTTGCAGTCCTAGAAATCAATGGGAAGATCCAAACAAGCAATACTAAGTGAATTTAAACTTCACCTCATTGCACAAGCAAGTGGCTATCAGGACTCAGTGACCGATTGGATAACGTGATGGCGTTTGAAGTGAAATGTACTGGGTTCGAGTTCCAGAATGAACATCAACTCTGAGATGCAGGTACATCCAGCTGACGAGTCCCAAATTGGACTTGATGCTCGTCAAACTGGATTCCATTGCTAACCACTATCCATCTTTGCTTACAAGGTATATAATGAGTTACCTGAAATTTATGAACGATATGAAATGTATATCAGAAGTGAATAAGTCAAATGGAAATCTTGCAGTATATAAAATAAAATCCCATAAACCATTTGTTTAGTTAACAGAAATAGGAAATTTATAAAAATATCCATCTAAATTAGTTTTCCAAGTCTCATAACTCTCCTTTAGCTCTTCTGCCTGAATCATTGGAGAGTTATTCGATCTTAATATGAGACTCTTCAACAATATTTACCTATTAACCCACCAGAGAAAGACATACAACTTTCAAGTTTTACAGCAAAAGTTTAAGAATCAATCCACTATGTTGAGATCTAATTGTTCACATTTTTCAAATTTCAGTCAATTCTCAAAATTACGTTGTTATTATTGATTGTGATCGGTGATACATGAGGCCTGAAATATCTGTGTTTGATATTATTTTGTATTCTAGAAGAGCAAATTCAAAGAGTCTCATACTAGGAAGAAACAACTTTTCAGAGATTCATAGTATTTAGTGATCGTCTACCCAACGTCATTCTGTTATGAACGATTTCCATCATTGGTCTTTACTAACACTGAGGGGAGTTCATGGATTTTCTGTCAAAGTTAGAAGCATATTAATCTGATATTAGAAATAATAAAAGAATAGCAGTTTTATGAACACATAGTGTTGTTATAAGCAAAGATGGAGAGTGGCTAACAGTGGAATACAGGACGCGCGTTTCGTCCTTTTTGGGACTCGTCATAGTGTTATTTCCTTGAAAAAAACTTGCATCAGATTGCCGAGCAAAACGTTGGATTTGCTAATGGCTTAATCGGTGAGATTTTCACAGATATTATTTTCCTACTTTATCTATTGCGTTAACTAGACGCTCGACTACTTTGAAATTATTAGTTCACATTTAAACGAAGGTTCTTGCAAGTCAATTTTGTTCTTGAAGAAAAATATTTTCATTACGTATTTTCCGTTTTACAATTAAACGGTTAGCTTAATATTGGAAGTTTATAGTATTCTCTTTACGGAGAGGATTTCATATTGAACAAAGATAAAGTTAGTAACATTTTACAAACTTGTTTTAACGAAAGTGATTTGAGAAAATGTTTGTTCTACGTCTGTCTATATGGCTTACATTATCTCGGATCTCACCTACACTTATCAAACGATCAAAGATACAGTGCAGGTATGCATTGTTAACGAAAGTCAATTATCGTGAGGGCTTGCAGTTGATTGCCACCAACCATCCGATTTCAAAACATAACGTCTCCTAACTAAAAGAAACCAATAAATGGTTAAACTAGTTGATGATAACTGAAAACTGGGAATTATGAGGATTTTGTGTTAGTCGACGAGTAAGATGTGATAAGTCGCCTTACTTAATACTTGTTCAAAATATTTTCTATAAGATCCTATATTCAGTAAGTCTTTATTGACAATTCATGAATCAATAATTCTCACTTGACTACCTGTCATAACCCACTACCATATGCAGAGGACTCTTGATGTTTGTGACATACTGAGATTTCACTATATACAGAACAACATTTTTACGCCGGGCATCTACTTCCACGTTGGTTGAAGTTAGCATAATTATTGGGAATATTGTGAGTAAAATATAGATAATCTGAAATTGCAGTGGCAGTGTAACAGATTTCCCCATTTAAGTTTATTTTCGATTGGTCTCCACTTAGTAGAAGCGTCGTGATTTTTAGGGACGAGTTCTTTGGTTTCCAAACCAAAGCTATCGATTAGAAATTAAGACAATGGTAATACCTAATACATCTCTTCTCCATATTAAGTAGGAAGTTTAAGATTATTCAGCCTCAAATTAGACTGAGATTCCACGAAGTCTTCTGCTAAAATTACTATTGGGGAATTTTACTCGTCTCATATATGAAGTTCATTTTTAATAGGGCATATCTACAGATTCGACTTGTAACATGGAATGTAGATTCCTAGAGGATAACCAGACCAAGTTTTGATTGAACCATGACTGATCTCAAATTAGAACGGATGTAGTTCGAAATCCCAGTGTTTATATGTCCGAGCCATGAGTCTCTACAGTACACTCAAGATTTCATTAAGGGACCTGTGCGTATCAGTAAATGATTCGTAATTTCTACCATAAGATTCAAGCGTGGGAAAGCATTACTCTCTCCACATCTTACATGTCACCGTCCATGATATGGAGCATATAAATTCACCTTCCTACCTTAACTTTATTTCTCAATGTAAGGACATATAATGAAATATTATAACATCCAAGATTCTTTATCTTTCAAGTTAGGTTACATCATAGAATTTCATTCCATGGAATACTCCAACTAATCCAGTCTTCAATTGACATTTTCTCATCTCTTTCAAAAAGTGGTACACTATAGAACTGCATACAACAATGTTGTAACAACGTAATCGACATAATCTACTAAGCCAAACTGTATAATACACATCATCCCATATAATAAAAAAGTGACTTTGTCCTAAGCCCTGTAAATCACTTATTTATTTAATAAAAACCAGTCTTTTCAAACAGTCACTCAATAGCTAGAGTGAATATGAAGCATATTTATTTAAGGTACAATTTCATCCACCCTAAATAAACAAACATGTAATTTTGACGAATTAGAAAGCAGTAGAAGGAATATTCGATTAAAGTCAGGGAAGAAAAATTTTGACATTATAAGTATCATTATAAGTACAAACACTTTATAACAATACCATGGCCTAGGAACCAATCGAATTATTTGTCCAGAAAGACAGCTTATTAGATTAACCAATCACAAGACGAATTTTGTAAATAGTTAATTTAATTTAGCCTAACTTTATGTTCATTGGTTAATTATAGACCGGTCGATACTCTCTGCCTTGAAGTAACTTACTGAAGATAAGTTAGTGTTTTAATGCCTCAGTCTCATGGTCCGATTCGTCGGGTCTGTATTCACCTTGTGCCCGTCAATTTTCAGGCCGCCCGCTCCTGTCGACCGCCTTGTGCCGAGCTGTCACGCGCCAAGGTAACAAAGTAAGCATTTTAACTTTGTGCTGGCCTTGTGTTTATTGACGTGTTTTGAAGTCTCGTGTTTATTGCGACACAAGAGACTTAGGCCGTTGTTTTTGATTTATATTGGATATTTTGTATGTTTATAATTTACAATCAATGTATACGAAAAGAATATTCATATGTACTGGATATGCTAGTTTAATTCTCAAATTTATCATGGTTTGGAGGGTTATGTATGTTGTCTATGTTCCTGCCCAACTAAAATATGTAAATTTTCACTCAACTGATTGAGTTTCGGAATATTTATTGTAAGTGATTTCAAAACAAGGCTTATTCTACCTACCAAGTGATGTGGAAAGTGTATGTAAACGACTCGGTGTAAAAACCAGTGGCCCTACAATATACCGGTGTAGCGTAATATTCAGGAAAATTTTTTATATAATCATGGATACTGTATGCCACAACTCAACAACATAACAATTACGGATAAACAATTTGTGATAATTGGATGTTAGTTTATATTTTGTGCGAAAATAACATGTGACTTCTATTGGTACTATACCCGGGTATGCAGTATGCATCTCACGCAGCTGCTTATAAACAGGAGAATTGCTGATGTATTTTTTTGAGTTCAAGGAATTATTCGAATTTGTAACTGACTGCTTTCCATTGAACATTTGATATGTTGTCCTACTCCTTATTTTTAAATCTGTTATGATTGAAAATAACGATAGCGAAATAAACTTCATTTGCTGTTTAGTGTCCTGTTAATTACTACCACTACAAGAATATTGTGTTAGCTGTCATGTGCCATACATTATAGTGAATCCTCGCTTATTTAATTGGTAGTGATTTGTGATCAATGCATTCTTATCCGTATGTTTTTCAAATAATACAACCTACTTAGGCATGTTCTCTGCTAATTTATCAGTTCACCAGTGATCCTTTTTTTGGATTAAAGTAGGAGTGAGGTTAGTTACCTCATATATGCAGTGACTAGCCAATTACTAAGTGTCATAAAACACTTACCTGAACAAAGGGTCTAAAAACGAGGTTATAGTCCGTGCATTAATCTCGTCCGCATCCGCCCAGATATACTCTCGAGTATAATTAAATATTCTGCTCCAATATATCAGTTAGTTTTGAAGCTGAAAATGGCGTAATTAAGTTTTTGCATGAGAAATCTCATTTGTAATATTATTTGCTACGTTTTGTGTTCGCGCTCTTGGTTTTTTGTCAACTGGCAGTCTCGTTTGCACTTCGAGAGCAACAAGCATCTAACTTTATACCTTTAGCTACCTTGCCTCACTGTAAGGTATTTTGTTGAGTAATTTATTCAGCTCGTGTTTTAATCTAGCTCCCTACGTATACTTATTCAGTTTGCTGGTGTAAAATAAATCAACTTTAATTAATGTGCCAGTATCGATTTCACATTTCACTGAGAGATTCAGGCGTATACATTTGGAACAGTTTTTGTCAGATTTCCCATTTTTCTGATAGCTTTTGAATAATATGCCACAAAGTGAGCTGTTCCTAAAGAATTATTTTACATCTGGGTCATCAAACCTGTGCAATAATGTCTAAATTACAGGTTAAATTAACTATGCGTCATGTGAAGATTTGTCATTGTTCATTAGTTGCCAGGGAAATAAGTGCTCCGTGTGTCGACTGTCATCTGCAGTGGCTAGTGGTTGACAAAGTCGACTTTGAAGTAGGAGGTCGTATGTCAAAAACTTGTTTTTCTCTGGTTTGTAGATTCAAATAATATTACTGACCCTCACACTACTCAGTCCTGAAAACGAGTAACGCTAGCCGCATAGTCACTGGCGCACTGCAGTTGTTAAATTCATGACTAGTCGTGCGGATGGGAAATATCGCAGAGTGGTTATTTAATCTGAATAAGCTCAAGAACACTACTGCCCACTATTCTCTTGACATGTGTGTCAGATCAAACAAATAAATCTCGGAAAAACTTTCCAATAAAGACGAATGGGAATATTATCCGATTATTAAGACACTGAAAATATCCATGTTTCATTCTGCAGAACATGATTTGATATACCAGACGATTGATTAGTTTATTGTAATTGAGTGGGACTCAAAGCACTCAGTTTCCAAGTTAATATACTAGTGCAGTGCTTCCAGGTTTATCATGGTGGTCTAGCTTCAATTGACTCATGATCTCAACTAAATGAAATTACTAAAATCTCCACAACCCTCATTCTTATAATACACTGGTCTATTGATAGTAAAGTTATAGCGAGGACAGGTGGTTTACATCCATACGGTTCGTCTTTTTGTAATTGGATGACATAATGTGAGTTGTAGATAGTTGAAGTATACTTGAATTGTAATACAATAAAGTGAACTACTAATTGGCTTTAGGACTTGACTAATATCTGCTTCCCTTCAGAAATTTTGAGTTTGACACTGAGTGCTGCCTACCAATCAAGCTAAATTAGATTTGCATATTTATAAAATCATGGGTGTCCCTGGTTCTTATTCTCTATACATCGCCCCCAAACATTAAGTCTTCTATGCTGTATTTTCTAAGCATTCAGTGAATTTGATATATATGTTGCCACACCTCATTAGCACAACAAGATGAACACCAGATTCATGGAAGTAGTTACTTCAATGACAGTCATTTATAAAAGAAAGATTGCGTATAATGATATAATACAGGAAGAAAAATAGGTATGAAGAAATTTTAATGTTACGGTTAGTGACTTCAAGGACTGATGCCACGTTTTGGTTTGGCCGCCCCTATCTCTCTTCTAACCATCCCCTACACTTGTCAGCATAGCGCGTCGTGGTAATCGGTGTTTAGGCATACGTAACACGTGGCCTAAACATCTCAGTCGATGAAGATTCATGACCTCGTCAACTTATTTACCATCATTCCCTAATACCCTGTGCCTGACCTCACTATTACTTACCCGGTGATCCCAGCAGATGCGAGCAATATTTCTAAAGCATCTGTGGTCAAATTCTAGTAACTTACGAGTATCTTCTACTCTTGATGGCCACGTTTCGCAGCCGTAAAACAGAACAGAGAGAACTGCTGCGCAAAATACTCGTCCTTCAATTGATAGACGGATATCTCGTCTTCGCCATAGGTGATATAAGTTCAAATGTTGATTGTTAGTCAGTCCTGGAACAACTTGTATTTCGAGGGAGAAAAACTCATTCCAAACATTCTGGCGTTGTTGCTCAGTGCTAACAAAAGATTGCTTTTTATCAGCATCTTCACCCAACAGGACTATGTCATCTGTATTCTAAATCGATAAGTGGATCTCCTGGCAGGAGATCAATTCCTGAAGATTCAGATAACAAAAGCGTTATTTCAAGTGGTAGGTCGATTATGAAGTTGAACAAAAGTGGAGATAGCGGACAGCCTTGACGGACACCACCTAAGGTTGCGAAATCAGATGACAGTTCGCCATTAGCTCTGACTCTACTAGTGGTGTTCGACTAAAGAGCCTTCACAAGGTTTATGTACTTCTGAGGTTCAACTTTCAATGACAGACACTACCACAGAACCTCTCAGTCCACAGAGTCGGATGCTGCTTATAAGTCAAGAAAAACCACCGGCATGGCTACTTGTCATAGTTGAACAAAAATTGTTATGGATCTATATATAAGAGAAGATAAGACAATAGATGAAATTTTCACCATACATCAACGATAGGTTCACTACAAATCAACCACTGATGGACAAGTGTACAAGATCTATGAGATGGTGGAGAAGATTTGTAGCTCAGGTGGATGATTTTGATGGAGTTTTGTTCTCTGAGCTGGATGGTTTGGTCGTGGAGCTTTCATCGTTCTTCTACCCGAAGTTTGTGCTGATGCCGTTCCGTGGTTTGACCACTTATCAGATGGTTTTTCTGGCTCAACTGCTAAATCCACTTGTTGAAAATACTCATTAATGCTGTACTTGTTTACATCATTAATTTCTAGGTCATATATACCATGGTTTATTACTGTTCGGAGTGTTAGATGGTGACACATTAAAGTGGATTCTATTTTCATAAAGATAGGGATAAAAGAAGTAAAGGAATAAGATATCAAATTTTCCAGTGATATACAACACTAAGAACGTATTACTGGCTTATGATTCCAATTTTTTGAGTATATAATTAAGAAGAGCAGAATAACCTTGAACATTCTTACCAACTTTGAACGAATAATCAATACTTATCTCGTCGGCGATCTTGAGTTATCAAAAAACAACTATGGAGTTTGAAGATCACTAAATGAGCTGTTACATGACTACTGAATAGTATCGTTTTTACATGTTTGTTCACTGAGCAGTAATCTGCTCTACTTTGCTTTACGACTGTGAACTATGCCCAATTAAGGTTGAAGACATACATAGAATATGGTCATCAGTGTCTTTAAAGCATATCGTCGAAAAACCGAGTAGGAAACGTTACGGTAGCGCCTAGGGAGGTAATCAGTCTATTGATAACACTGCTGATCTTCATCAGTCGAGGTAGTTGTTGGTGCTTCTTGTCTGCTCACTTGTCGCCTACTTAGGCGTGGTAGCATACAAGTGGGTAGAAACTGGTTACGTGTAACAATATGACATGAAGTCGTTGGCTGTTGAATTCAAGTGTGGTTTCAACTTGAATTCATTGATATATTATAAACTACCTTATTTAATGGTAACCGGAAATATAAAGTTTAGCCAAGTCATCTCACTATAGTAAGTTTATATTACTTTGCTTGTTTTAAACATTCTCCGATATAAATGATAAATTAATGATCTTACCAAACAGTTCTTTGCTATATAATCATTGGTAACCACACACCAATCCGTTGCTCTAAAGACTCGCAAATGACTAACTGATCTGGGAAATTATTTTTACACTGCAATGATTCATACTTGTAATTAACCTTAGAAATTGCGTACCCAGTGAGAACTAGAGTTGTATTCAGACAGCCAGATATCCAAATAATTGGAATGTCAATTAATACAATCTATAAAATGTACACTAATAGATGTACAACCGGCATTATTTACAGCTATATGTATTAAAATGGCTGGTATGATAACCTTCAATTGTCTTATGTTTCTGATTTTTCATAATCTTGACATGTTCAAACTGGTTTCGTAATTTTATCATGATTTTATTTTGTTAATTAGATGGTTAACCTACAATTATTTACTGTTAAATCAGTTTATATGTTTCATTGATAGCAATAGTGGGCACCTACTATCACATAGTGTATATCAGTTTGGGATTATTTTATTTATTTAAACACATAAATATTGGTACAAGAAATCACCAGATAAATATGCGCCGCACAAATCTCATTCGATTTGTGTGAGGGCTGGGATACTGCCCAGGTGCCCAGACTGAAGCAGGTGGTTTTCTTAGGGGGCCACACCCGGAGCCTTTGATGTAAAGGTCTAGTCCACAAGGCAGTGGAGCATTGTAAGGAGATGCAGTCCCATGGTAGCCGGTGACCAACAACAGGTTCATACGCCATTTGTTCCCTCTGGATACTGGAGCCCATATGCACCACTGGTTTGGAATCAGGGTTTTCCAACTCCCCTAGGTGGATCCTCCACATCCACTAACCTGGTTAAGGCGCCGGACATTCGCTTTTCGTCCTCTCACTTTTGTGAACAACACCCTCGCCACGAGAAGGCAGTGAGTAGGACTTCCCTGATGGAGGCTATATCCGCGTGGCCATGTGAGAGCATTTTGGAGAGGGAGAGCGGACTCTCCCTACTCTCTGCCGTACCAGGGCATTTGGGGGCGTTTGGTATTATAGTGGTGAGCTGCAAAATCACAGCATTTACTTTTCGGTATACGGACGTTTTAAGTCATTAGTTGGCATTTGTGATGCTTATAATATATACTTGAACTGAAGTGAAATCTTGAAATAGCGATTCGGAAAAAAGTTTTGCCTCTGAGCTTTATTACGACAATGTTAAAACATTTAATATCCTTACCATTTAATTAGTAAACTGTTTTATAATCTTTAAAGTGGGGATTATTTTAAGGGCATCTGCACTATTTAAGTTTATGCCATATTTCAATCGATTGTAAAGCTGCGGAAATGTATTTATATTAGACACGCATAACTGTGTAATTGGATTTAGTATTTGGTGTGTTCAATCATTTGAATTGACTTAAAACTAACTTTAACACTGAATACACATTATTAAATCTTATAATACACAGAACAATCAACATAGAAGTATTGGAAGTAGAGAGGGGATAAGTATAATTAAGGTAGTAAGCTTTGGTGACAGTATGAAAAACCAAGTGCCAAGATCCCCTATTCATGGCTTAGTCATCGTCAATCCGCTTCCCCATATGCATTATCAAGGTATTTGTGTACAACATTGAATAGCCTGTTTAAATCTCAGTCCAGCCCCTATCGTTCGATCAACTTGGATGGCATCACCAGACTTCACACAATATTTGTAGCCCAAAGTCAGATATATAGAACTCGAATTCGCTAAATGAACAGTTACCTACTATATTTCCACTTCCTATATATAGATTCAACGGAATATTCTAAATTAACGAAATTCCCAGTGTTCTTATCAGAGTGGGTAGTTTTGTGAAATTAGCGTTTTATTAATTGACTAAATACATGCAAACTGTCTAGATCACTCTACTTTCTAAATAACTCAATAATGTTTCGAAGTAGTGAAGGGGTTAAATTTATAGGTTACATATTCATCACAAACTGATCTCATTATTGAAAATCAGCAAGCATTGGGCAAAAATCTTTCGCCCTAACATGGTCAGCTCCTCCAGTATTTACGTCGAGATATTCCTAAAGTCCTAGTGAGAAGTCAACTGATGGAATTCAGAAATATAATTAAAACACGTTTTCATCAGTGGCACTTGATGTACGTTGCAAAATGATTGCAGTTGAAATTATACCATTGAACTGTGACTCTGATTTTACTGATTAAGCGTTCGCCATGTGACCTCAATTTCCAGGGTTCGTTCCTTGATCTGGTTGTTGTGATTGAGAAGTATGTGTATTGAATCTATTTGGTCAATTATTCTCCAAGTAATGTGTGTCATATTCAATTCGTTTTATGTCATTTCTGCTTTTTTTAAATTTTCATATCAGTTTTGTTCATCGAAATGGATATTAGTTTGTCAGATAATATATTGGCATCAGAATTAGATGATCAGCTAATCAGAATTTCTAATCATCATTCTCATTCCAACAGTACTATATCTACACATGTCAGTAATTGCAATGATTTCACTGGAACAACATATTTTACTACAAATGTTTTAGGTAATGTTATCAGACACAACTTACAACATGTAGCTAATTTACAAAGTGATTGTAATAATAGTGTTTTACTCGATGAGCAAGATGTTGATCACAATATTAGTGTCGGTAATGATAATGATGTTGTTGTTGGTGACGACAATGACGATAATTTGTTTGATGATTTGTCTGCTGCAATCGAGGCAATCAATGAAGCGAGTCGTTTAAACTCTGCGTGTGATAATGATATTGATGAAATTGATGGAGTTTGCTGTGATGATGATGAGAGAGGAGTTGTTGTCTCCAATGTTATGTCATCATCAGCAGTACAACAGTTACAATCACTGAGAAATAATGTCCCAGCTATCACAACATTCCACTCAATATCGTCATCATCACCGTGTCATTTTGTGACACATCCACTATTTGCAAATATTCCTATCACCACTACAACCACAACTGGTACTGACGCTACAAATCAATTGACTTTGTTTAAATGTGATACTGCAGATCAGAAAGTTGAAGAGAATCAATATATACATGAAAATGAAAATGTGGTTGAAAAGCCAGATCCAACTGAACTGCCATCTAATAATTGTATCAGTCATATTGTACCGTCATTAATGACAACCTCATCATCACGTTCCATGAGTTCAGTTCAATCAAGTTGGCGTTTATTATTACGTCCAATATTTGAGAAAGCTTTAATTGAACGGTTATGGACTAGCGGGGAATTGGGGTCTTCAAATCCGCATTCTTTATTACTATCAATGTGGTTTTATATTTCACGTCATTTCGGTATTGGATGTCGTACAGATCATGCTAAACTCGCATACGGCAATATTGTTATAGGTGTGAATTCAACAACTGGTGAACGTCATTTACAGTTTACTAGGTAAGTGTAGTATAATGAAGCTATATTAAATGGCATTATTGTCATCATAAGTCTACATATTTTAGGATTAAGTAGTGAACATTCAATGGGTTGTGCTGTCATTTCTCCCCACTTTTCTGTTTATTTGAACTACCGATTTGTAAATATTGAAATTACTGGGAAGGCTATACTTATAATTTGTTCACAGAATTGATCTTCAAATGTCAACGTGAAATATTTCAGAGGACAGAACCACTAGTCAATTGACTAAATACACGATTTTACACTGTTTGGTTGATAATAGATTAAGCAAGGATGAAGATTAAAAAAATAACTCCTTTTTACAATGTATTCTCGATTATGAAATAATTTTGTGTCACATTACATCCATACGTTCCTGTTACTTCGTTCAAAAGAGTCGTATTACCAGGTAAACTACAGCATGTTAACAATCTTAATCTTAGATACGACTAAGGATTTACAATTATATCCTCTATCTTAAGATGGCTGAGACCTATATATACACTGATCGTTGATAATCATATTGAAGATCGTTTTATTTCAGTGAAAGAATTTCAATGAGTCATTAAATAATATGAAGAAATTCCATCAAAGAAAATTCTTTTTTCGACGATATCATTTTATTAGAGCTGTACACCCGTATTTATACTTATTTTTACATGAAGTGGTCTATAAAAATAGCGATATTTTGCGTGATTAATTAAGATACTAAAAGTCAATCAAAATTTAATGTTACTTAAGAGTCCATGGGTCATAAGAAATGAGATATGGAAAATTGTCCACGTGGCGATTAAAAAGAAAGTAAAATTAGGAACAAAAGTATGTCAAGATAGGATCTATAACAGGGATATGAAAGATAAGTGTCCATTTGAAGAATATAAGAAAATGAAGAAAAAGCAAACATGTATCAAGAAATAACTGATAAAATGCTAAAGTATGTTAAGACCGTGTTAAACTTAAGGGGTTGGACATACCTCTTTTGAACATAAACATCTGGCTTAAGTTGATAGATCGCCAAAACCTCAATTATGCACAATCTTCTTATCTAGATTCACTTAGAACTAGTTCGTCTTACTTAGTGAATGATTTTGAGTAATGATTCTGGCGGAGATAGATGACCAAAATTGATTAGATGTTCAATAATCAAGCTATTAAATTCACCTTTCGATAATCATATACTGGATGGTGCTCAAAAATGCGATTAAGAAGAACACGCTTTATGAGAGCGGTTATTATAGCAAACTTCACAAAAGCAAGTAAATCGGTAGATATACATTGTTGTGGTCCAAAGTGGCGGTTTATTCTTATCACATTTTTGTGTCAGGTATCCGCTGTAGATTACAATTCGTAGTTCAGTTGGATGAAAGGTCTTATTCAAAGATTCGGATAGTCGATTTTGGCTTCTTAGTTTCATCTCTCTCTTTGGACATCGTATTCGGCAACTTATTTAAATACATTATTTGTACCTAATCGTACTATGATTATAACTGACTGACTGAAATACTTATGTTTTTTTGCACATATATATTGAATAAGTAACTTAACATTTCATAATCCTCATGATTTATATAACTGATTTATTTTCATACTTAGAAATCCTTACTAACTACTTGTAGTTACTATTATTACTGTATGTTTATATTATAGCCTTCCACATGGAGCTGTTTCAGTAGGAACATTAAGAAAAGTATCAAAGAGTACTAAAGAGTTTGCACCACCGGTGAAACCACGTCAACCAAATAATCTTCTTCCTGAATGTCTCACCAAACCTGATCGTTGCCCAGTTCGTTTATTTGAAGCTTTCTGCTCACATCGTCCATGCTCGTCAAACTCTGTTGAATCTCCATTTTATTTACAACCTGAACGATGTAATTCCATAATTCATGCATCAATGAATAATCCAACTTGGTTTACATCGAATGCTCTTGGTAAAAACAAGATTGGTTCAATGTTGAATGGTGCATTACAAAATATCGGTATGCCTGTTGGTCGACAAGTAAATTTAGGCCGATTTTGTGATTCATTAATCGCTGCAGCATTTTCACAATCCGGTGGTGGTAATGTCGGTGAAGCATTACGTAGTTTATTATTCTTAAATTGTCGACCGAATCATCATATACCAGAATCATTATTACCAAGTATTGCATCGTATGCAGAGAATATTGTACAAATGTCAACAACACCCAACTCACCAGTTTATACATATTTAACTAAGATATGTTCAGTAAAAGCTGTGAAAAATGTTAAGAAAACTAGTATAAAACTACCGAAAATTCCGTCGAAACTATCGTATTCCGTAAGCGTTAATCCTAAAAATAATGACCATGATGTTAATGATAATGATGATAGTAATA
The DNA here is from genome assembly GCA_944470415.2 of Schistosoma rodhaini. Lineage (NCBI taxonomy): Eukaryota > Metazoa > Platyhelminthes > Trematoda > Strigeidida > Schistosomatidae > Schistosoma > Schistosoma rodhaini. Next base: position 7,448,441 of record OX104040.1, read on the forward strand.
ATCATTCAACAAATGTCACTAGTAATTTACCTGTAACTTCTACGACAAATCATAATTGTATTGATAGAGTCGGTGTGAATCATTTGAATCCATTATCATCTACTCCTACTGAAGGAAATGTTCGTATTAATTCGAAACAGACAACTATTTGTTACAAGTATGTATTAGTGATGTTTTTGCATGTCTATGTATAATAATACGAAGTTATTTTACTGTTATTTTTGTGTCGACATACCTGAAAGCAGAGACATTCCATATCAAGTCATAAATTCATAAATTCTCTATGACTGACTGAAATTTTATTCATTAGAGAGATATGGTATTCCAGTTCATGGAGTCATTGACTATTAGATTGTTTTGTTGCTAGGTTCTGATTACCTGGTTAAAGCTTGTCCGATCACCTTAACTAATGGCTTCAGACTTCGAGTGACACTTCAGAATCGGTTGCAATGGCTCAGATGGATTCACTCTTTTTTAGATTTTGAGTTTTAAAATTATCTGATATATATATTTCTCACTAATTCATTTCATCTTCTCGAACTATATTATCTAAACCTAAATTTTTCTGCTGTCACTGATATTATTACTGCTTATATTACTCGTGAATCTCTGTCTTGATATGATATGATAGTTTGGGTCAATGCGCATGTTTCACAGTTTCTATGTTTCTAGTCACTTATTGACTTGCCAGCTTACTAAATTGTCTAAATCTGTATAGGACGTGGCACATATGTGGAGTTCAATGAACAAGCAGCCTTGAATCTAGTTTACAAATTACTCTGATATGTGGAGTTATGACTCATAGATTTTTAAGTATAATTAATACACTATCAAAAATCGTACCTTACGTACTCAAAGTCCACTTAATCTACTTCATTACGGGTATTATACTTAAAACCTATACAATAAACTTGTTTTTTGTCTAAGAATCTACTAAATATGACAATATCGATTCCGAAAATTCCAAATAGTTAATTCATTTCATACTTCAAATCGTTATTACTACACAATTGAATAGTTTAATATTGAATATTGCCAATGAAATTCAGATAAATGCGATTAAGGAAGCTATGTGACTCCTCATCAGTGCTTATCCACGACCCCACCACCTGGGAAACAAACTCGGGACCTTAGGTGTTCCAGGTGAATGCTAGATCTCTAGACAACTGAGTCAACTAGGTAGTATCATCAAACTTAAAATGTGACTCATAACCAACTACCTGATGAATGAGTCAATTAAAATTAATTAATTAAATTGGATAAACAAGTCCTAAGGTACAATGTGACTTCCTTTATCTACTTAATCCGTTCGATGTTTCTATATCACAATACCGTTTTCTTTTTTGTTTACAGCAATTTTTGTGAAAAATTAAGTTTTGGAAATTACTCCTAATTTATTGTTATTTCTTTCAAGTGGGATTCCGGATTTCATTCTTTATCCTCAGATTCATATAATAAAACTAGTTATTGGATTGGAGACCGGTTTTTTTCAATGTTTTCCCTATGTATTAACTATTTAGCGTTTACATCCAGTGTTTTTGATGGTATACGAAGAAAAATACTTTTAAATTCATAGATCCATCAGAAATTAATGTTTTTGAGTTAGTAGAATGACAGATCAGTATTTAAGGTATTGACAACCAGGTAATAACATTAGCTCTCACACTTAGTGTGACTAAAAGTCAAGTGTACGAATCTGCACCTGGTTGATGATTGTGTTACAAAGTGACTAACAGTCAAACATTCACAATAATAGTAATAATGGTTGTACTTTTAGTCTTGTATGCCATTAAGAATTTCTTCTCTCCTCCCTATAAAGTACGATTGTGAACAGTTGATCTCTATTATTCCCAGTGGATTTGTTATTCAGCAATTAGAAATGATTGTAGATTTTCTTTAAATCTATTCAAGTCACGTAGATCTTCTGTACAAACACAAAAACATGTTTTAATCAGAAAAGGTTTTTTTTGGAGATTGTAGTAATTTAACAGTTGATTTCATGAGTCAGTTAAAGATAGACCTGACTGTTCAGTGCTTCCAAGTTTTCCGTGGTGATCTAGCTTTAATTGACTCCTGAATTCAACTATTAAATTACATGTTTCGGTGTTTCTGTTTTTTTTAATAGTCGTGTTCATTGGTCGATCTAATCTAGACCACCATTCATAAAAAACCTCATCACTATTTGTTTTTATGATGGTGCAGATGATTTGGGTGGAGTTCCATTGGGTGGTATAACTCAGACAACTAAACAATACCATAAAGTTATTCTCACACCACTATTAATTATCAGAAAATCAGTACATTGTGTGAATCACATCATCAAATCTCTCTAGTTTATAAAATAACCTTTGTTATGCTGTTAGATCTCCCTCCCTCCCTCCATCCTCCTCCTCTCTCTTGTAAATGTATCTCTCAATTAATTAGGCCTGATACACAATCTCCAGACGCTCATCACCTCCTCATAATCATAAATTTATTTATTTTTAATTGGAAGAAGTAAAATATGAAGATCGTCTTTATCGCATCCTTCTTCTTATCATGTTTCAAATGTTTACTTCCGTCTGATTTTTGAACTATCCTAATGTTTAGCTAGTAAAAAGTTTACGACTTGTTTGCCTGTCTTTTAAAATAGTAACCAGTAAGATAGAAAGTGAACATATTGATTAATTGACTGACTGACTGACTGGTTATTCAAAAGAATTAGCCAAATGTAATTAATCACACCTTTGAAATGAAGACAAAATTTGCTTCATAGAGTAACTGCTAATACAAGAAATAACATTGAAATCCATTAAATCTCACAAGGCAATCCAGTTGTAAAATACACTAATAACCGAAGTGTATCTTTTAATGGACAATGAAAAGTATTCTTGTCACGCTTAATCTAACAGATCACGTAATACTTAAAAATACTACAGTGTGATCATCAGACGTTTGATTGCTTTATTTGCTTAAACATCATTCGATGAATATATGTTTAGGTAGAGAGATGTATATAATTTAATGGATTTGTTGTCAATCCTTAGATCACAGATTTACACTTATTCTAACATCACTACTGTAAAGTATGGTACATCGTGTTTTTATAAGTTGATCAAAATTTAGGTCTAGAAATTCTGTTCAGTCCACGACAGTTTATCAATTATATGCTCTAATTAGGGATGTGTGATCTTTTGAAACTGTCAACTGTAGATGTTTAACATATCACCGGACCTTAAACACACAAGACGATTTGTGATAGTTTAGTGACCATTGGACATTTAAATATACTGAAAGAATTGAAGCTGTTGTTTGTTAAATGTGAATGGGAATAGGGTTCATATGAGGATAATCATCCTTTTTCAATATTGAATAAAATTGCAATAACTAGCTTTTTTCCAAGCGTTTTCCTGTTTATTTAATGAATCTCTATTGCATACAAGAGGGTTATTTTCGCTCAGGATTTCATTTCTGCTTATGTCTTTTGCGAACACTGTACCACATCTCAAATTCCCCAGATTAAAGAAGCAAATAAACTAAAAGTTAGAGCTTGAAATGAAATCTTCAGTGAAAATTATGCGCTTTTATTCAGCATTCACTCACTAAATATGGAAGGAAAAGTGTGAGGTAGTGGAAACATATTGAACATTAGAAATCGGACGCGCTACAAGTCCACAGATACGTAACCTGTCCCATGAATTTCACACGAAATATTCACTATTGACTATTCACTTCATTTTCGTGTCGATTTTGCTTTTTAGACCATACTTCCCCTAAAGTGACATTATTTTATTATCATTCATATAGGATGATTCATACGTTAAAAGTACATAATCTGCATATGATTATTTACATTTGTATGTTTGTTTATGCCTGCTAGTTGTTTTCCAATGGTCACAAGCAACTTCGATTTAAAATTTTCATTATATGACCAAATTTGCTTAGCGTGCTTTGGTAAATCGTTCAAATTTCCTAAATTGGATTGTATACCTGTCTTACAAAAAAAGTTCTCAATGACTCTTCTTGCTGTGGTTGTCCTGATCATCCTCAGTGTCCAATAAGTGCGTTATTATATCCAGTAGTTAGGTCACTTCACCATACATTTAGTGAGTTATTTCTGTATATTGGGGTATAATCTTAACCAAAGATTTCATTTCAAACGTTTATTATGACTGTCGCCAATGAACAGTCAATAGGGCACAGCTCAGTATACTTAATGAAAGACATTCAAATGATGAAAGTCAAAACTTTGAATAAAATCAAAAATGAATAGTGGCCAGCAGTGGAATCCAGGACGCGCGTTTCGTCCTATTTGGGACTCGTCAGCTGGATGTACCTGCATCTCAGAGTTGATGTTCACTCTGGGACTCGAACCCAGTAACAAACAATACTAAACTTGAATAGAATCGTTTAAAATAAAACATTTGATATGTAATACCTATCCGTTGAATAAATTGGAAAATAGCCAAGATTTCTGGGTTTTTTCATTTATGTATTGTGTTAAATAAATTCATATCATCAGATTTTATGTTCTCACTTTTCTCAGTCGTATTCAGGGTGCATGATAGAGATTCGTTTCAAGTTCTAATCGGAATATTAGTACATTGGAATTTTTAGATTATTCACTTGATGTAACATCTCTAAGATTGATAGATGCAGACTACCTTATTGGAGTCTACATGACAATTTTGGTCACTAGTTGAAAACGTTGGATAAAATGAGTCAGAATGGGTCACACTGTCTCAAGTAGATTCATTTATTAACTTCCATTCGTATCAAGTTCCAGTATCCCTTCATACATACTTTTTCATTCTGTCAGTGACTAATCAATTGTCAATCCCCTCAGTCCTATAATAAAGGTTAATCGCGGCCTGAATAGCTCAGTGTTAACGTTTCAGATTGTGAATCTGAGTGGTGTGAGATCGAATTCGTCAGGGAGAACCAACTCTCTCAAAATTACAGGTATTTCTTTCTAAAAAATGTCAGATAGCATGAAACTTCTTGGTCCATGGTTTCTTGCTCATTACACAAAAATATTTGTTTCGAAATGGAGTATATAAGTAAACACTTGGTTACCTTAATAAATTAACTACAGTCAGCATAAAAATAATAATGAACTGAAATTACATTCTTCAAACCCTAATCTTTCGGTGTACTGCTTATACTCTTACTACTTCTACCACTATGGGATTTGAATCGATAACTTCATCTCTGTGCTAATGTGGTATGGCAACCCAAACTGATGTACGTACGTACGAAGTTCTACATTGTGACTGACTGAAATTACATTCATCAACGTGTGTAAAAAGTCCAAATGAACTAAAATATTTACATGTAAAACATGTGTGTATGTTATCGGATAGTCGATTTATTTGTTTGTCTAAATTTTATGTGTCGTTTAACTGTATCTATTGATTTCTTGAATATTAGTTCAAATTTCGATTATTTTTTTATCGTCATGACAGTCATGAAACGGATACGTACGTGTAGCGTTTATCTTGACTACGTGTTTATTGTGTATTTTGAACATTTATTGCTGCAATGGCGTGTAATGTTGGGAAATGGTTTTTTCAATAATTATATGTTTTCATAGTTGAAATCATGAGTCAATTGAAGCTAGACCACCATGGCCACGCGAATATATGGCCTCTGCCAGAGAAGTCCTACTCACTGCCTTGTGGCGGGGGTGTTGTTCACAAAAGTGAGAGGACGAAAAGCGAATTTCCGGCACCTTAACCAGGTTAGTGGATGTGGAGGATCCACCTAGGGGAGTTGGAAAACCCTGATTCCAAACCAGTGGTGCATATGGGCTCCAGTATCCAGAGGGAACAAATGGCGTATGAACCTGTTGTTGGTCACCGGCTACCATGGGACTGCATCTCCTTACAATGCTCCACTGCCTTGTGGACTAGACCTTTACATCAAAGGCTCCGGGTGTGGCCCCCTAAGAAAACCACCTGCTTCAGTCTGGGCACCTGGGCAGTATCCCAGCCCTCACACAAATCGAATGAGATTTGTGCGGCGCATATTTATCTGGTGATTTCTTGTACCAATATTTATGTGTTTAAATAAATAATAATAAAATAAATAAGACCACCATGGAAATTATATGTTTTCTCTATCAGAGTTGGTACTTTGTGATCGTTTAACTAAAACCAGTCCGTGATATGATCTATAAAATCTAATAAGCTCCGCGAACTCTCCTACTGTAACTAACAATATCATCTAACTGAGTTACGTAAACTGATGTTTTTATATATACGACCTTGACTCCTCAAGAATGCTCATTAATCACCTCCAACGCGTCACATTATAAGAAACTAAAAGAATAAATACACCTGGTCTGTAACTTAGTACATTTTTGTACTTAATTATGGACTATACACCTTTTATTTACAACTGGTGGTACATCTTCGATACTGTAATTTCTCTAGGTTGAATGGATGAGTTACAATTTCTGACCAAAGGTATGAAAAATTAAATCGATAAGGGATTATGTGGAAGATGCTATCTAACTAACTGACTAACACACAACTTTTCTCATATTTCATTACTTAACAGATAGAAATGAAATTACATTTCCGAATTGTCACTGCTTTACTGCAACTTTTCAGAGAAATAAATATAAGTCGTTTTTTTCAATGGCTTAAATTTTGTTTCTTCATATTAAATTGCTTCCTGCTAGTTACTAATTACAAGTGTTAATAGCTGTGAATATTTTCTAGGTGAAAGTTTGGCGGTCATTGTGTTTGAAGTACTATCAGGCTTTGTACATTACTTTGTAGTTTTTTAATTTTTCAAAAATATTAATACATCTTTTTGGCTCGTTACTAAATGTAGCACATTTTCCAGAATATTCGTGAAACTCATGTTCACTTTCAGCATAAGCTATTTTTGTATTATTTCTATCTTGCGTCTAATTCAGAATCTAAAAATGTGTATATATTGTGAATGGATCGATCATATTTTCAAATAACTTCATTCAACGTTCAATCCATCCAATCTAGGGAGTACCACTTCTATTCCCTGGAATACCGAAAATTAATAGGTGATACCGCCTAGCTGTCCCAAGCTTTACTTATTATTAACTATTGAAGAAATCTTTAATTTTACATTGAATCAGCGGCTTAGATTTAACTAATAAAGACACTGTTTTATATTTATTCAAGGACAAAGATTGAATTCAATCAAAAAAATATCTTGTTTACAGGAGGATTCACAATGATAATCTCCCAGAGACCTTTTTTATTTAAAAATCGAGGTGTAAAACTCAACTATTAATTATTTATCAGTTTTCTTCCCAATCACTAAATGTTGTGGCCGATGGCAGTGTAAATGGATGGTGTATATATAGCCCTGACTGGCAATTTTCTATAAGTCCCACGGTCCCAACTCATATTGATCTGATTCCGATAAGATGACATTTCCTTTGTCAGATTTTTAAAAGTGCAGTTAAATTCAATATAAGAATATGTGTCTGTTTGTGACTCTAGTTTCGCAACCCCGTTTCCCTTGATAACAATTAATTCTATTTACTGTGGTAATGTTAAATTATTTTTTCATTATATCTACTTTGCACTAAACTTAGTGACCATCACTCTTTGGATGATGAAGATGATGATGTAGACGACGTAGCGATTGATTCATTTGATTTGGACAATTCCGATTCATCAATTAATAATCCCACTACTGACGGGTTACATTCAGTACATCAACATTTACATGATAGTCATGTCAGAACTGGAATTGGCACAATTAACAGTAACAACAACAACAGTGGTAATGATGAATTATTAAATTGTTTGCCTAAAGTCAAATTATCTTCAAGTCAGGAAAATTTGAATGTGGACATTTCACAAACATATCCTTTCGGTAATTTATCTTTAGAAAAATAGATTGAATTGTTTTGTGTTATAAATAATGAGAATATTTTGAATTCGAGGGGGTTTTGTGGAGAATTTAGTATTTTCACAGTTGAAATCAAAATCGTGGATTGGTTGAAGTTAGATATTAATACCGTTGGATGCCGGCTCAGTGGTCTATCGGTTAGGGGCTCTGGCTCGAGACTGGTAGATCCTGGGTTCGAATCTCGCGAGTGCGGGATCGTGGATGCGCACTGCTGAGGAGTCCCATAATAGGACGAGTTGGCCGTCCAGTGCTTCCAGGTTTTCGATGGTGGTCTCATGATTTCAACTGTGAAAATATTTTGAATTGTTAGAGATAAGGTGAAATCTGACTCAATTACTATTTCCTTCATGGACTTTTATTATGGTTAGGTGATTACAAGAAGAGTGATGATTCTTTGGTTAAAACAATTGACTTTCAACTAATAAGCTTCAGTTTTTGGAGTCCTGTTTTTTCTAAGTACGTTTAAGCTATCGAGCAGTATCGTTAAACCTGAGATACAAATAGTGTAGGTTAAAGCTGAGCACAGAAACGTTTAGCTAACAAATGAGTTACATGAACAGTTGTCATGTTGTTAGCCGGTTGGTAAGTTTGAGAATATGATATGTGTATTACTTATTGCATTGCTGCTTACTTCAACATGTGATATTGCTTGATAATGATCAAATCGGGGTACGACACTTGTATACAATAAGTTTTTCAATTCCTATTCTGACTTCTATGTATTATCTATCACAACAATTCGTGATAATTGACCCGATTTTTAGTGAGCGGCTATGTGGAATACTCGATTGATAATGAGCATGTATGCACGTGAATTAATTGGTTTTAATTCTTCATTAGGTTACTATTTTGAACATTAGAGTTGAATTTAAGGTTGAGTACTGAACACGATATCTTGCTCAACACAATCTACTTATCAAATTTTATAGAATAAGTTGGCCGCGACTGACGATGAAATTCAGGACTCGCGTTTCGTCCTGTATGGATGTACCTGAATGCTAGTGTTAACTTCGAATCCACTACTTTTTGCTTCAAACATCAACAAGTTATGCATCAAGTGGCTAGTGAGTCCAGTTAGGCAATAACTTTTTCAATAGGTATTATCTTTGTATCAAAATTAGTAAGGATTTCGAAGTATTCCTGTGTTAACATGTAACGAATCTCAAATAGAATGGAACAGGTGCCCTGGTACGTCCGAGGATGGGGAGGGTAAACTCTCCCTCTCGAAATCCCATCACATAACCACGCTTATAAAGCCACTGCCAGGTAAGTCTTACTCACCGCCTTCTCGCACCAGGGGTGTTGTTTACGAAATTGAGAGGACGAAAAGCGAATTTCCGGCGCTTTAACCGGGTTGGTGGATGTGGAGGATCCACCTAGGGGAGTTGGAAAACCCTGATTCCAAACCAGTGGTGCACAAGGGCTCCAGTATCCAGAGGGAACAAATGGCGTACGAACCAATCGTTGATCATCGGCTACCATGAGACTGCATCTCCTTACAATGCTTCACTGCCTTGTGAATCAGACCTTCAGGTCAAAGGTTCGGGGTGTGGTCCCCTAAGAAAATCACCTGTTTCAGTCTGGGCACCTGGTCAATATCACAGCCCATACAAAATCAAGTGACTTGTGTGACACATGTGTATTTGGTGCCCCTTTGTACCAATATTTGTGTTCAAATAAATAAAAACGAATGAATATTATCTTTGTATCAAAATTTGTAAGGATTTTGAAGTATTCCTGTGTTAACAACCAATGAGTCCCAAATAAAATGAAGCAGATGTTCTGGGTTTTATTAATAGTCAATCTCTTCATAGAATAATGCCAATCTTTGAACACATCTAGTTTTCTTTCAACCTACTCCTACATTAAAAAAACATTGGTCGTTGAAGGAGATTGTTGGGCATACTTAATGCATACTCCAACCACCTTAGCTGATGAAGATCCACTACATCAACAACCAATTTGTTATCTTTATGCAGTGTCATTCTTCTATTTTTAAAGGTCACATTTCACAAGCACAAACGAAATTGGAATACTGTTATGTTGTAGTAATCTTCAATAATCTGTTTTCCATGTTGCCATTTTAATTGTAGGCAATATTATTCAAGCACAAGGTGGTGGTGGACAGACGTTACTCGATATAAATAGTAGTCAACTGGTAAATTCACAACATCAGCAACTCCAATATTCTCATTTTCCACAACAACAACCGTTAAATAATCCGACGGAATTTCTTTTTACACCTTTATCATATCCTCCTAATGCCAATGTAAATATTTCCTCATTTTCTCCTGCCGTAATATTTGTACCAGCTTCATATACAACAGCGACCGGTCATGATCGTATGGAATTTGTAGCTGGTCCCGGCGGCACTGGTGTTGATGTATCTGATACATCTGTTGTTGCTTCTTCTTCATTGACGATATCACCTAATTTAGGCATCTGTTCATCGATATCTGCAGCATTACCATTAGATGAGAATATGATTGATATCTGTAAGTTAGTATTTGTAAAGTTCTGTTCACACATCTATGGTGTTATGGTATTTAACAAGCTATTTTCAGATGTCATTATTTGTCATGATCACCTTTCTGTATTGTAGTTATGGTCTTCGTTTTTTTCGTAATGCATACATTCATCAATAGTAAAAATAAGTGACAGGACTGTTTGATTTTTGATTTGTCATAATTTGTAGGCCGTGATAATCCAACAACGACGGTTCATTCACAATATTTTCTATATTTTTCATAGTTTACATCACGAACTAACCAATAGTTATTCAATTATTAAAAACGGCGAACTGTTGGACAGCTATTTCGTCCTAGTATAGGGATCCTTGTGAGTGAACATCCACAACTCTCCATCTGGGACTGAACCCAGAATCTATAAATTTAGCTTCGAGTGCTTAACTCTCTAGACCACTGTGAATCGGCATTACTGAGAAGTCCCATTCTAGGCTAAGTCAACTGTCTAGCACTTCATGGTTTTCAGTGGTTGTATAAATAAAGACACTTCATGATGCAGACTTTGTAATTCAACAATCTGCATAAACCCGTTGCGATTAAATTTCGGAAAGTCTCGGACAGATTAAAGAAAATATGATTTATATTTGATTCACGCTACCTGGCTAAAATTAGGCAGGAAGTTATTAAGAAACATTGTTTTGAAAAAAATTCTCTCACATAGACTCATAGTTACAGTCTTTTATCAACCTTGGTTAAATGGAAATTACCACCAGTGGCTAATTGATACTCTTCGAAATAGACATTTTTTATTTTTTATTTGATTCAATGGCAGTCCATAGGATATTCCAGTCAATCAGTCATAAGAGACGTAGAATCCTATACATATCTTCGTCTGTTCAAATTTCCACAATATACGAGCACACCAAATTGAAATAATCATAGCCAATACCAGAGTAGTAGAAGTAGTAGAAATATTATCGATGGTAGAAACAATGAGGTATGAACATTACGTTTTGTGAAGAAAGAATGAATTGGCGAAATAAACAGTACATGATAATTCTTAGAGTTAATATATAACGAGAAATGAAAAATGAATACGTCTTCAATATTACGACCGATTCTGAGCCATGCTGCTTATTATTGGTTACAAACCTCGAGCGAACGCCCAACCAGATAGCCTGTATATAGCGACATGACCCAGTTCAACAATCAGTGACTTCATGGACTAAAGGCTTGTCTTTAAACCTATTCGTACACTAGCAAACATCGCGTATAGAGGTGGGCGATTGTTGAACGTACGTAATAAGTAATCCATCCACTTTATTTGATAAAGATTCATTATCTGAACAACTAATTTATCGTCTTTAGCTGGTACGTTCGATCAGGCCTCAACATTGTTCAGCTAATGGCTCTAACATAATCAAACAGATCTGTAATAGTGTTTTATTTCGTTTCCAGTGTTCGGAGGTGTTTTTTGTTTTAATTGTTTATGTATGGTTTTGTTTTCTTCCTTAAAATGTACACTAAAAATGACTAATAGATGAACTACTGTTTCGTTTCGCTGTTATAATCTTATAACTTCTGTTATTATTAAATAATATATTATACATGAAACTCTTTCAGATCTTTTTTTCTCAACTCACCTCATTCTTTTAATATTCCATATTTATTCAAGCTCGTCTCGGTGGTATTGAAAATTTAATACCTACGGCTATGATTTCATCAAGTACACCAATTAAACAGTCATCACCGGAAGCTATTGTATCACATTGTTTACAACCAGAGCTAACTACAAAATCTGATTTATCGTCTGATCGAAATGATACAATAATTCGTTGTCAACCTAATGATGATATACGTATTGATCTGCGTAAAACTGGTGGTGGTTCCGGTCGTTCAGTCAAATTGGAATTACGTGAATTATTAGATCTTGTGTTAGCTGCTGCAGCTAATACACCGAATTCTTTAGTTCTAGCGGATAGTGGTAAGATTTATTCTCCACTTCCTGGTACATCACAACGTCCTCCAGTCGGTCTAGTTACTCAACTACTTTGGCGTGCTCGTGCTCTAGACGATCGTGGACCATGGATTTTAACTTTTTCTATGTGGTGGTTAATGCAACACTATTTTGGTATTGGTAGCCGAATGCATCATGTACGGTTACGTTGGGGACATTTAAGGTTGGTATCTAATGTTATTGATCCTCTTACTGGAGAGTTATGTGAAGCAATTGAATATGTTGGTCCGTCAACATTCACTACTGTTAAAGCATGTGCCCTACTTGAATCTAATTCATCGTCAAAAGATCAACCTGTTCGTCGTGTTTATCCATCTTCAGGCTGGGGAGAAGCTGAGATTGCAGTTGCTTCAGCCTTGGCTTCTGAAAACAGCGCTAATCGTCCAAGGGTTCGTCCTCTTGAAATCGATCCATCTGTACCACCCGTTCCTGCTCGTTCTGGTCCTGATTTTGTATCTTTGTATAAATCATTTGCTAGACATAGACAACAAGCATCTTTACTTCCAGAAGCACCATTTTATGTCCAACCTTTACAGGTTAGTGGTTATGTGTGAGTACTATTCTGTTTTGTGATTCATGTCAATTTCAAGGTCAGTTTCATAAGTTTGCTGACTTATTGAGAATTTATTTAGAATCCTAAACTGTGATGTAATAGTCGTTATGATAGTAACTAATCAGACTTTACAATTTACTTGCTGTTACATTCGGCATAACTGACTTGAAAAAGTGAACTTTCATTGGTTATAAATTAAAAACACGAAGTTCAGCGAAGGAATCTCCTTTCAACAACTTTATTATCAAGTTGTACAATCGTATATATATATATATATGAGGATATGTGAACACTAATAACCAAGATGACGTAATAGAAAGATTAGAATACTAGATTACGTAACACAAATAATAACAATAGATTTAGTAAATATAATTAGATGATTAAAAAGTATTAAAATGACTTTAGTTACAATAATTAAAGGTGTAAAAGTAAATAAGGTGATATGTTGAAGATTTATGAATAAAATAATGAAAATATAAGAAGGGGTTTTTGTGGAGATTTAGTATTTTCATAGTTGAAAGCGTGAGTCAATTGAAGCTAGATCACCATGGAAAACCTGGAAGCACTGGATGGCCGTTTCGTCCAGGTATGGGACTCCTCAACAGTGCGCATCCACGACCTCGCCTCGTGGGATTCGAACCCAGGACCTACCAGTCTCGCGCCAGAGCACTTAACCGATAGACCATTGAGCCGGCCGGGATCCAACGGTGTTTATCTCTAACCCCAACCAATCCACGAAGTTGAGCAACCTTTCACCAATTGTCTTCAGTGAGTTGATATTTCACAACAGACGTGGTTTGAACTCCACTGGTCATTGCTCTGGCGCGAGACTGGCAGGTCCTGGGTTCGAATCCCACGAGGCGAGGTCGTGGATGCGCACTGTTGAGGAGTCCCATACCTGGATGAAACGGCCATCCAGTGCTTCCAGGTTTTTCATGGCGGTCTAGCTCCAATTGACTCACGCTTTCAACTATGAAAATATAAGACATAAGTAAAGGGGTACACAGTAATAATAATAATAATAATAATAATAATAATAATAATAAAGGCCAAGGTAACGATAACGACAGGGTGTACTTCTTTGGTATGCATAGTCCTGGTTTGTTATTCTCTGTGTTACGTAATCTAGTATTCTAATCTTTCTATTACGTCATCTTGGTTATTAGTGTGTCATATATCCTCATGGAATTAGTACTTTAACAAAAAATTTATATATATACGATTGTACAACTTGATAATAAAGTTGTTGAAAGGAGATTCCTTCGCTGAACTTCGTGTTTTTAATTTTTATTGATTGCTAATATCTTTTGCGATATTACCATTGTCAAGTGATTACATGAATAAAGCCATTAATAATAATAATAATAGTAATAATAATAATAATAATAATAAAGTTGACTAAATAGTGACGCGTTTTCAGGTGGATTTGTGTAGTGGCGGGTAGTTGAATCAACACACATGTGTTTCGTTCTTTTTAACGGTTCGTTGGTTGGATGTCGACTTTCACACTTCGAGTCGAATTATGTACCTTTAGCTTCAAACACCCAACTCAGTATTCACTCAGCCAATGAGTTCAGAAAACCACTAGCTTGTGCAATGGGGGTATTACCAATGTATATGTAAGAGTTGTTTGAATCCCTCTGTCGATAGATTAAGGACTGAAATTGATCAGTCTCTTTTAGGATATGTCCATACTGTTTGGATGGCTTCTATATTACCATTACGTCTCGAGGCATTTGATAATGTTGTTAGGATTATTCCAACAGAGACGATTGTGTAGTTCTGCTTACCATTATATAGATCCGAAGTTGCGTATATCATTGCTACATTGAACGCTTCATCCTTGTTACTTAGGTGCTTAGACAAGTAGGGCATATTCTTATCGATTCATTCGGTTATGAATTAATTTCAATTATGAAGTTAAATTAAAAAAATCCACTCGTTCAATTTTATAGTTCGTCCATTTATCTTCAAGTCACACTTTAAATATGAAGGGTAGCGATAACACTCAATTGATCGGATCAAAATAGTTGGAATTGATTTCAAACTGTCAAATTGGTGGCTAAAAATCGAATGCCTTACCTCTAAGCCACTGCTTTGCATATGATTGATAGAATTTAAACCTTACTACGTTTTCAAAAGTACTGGTTCGATATAGTTTTTTCGTCTAGTTGTGATAATTATTTCTTAATGTGATCCATTTCCAACATTACCGTAATAAACAAAACATGTTTCCAGTTGACTATTTTTGCACTTACTGTTTTCTACCATATTGTATTATAACCAGCTGCTGATAATCTCAGCGATATTGTATTTCATTCCACTTGTATTCATCTAATCTATCTATTACAGAGTTCAACTTCAGCTCTTCAATCAAAATCTGCAATTGCCTGGTTTAGTGTTGGTGCATTAGGCAAAAATCGTATTGGTGCATTAATGCGTAATATTGTTGAGAAAGTTGTTCGTCCAGATATGCAACGAATTGCAACAGCTGCTCTGTCAGCGGCAACTACTGCGTGTGTTATAGCTGCGGATAGAGCTGCATTAGCTTTAAATCAACGTGAGAAATTTAACTGTGTTATGGCTAATCGCTGTGCTACTACTAATAATACTACTACCACTTCTACAATTATTGTTAATCATAATGCTATTACTAGTAACAGCAGTAATAATAATAATGATAATAATAATACTTCAGATTTAAATTATCGTCAACGATCATTAGTTGATAAATTATCCTGTTTACTAGGCACTAATATGTCTGGTACAGCTAATACAAGTAATGATATTCCGTCTACATCATCGTCACGTACGATTATCAATAACATGAATATCAGTCGAACAATTAATACTGGTAGCAACAATACTACTACTATTGGTAATAATAATAATCCTAACATAGTGATGCTTTCGCGTTTAGATAATCCTGAAACCACGAGTATACTTCTTTCATCAACACCGACACTACCACATTCATCACGTACAGAAGAGATGTGCAATTCAAATAATCAATTTTTATTAAAACTACCGAAATTAATGCAACAGACAGTATCATCATTATCATCGTCAATTGTATCATCTTGTAGTAGTAACCCACTGATGAATACAAATAATAATGACAATAATAATAAATCTTTATCATCTATGATTACTCCACTATCCGGTAAATTGTCACCACCAGCACCACCGCCCCCAGCACAAACATCGTCATCATCAACATTAGCTGACTTTCGTAATCAAATGTTATACGAAACCTCACCAGTTCAACAGCAACAACAACAACAAACTTTTGTTCATGATAATGATCGAATTATTGTTAATCCAATCAATCCATTGAATGCAAATAGTTTTATCCTATTAACTACCGTAGATGGGCATACATTTTTAGCACCTAGTAGTAGTATTTATCCACCAACCTCAACAGCAACGACAACAATAGCGACTAATCAATCAAATAGTTATATCTTGATGCCTAATTCAACAGCATCCATATCCAATAGAACTAATACTGCATTTAATACAACTAATCTATCTTTACAACAATTGGAACAATTCGATCCTATACATCTTCACTCTCATCAAACTAATCTCAATTCATTGCAACAAAGTACATTTCTCCTGTCGAGTTCAAGCAATCCAACTTTAAAAACACAAAATTCAGTAAGTTTTCTGTGTATTTTCTCTTTAAATATTATCCGTTTGTTATACTGTTATTTCTTAAGTTTCATTTCTTTAGAGATTCTTTCAATTTTCTGTGATCACTTCAATGAAACATTTACTTCAGAGAGACAGCAAGGCATTGGGAATCAGAAAGATAAATTATGATAAAACACCTTTTATACCACTCATCATAAAATTCAAATAAACCTTTAATTGTAGTCGAGGGCGGTGGTGTTCGGACACCGTAGAATGATCATCGCATTCAGCATAGTTCTGTATTTTCAAATGTCAATGACTACATTCTATTCACTGGAGCTAATCTCTTTTATCGTTGGTCGGTTAGTCATAAGTAACATAGAACATAGTACATGTATTCATTGACATCCATATAGATTCAAAACCAACCGGATTTTCCTGTATTTATTTCCTGTATGTATTGTTATTCACCAGCCCTAATTAAGCTATGGATGTTTATTAAAGGGAATATCTTAGACAATATATGGTCAAATTGATTCCCCTATGGTTATCTCTAGAGGATTTTTGCCCTTCCTCATAAATACGTGCGTTCTGCGACCGGGATCTATGTGATGGTATTACGTACAGTTCCCAGACTTAGTTTAACCACTTTCCTTAAATATTTCTAGGATCATTCCATCATTAGCTTTTGCTCTCCTTCGCTTTTGTTTAACCATAGTTTTTTCCACCTTACTGGAAGTCGAGGGAGGAGGCTTTTTTTAATTTCCTATTCTGATTGTTTTGAAATTGTGGGTAATTGGAGGGTAGCTGGAGACTGTCATCATCTTCCAATCTGTGCTCATATGGATTCAACTATTATCGTTACAAATTTTTCGCTTTATTGTCTTGGTGAATGTTTTTTCTTTTGTTTGCTTTAAAATCCAAATTTTGTGCAATTGTTTTCCTAAAAAAATGTTTACTTGTTTTCTGTACAAATTATCATCTTAGTTGACAACGACAACAACCAATCCTACGGCATCTTCACCAGCTGCAAACACATCACGAGCATTTAATCAACCTATGGCATGTCATCTTATATCACATCCAAGTAGTAATAATAATAATAGCACTAATGCAGTACCGG
Organism: Schistosoma rodhaini; assembly: GCA_944470415.2. Classification (NCBI taxonomy): domain Eukaryota; kingdom Metazoa; phylum Platyhelminthes; class Trematoda; order Strigeidida; family Schistosomatidae; genus Schistosoma; species Schistosoma rodhaini. Next base: position 7,466,125 of record OX104040.1, read on the forward strand.
TGAATTTAATTCTCTTATCTGCCTCAACTTCACCTGGTTTCTGTTCTGCTCCAATTGTATTGAGTACAACTTTACAACCTCAAATTCAACATCATCAAGAGCAGTCACAATCTTGTAATTTACAAACAGTTTATCAGTCAGACAATCGTCAATGTGATTTTGATTTCAGTCTACACTCTGCTGGTAGAGATGGTGGTATATTCATGGATTCATTTCAACCATTAGTTATTCAAAGAAATGATTCCAATATAGCTACATTTGTTTTGAATACAAATAGTGATGATACTCCTGTTCGTCGAACAATCAATTTCATGAATTCAATGAATCCGACAAATAGAACCAACGACAGTAATAGCAATAATAATAATATTAATGATAATTGTAGAATGAAATTATCCCAAGTATGCACCAGTTCGGCACCTACCACAACAACTTGTATTAAGACTACTACTACCACCATTCTTCCAGCTTGTAATCAAATATTTTATGGTCGTAATTCATTACGACACCAACAATTACAATCTCCACTTCAAGTTTATGAAATATCAGACCACCAAAATTTGACATCTTCAAATGTTGAAGGTACATCTACGACCTCTGCTCTAATCCAAGTTGGTTCATTGAAATCAAATTATAATGCACAGAATGGTAGTATTGTTCAAGCTCTTTCATATACTGCTGATAGACAACCGATAACTATTACACAACCTGATAATGTCGTCGGTGTCGGTGATCGCAATGGCGTTACACAATCACAATTTTCACCATTAATTGAAGCGAAATTGGAACCATCAACAAATAATTCTCATTGCCTTCTACAACAAAATAATCATGTGAGTTAAAACAGAATATATTTATACGTTTTACATTCTTAGGGTTTGTTTCTCATTTTATATACATCAAAATACAAAATGTTTCCTCAGGACTGAGATTTCTCTTATGTGAGACAGAGAAACTAATTATATAAATTATTTATTTATTTATTTAAACACATATATATTGGTACAAAAGGGCACCAGGTACATATGCGCCACACAAAATAATGAAAGTAGGTAGATAAAGGATGAAAAGATAAGGCGGGCTGAAATGTACAACCAGAAAACTCTTTCAGTTAGGAAAGTTAGAACCATTCTTTATGTAGAAAGTGAAAGAAGGTTGCAGCAGGATCGCCACTGCCTTCTATTCTGAGCCATATCCGATAACGTCTCTAGCCACTGTGTTGCACTATCTCTCGGACCCCAACCAGGGAGTCGTGAAGGACCAACGGAAGCTAGCCCTTTGCAGCTCTCTTTCATGCCACGACACCATGTCATACACTGACCTCCTCTCCGCTTTCTCCAACCAGTCCCAGGGTCGGCAAATAATGCACGACGCGGAAGTCTCTGGGACGACATTCGTAAAACATGTCCGAGCCACCGAAATCGGTGTTTCAAGATGGTGACACCAATTGAATTATCGTCTCTGCGCCCGAACACACGATGCCGAACCTCTGCATTACTAACATGGTGTTGCCACTGGATGTAAGCAATCCTTCGGAGACAACAATGATCGAACACAGAGAGACGTCTAACATCCTCAACTCGGAGAGGCCAGGTTTCACAAGCATAGAGCAAAACTGCTCTCACCGACGCGTTGTAGATCCGACCTTTTACAGCCAGACTAACATCACGAAGGCGCCAAAGATGGCCCAGATTGGCATAAGCCGCTCTGGCTTTCATTATACGTGCATCAATCTCATCACTCACGCCACCACCAGCACTTATATAGCTACCTAGATACACGAACTTCTCAACTACTTCGATCTCCTCACCATCCAGGGTGAGTACAGGATGAGAATCCTGCCAGTCTTGTAGAAGTACTTTGCACTTGGAGGGTGCAAAGCACATGCCGTACCTGCGGACACTGATTGCCAACTGATTAAGTGCTGATTGCATGCCTTGGGCATTATCGCACAGTAAGACAATATCATCCGCATACTCAAGGTCGAGAAGTCGTTCTCCAGGCAACATATCCACACCGCCATTACTTACATCCATCAGAGCTGTTTCTAGGATGTCGTCGATGGCAAAGTTGAAGAGGAATGGGGAGATCGGGCAACCCTGCCTAACCCCACTGCTCGAATGGAACAAGGGAGAAAGGTTGTTGTATGCCCTCACTCTGCCTGAGGTGTTCGTATACAGGGCCTTTAAGATGTTAATGAACTTCTCAGGTACACCCTTCTTCAATAGACAATCCCAGAGAACAGTCCTGTCCAACGAATCGAAGGCCGCCCTGATATCAAGAAACACTACGATTGTTGGCCTGCGATAAGTATGACGGTGTTCTAACATTTGGCGGAGGGTGAAGATGTGATCAATGCATCCTCGACCAGAACGAAAACCAGCCTGCTCCTCGCGAGTCAATCGTTCTCGGGTTTTAAACAACCTACGAAGAATGACAGAAACCAATAGTTTGGACGCAATCGGAAGTAGACTTATCCCCCGGTAGTTATTGCAGGAACAACGTGAACCCTTTTTAAAGATAGGGACGACTATTGACTCATTCCAAGATGTTGGAACACTTTCTTGCTCCCAAACCTTTCCAAACAACGCAGTCAGTTCCTTAGCCAGAAAGTCACCACCATCTTTAAAAAGAGCCGGAGGTAAGTCATCTGGGCCAGGTGATTTATAACGTTTCAAGAGTTGGAGTTCCTTGCGGACTTCCGCCTCGTTTGGTGGATCAGTCGTCACCGGCCATGGGGAGCAGGACAAGCTGGTTGATGTTGCCGGAGCAGCAGGCCAGTTGAACTGCCCTTCGAAAAATTCCGCCCATCGTCCAAGACGTCGATAGATGTTAGTGATTGGCATCCCGTCATCCTCGTAAATTGTTTCACTCACACCAGACTTCTTGCTGCCAGTGGCTCGGATGAGTTGGAAGAGCTTCCGGCAGTTACCAGATGCAGCTGCTGCTTCCATCTCATTAGCACGCTCCGACCACCAGGCTTCCCGGTCCTTACACAAGCTTTGCCTGATTTCATTACGTAACAGCCTTCGTTTGTGGTCAAACTCACGGTCACCCGGAGTAGACCGACGGGCTTCGATCAGTTGTAAGGAGCCAGAAGAAACCCAGTGCTTGTAAGCGGGACGTTTCGCGAAGCCGCAAGCGGCTTTACTCGCCATTTTCATGGCGTCGTGAAGATGCAACCAATGCTCGTCTATACTTTTCGGTGGGGTGGTAGCTAGCCTAGAGGCTAGCTCAGCTCGATACTTACTTGCAACAGAAGTTGCAGCCAGTTTACTAATATCAATCCGTTGGTGGTGGTCAATCCTTCGGCCACTGAAAAGTAAGGTGAGATTGGCGCAGACCAGGGCATGATCAGACTCCAGATAGGTACTCCAAAAGGAGCGGCAGTCTTGTACACAACCACGCCAGCGGTAGGTGATCGCGATGTGATCAATCTGAGTCCAGGCTTGGGATGCAGAGGGAGGACGCCAGGTGGCACACCGGCGATGACTGTGCCGGAAGTTAGTGCTGGCCAGAAACAGGTTGTGGTCTGTGCACAGTTTCAGCAAACGGTCCCCGTTATCTGTCCGGCGACCAACAAGTCCCCATCGGCCACCTAGACGACTCTCTTCTGTGCCTAGACGCCCGACCTGTGCATTCAAGTCTCCGGCTAGTACTACAATATCTGTCGAACACGCTTTCTGGAGAAGAACTGTTAACTGGTGGTAAAACTCATCCTTGATTGCATCCGGGCTGCAATCTGTCGGGGCATAGACGGAGATGACTAATAGACACCGTTTCTCACTCCGATTTCTTCTCACTTTGATGGAACTTTCTAATCTAACAGCACATAACCGACTGTTAATGGGGATCCAATCGATTAGTGCTGCCTCAGCTCTAGCGCTTAGTGCGACACCAACGCCAGCAAGACCAGACGAAGATGCCACAGGGTCCCCGGATAAGCGCACGTGGAACAAGCTTTTCGAGGCGACAGATGGAGAGCGGATTTGTAGTACTTCACTAGAGTCTTGAATACGGGTCTCGGATAGACAACAAACGTCAACATTAATACCTTCCAAAGACATAGCCAGCCCTATCTGTTGTCTGATCTGCATTAGTGTGCGAACGTTGAAGGAAGCCAGCTTGAACGGCGTACGTGGTTTCAGAAAGACTGCCTCAGTATTCATAATCGGTGGAAGCATTCACTTTCAACCAGACAGTGACTGGAGATCGTTTAGATAGGACAGATTTTCCACCAAGAGCGAGCTGCTGCATAAGTTGAAGAGTAAGGTTACACAAATTGGGGATAAAAGGGGGTGAATTAGCGATATGGTAAGTAATAATAATAATAATAATAATAATAATAATAATAATAATAATAATAATAATAATAATAATAATAATAAAGGTAATAATAATAATAATGTTAATTGTCTTGCTTTTAGTATGACCAGGGATATCGTCAATAGAGTTCATAATTTCATTCATTTGTTTGTGTGTGGGCTGTGATACTGCCCGGGTGCCCAAACCGAAGCAGGTGGTTTTCTTAGGGGACCACACCCCGAGCCTTTGACCTAAAGGTCTGATCCACAAGGCAGTGGAGCATCGTGAGGAGATGCAGTCCCATGGTAGCCGTTGACCAACAGCAGGTTCTTCCGCCATTCGTTCCATCAGGATACTGGAGCCCATGTGCACCATTGGTTTGGAATCAGGGTTTTCCAACTCCCCTAGGTGGACCCTCCGTGTCCACCAATCCGGTTATAGCGCCGGACATTCGCTTTTCGTCCTCTAAATTTTGTGAACAACACCCCCGCCACGAGAAGGCAGTGAGTAGGACTTCCCTGGCAGAGGCTATATATTCGCGTGGCCATGTGAGAGCATTTCGAGAGGGAAAGTAGACTCTCCCCACTCTCGGCCGTACCAGGGCATTTGGGGGCCTTATATAAATAAGTTTCTGCTATGTGTGTTATTGATCGTCAGTTAAATCTGGATGGATTCAATCGAATATTCACTAATTTTTATAAATTTTCTTGTACTATTTCTATATTTTGTTTTTGTCCTTAGCTTGTAACTTCATTGAATTCCAAGCATAGTCAACCGATAATCACTTTTCTTCCATTAAATAATAATAATTTATTCAATAACTCTGGTAATACTCTTACTTCTACGACTACTACTACGACGGCGATTACTGGTACTATTGCTTCTACTATTGCTCATGAAATCGGTTCAACAATGTCTAGAACTACAACTACAAATAATAACAATAAACCGGATATTTATTTTGAAATTCCCATTGGCAATAGAGACTTGTCTAGCTCAGTTCAAACAGTTTATCGTTTGTTATATACTGACAATTCTGGTCGAACGATAATCACCAATGAGACAGCGTTGATTAATGAAGCCGGTAATCTTGTTATTATCAATAATGATAGCAATAATAATAACAATGATAATCATGGTGTCAGTAGTGAGAATAATAGTAACAATGTGTTGAATGCAATTAGTGTACGTGGGACTGAGTACTCACCCTACCATTCTTCTTCCTGCGCTTCTTCATCAACTGATCACTACACTATTGATCATCTTCCGAATATTATTAATCGCCAACTTCAGCCGATACCTGGTTCCTCTGTAGGATTTTCATCAGTATCGTCAACATCAACGTTAACAACAGCGTCAACTTTATCCGTGCCTTTATTGTCCATCGGCAATTCGTTGACATTATCATCGACAGCGTTGAAACTGCAACAATCTAAACATTCATCAGTTACTACATCGAATGTGAAAAATCGATTACAAACACCAAACGAACACATTAATCCTAATATTAATAATAATCCTGATGAAATCCATGTTGATTTTATGAATGATATGTCCAGTACTGGTACTACTGCTACTACCATTAATACTACTACAACTGCTACTGCCAGAAATGCTACAAATACCAGTTTTGATGGTGGTAATCAGTCGATATCAGATTATCATCACCAAATTAAAATGGACGATAATCATTGTTCATCATCTTCCGTCATGACAACTGCAGCAAATCCGATGATGTCTAAAGGACATCACAATAAGCATAATAGCAGTAATACTACTAATAAGAATGTTCGAAATAACTCGTTGCTAACTCTCCCTTCTTTGTCAAGTATGACATGTCATTTAATCCCAGTGGAGCCGACACCTGATCAATTGAGAACTTTACAATCTGTGAGTTGTATTTATTACCTGTTATCCAGGTTTTCTTAATATGCTTATGATTAATGTTTTCGTATACGGATTTGATTTATTGAATATTAATTATCAGAAGGGGTTTTGTGGAGATTTAGTATTTTTCATGGTTGAAAGCGTGAGTCAATTGAAGCTAGACCACCATGGTAAACCTGGAAACACTGGACGGCCGTTTGAATATTGAATATTGAAAATGGTTATATCATTATGTTACTTCCAGTCACTCAAACGTTGACCTTTCTAGCATTGAATCAATCAATTGGTTGTTTTATAAAATAATCATTCAACTTAAACTATGAATACATATTGATTATTGTGTGGGTTTTTCATTTGTTGGCTTACACTAATGAACTCATTAGGTAGGTCAGTTTGGTATTTGTACTGGGTCCGAGTCCCTCGTCGTGAATGTCAACATGGGTGTAAGTATATCCGGGTCTAAATTCAGCCGAAACGTACTGCTAGCCATATACTTAGCTTGAAACATTCCCACAGTTTTCTCCAAGATCTACACTAGCTATATGGCTAATGTGTCAACGTGTGCCGAAAAAGAGGACAGCTGACAGATACATTCCAAATAAGAACCGGAGTCGGGCATGACTGTCTACTCTCCCCCTTCCTCTTTTTTCTGGTGGTCGACTGGATTATGAAGACCTCGACATCTGAGGGAAAGCACGGAATACAATGGACATCTCAGAATCAATTAGAAGATTTGAACTTCTCAAATGACCTGGCCTTTCTATCCCATACACACGAGCAAATACGGATGAAGAAAACGAGTGTAGCAACAGCCTCTGCAACTGTGGGCCTCTACATACACAAAGGAAAAAAATACGATCCTCAAATACAACGCAGAGAACACCAACCCAATCACACTTAATGGGGGAAGCTCTGGAAGATGTGGAATATTTCATGTACCTAGAAAGCATCATCGATGAACAAAGAGGATCGGATGCAGACGTAAAGTCAAGTATTGACAAAACAACAACAGCATTTCTGCAGTTGAAGAACATATGGAACTCTAAAAAACTGTCAACTAACTTCAAAGTGAAAATCTTCAATACGAACGTCATGACAGTCCTGCTGTAAGGAGCTAAAACGTGGAGAACTACTACTTCCATTATCAAAAAGGTACAAGTATTTATAAAGAGTTGTCTACACAAAATACTCGACATTCACTGACCGAATACTATCAGTAACAGACTCTGGAAGTGGATAGGATGTACATTTAGAAAATCACTGAACTGCATCACGAGGCAAGCCCTAACATGGAATCCGGAAGCGTAGCGGAAAAGAGGAAGGCTGAAGAACACATTACTCCGGGAATACAAGCAGATATGAAAAGGATGAATGTTAACTGGAAAGAAATGCCCAGGACAGAGTTGGATGTAGAGTGATGGTGTGCGGCCTATACTCCTCCATGAGGAGTAACAGGTGTAAGTAAGTGTGTTGGAGTGATCACCTTTCAGGTTGTTTACCGAAAATATTAGGAAAACAATTCGTTAATTCATTTTATTGTAATTTTTTTTCTCTTTCCCCCCTCATTTCGTTTAGGTTATTAATTCTGCCAGTGCCTTCCAATGTTCAGATTTTCCTGCATATGTTGAACAGTTATTTCGTAAAGGTATATTGGGTGGTCGAAGACCATGGTGTTTAAATTTTACTGCATGGTTTATCAATACGTTAGTTTTTGAAGTAGAAAATCGTACAGAACATGTCAGTCTACGTTGGGGTGATTTTCGCCTGTGCCAAACTGCAGATAGACAAACAGAATATATTTATTTTATTAATCGAATTACAAACAAACGTTATTACTTAGCTGGATCACCAACATCATATTGTGCTTTGGGTTATAAAAAAAGCGAATTCGATATGAAGTCAATACATGAACCACCTGTTCGATGTCCTTGTCCTGTAGCTATATTCAAAGAATTAAGAAATAGGCGACCTAGTGGTTGTTTGGATCCTTATTCAAAATTTTACTTACAAGTGTGTTCAATTTTCTTTTATTACTACTATGATTATTGATGTCATTTCCTTGAATTGTATGTTTCAATCATTTGGATTATGAGTTTTAACTAACTTCATTTGGTTTGTTTATAAGTTTAAATTATCCGGACTAGTTAGTTTTTGTGTTTCGTTATGACTTCTGATATTTTTTACATCCTTTTCATTAATTTTTTGTTCATGGATAAAGATGAATCGTATAGGCGACTTAGAAATTTGGAATTACAATGAACTGTTATGTTAAACTCCAAGCAACTAATGAATTTAACAATTATTAATTTGAATGAAACAGGATCTGTGATATACAGCTCATTCACTGTTTAATGATAGTCATTAAAAATCCCACTCCTGACACTAGACTTATAAGCCCCCAAATGCCCTGGTACGGCCGAGAGTGGGCAGAGTACGCGTATATAGCCTCCGACAGGGGAGTCCCACTCACTGCCTTCTCGTGGCGGGGGTGTTGTTCACAAAATTTAGAGGACGAAAAGCGAATGTCCGGCGCTTTAACCAGGTTGGTGGACACAGCGCGTGCACCTAGGGAGTTGGAAAACCCTGATTCCAAACTAGTGGTGCCCATGGGCTCCAGTATCCTGAGGGAACGAATGGCGTATGAATCAATCGTTGGTCACCGGCTACCATGGGACTGCATCTCCTTACAATGCTCTGGGTGTGGCCACCTATGAAAACCACCTGGTTCGGTTTGGGCACTCGGGCAGTATGACAGCCCTCACACAAATCGAATGAGATTTGTGAGGCGCATGTGTATCTGGTGCCCCTTTGTACCAATATTTATGTGTTGAAATAATAATAATCAACATTGAAATAGCCTATAGCCATTCTCAAAGCTGTAATAACATTTATTTGACATCTGTACACTCTGTAGTTTCTGAATCTGTTTAGTTTTATTAATTACTTTCTACATTTTGGTAGCCATTATGTCGCTCGCAAGTCAGTGACTGACTTTGAGATTACTTACTACTGCGGTAAAATTTCCTTACCTAAAGAATTTTGATGATTTTCACTCAATATCGAGTTTTTTCAAAAATTGTTTTACGATATTATCGGTCAGTCTTTATCGATGTTGGATCTGGGATTAATTTGTATTGGTCAGAGTTACCACACGTAATAATATCAATCTGATGAAAAAAGAAATCAAGGTGATAGTAAAAAAAAGCAATGTAATCGTTATTATAGCTTAAATCTGAGAAATACTGGCTCATAGGAGGATTTTAAATTGAACAGTTACATATAACTCAAGGTTTAGAGGTAATAGTGAGAAAGAGACCGAATGCAACAGCGATATTGATACCATTTTGTTGCTGTTTCACTGATAGTTACTATCTCACGATCACTGATCAATTCGTCAGTTAAACACATTAAACATGATCAGATCACCAAACCAAAGTCAAATATGAAGCATACCAAATGTGATTTTGACTATATAATCGATGTTCTGGATCTTATACTGTGATGAAATACCTGCCTAGTGCAGGTATATATATATAGTTGTACAGCCTAATAATGAATTCTTTAGAAAGTGATCTCTTCACTGAATTTCGTGTTTACAACAGTTGTTCAACTAAGATTAATTAACTATTAATTTAATTAATTTATTTTATGTTATTTGTTTGAATCTTCCCATTGATGTTTGCAAGTGCAATTGATCAGTCTCTTATTGGCATATGTGCATCCTGTGCGGATTGCCTCGATATTGCCTTTAGTCACAAGCATTATAAACTGTGATGATGGTGGCCAGCAATGGAATCCAGGACACGCATTTCGTTTTATTCGAAACTCAGCTGGATGTACTTGCATCTTGATGTTGATGTTCACTTTGAGACTGAAGTCCAGTTCCGTTCGCTTCGAACGTCATCGCATTTATCTCTGAAATGGAAGTACTTCCAGCTGACGGTTCCCAAATATGACAGAACGCGTATCCTGAGTTCCACTGCTAGACACCATCCACCTTTGCTTGTAATATTAATTTAATTGGTTATTTCTACCTTAAGTTTAATGATTGAATAGTTATTAGTTTTTTCTTCATGTATATTTTTCCTATGTTTTCCTGATTCAAATAATAATTATATAGCCTCGTAATGTTGAATGCCCTGATGCGAATGATATTGAAGAAATACACGACAAAGTTCAAAAATGTCATTTATTACCAGCTAATAGTAATTGGTTCACGGAACATGCATGGGGTAAAAATAAACTTGGTGGTCTATTCGCTGAAGCATCAAAACTTGCTGGTTTACCAACAATCTGGTTACGTAAACATAGATCAAGAAACTTTTTCCCCGGCGGTGGAGGTTCCGGTATCGGTGCTTTAGGCAATCTTCATCATCATAATCAATATTTTCATAAAACTGACAGCAATATTGATAGTGATACAAATTTGTACAAATCTAATACAGGCACTATGGAAGAGGATGCAGAACATGGGATTATTACATCTAAGGAGAATAAAGAAATGACTAGTAGTACACATACAGAGACCAAACGTAGACGACTGATGAATTCAGTTAAAGATGTAGTTTCAAGAACGACTTCGAACACGACAACTACGTCGACAACGGCAATGGTGTCAACATTAGCGACAACGAATAATGAAACAATGAATACAACAATGATGATGACTGTTGATCAAAAGGCAAGTAATTCACATTGGTTTGATCAATGTAAATTTATCTTTATTGGAAAAAGCAAAAACAAACCTATTACTTCAACAAACAATATCGTTGTAGAGGGATCTCAGTGATGATAAAATACTTCTTATCGTTGTCAATTAAACTGTACAATCGCATTTATAAGTTAATTTGACATGTGGTAATGTATCATAGAATAACCGAATGTTGTGTTATTGGACAAAGTTATCAAAGAAAGTTGGAAGGACCATCTTAAGTATAGTTTAGATCAAATATTTATGCATGATTTAGGCCATAACAATTGATCAATTCATTTGAAACTAGAATACTACTTATTCATAATTAAATAGTTAAAATAATTACCTACATTACATACGTTAGGGACCATGATACTACTATCATATTTAACAGTTTTCCCAGCTGTTGTATATTTTGTTCGTGACTGGTTATTCTTGATTATGCTTTTTCCAAGTGATTTGTAGCTATTTGAAATGTTAAAAGTGGCTGAACACTCGTCGTGCTTTTAAAAACTGAATAAAATCTGCATCTGTAAATTAATTTCTGGATTTCTCTTTTACACTGTTCAAAACCAATACAAAGATAATTTGAACTTTACCCCATTGCGTAAGTTAGCGTCTAATTGGACTCAATAGCTAAGTGCGAAACATAGTGGCGTTGGAAGCGAACGATACTGGGTTCCCGTCTCCGAGTCAACATCAACACCGGGATGTAGGTACATCCAGCTGACGAGTCCCGAATAGGACGAACCTCGCGTCAATGGATTCCACTGCTGGCCACCAGAATCTCTGTTTATAACAGTTTCCCCTGTTTCAAATCTCGTTTCCAAAGTTACAACTGTTTTATTAATTTACTTAGTATTGTTTGTTTGGATCTTCCCATTGATGTTTTTAGGACTGCAACTGGTCAGTTTCTAATTGGCATATCCATCTTCGCTTACTGCTATGTTTTTGATCTAGGCTGTAGCCAATTGTTATGTCTTGACCAAGGTCGTTACTGATTTGTTATGACCTTACGAATTTAACAAGGACGTAATTCGCGTGAATTATTCACCAATAGAATACGCCTTCTACGACCTTCACACTGTGACTGTTAGTATGAGTAATCTAGTGTCCTTATTGGCCCTTAATCCGCCTGGCCCGTCCACAACAATAGCAGCCTCAGCAATATGAATCGTTTATTTCAAGCATACTTTGTTTATATATCAGACAGACAGACCACACCACATCAATAAATAGAAAATAATATTTGTACAAAACCAAGCCAAATGAGGCTGTAAGCTTGGGAGACAATAATCAATAAACTGAACATAACATAGGAACAGTAAATCATACAATAATAATCAATAGGTCAAAATGAGGCTTACAATAAGATGAATATATATATAATCTGGTTACTGAATAATAATAGTCCAATAGTAGGTCCTGCAAGTTACCTGTACTTATGTCTTCGCTACTACATAACACTTACCATGTTTTATTAATTGGTTACTTTATATCTGTTTTATGATTAACTTTTTCCTTAAAATTGTTTTTATAGGATCCTAATATTGGCAATAGTGTAAATATACTGCCTAGTTCAATGACTATATTGAAGCCGAAAGAAGTACTGTATACTTCAACTATCGGTTAACAGTACCAGCTTAATAGGCAGTATACATACATACTGCAGATACTTCTTGACCACCTCTCACATATTTTATTCATTCCATACACACACAAATATTTCATGTTTATTTGTTCAGCTTATTTAATTTTTAATTATTCATTTGATATCTATGATTTTCAAAATTACACTTGTCTAGATATAGAACCTTTACTAATTCTGTTTGTATACATTTGATTTCATGAATTGATCATAATAAGCAGACCAAGAGAGAGAGAGAGAGAGAGAGAAAGGAAGAAAGAAAGAGAAGGAAGATGAAGCAATATAACATGCATATCGTTGCCTTTTGTTTTCTCATACAAATTACTTTGCAATAATGATTATTTCATACAGTTTAATTGTTCTATGTTTTGTATACAATGAGAATAGTTCTATTCTGATTGAGTATTGTAGTACTTTTAGTGGTGATATTAGTAGTAGTATTAATAGTAGTATAGTACTGATTGTTTTTCCATTTTTACTTAAAAAAATGATTCATTTTATGATTGTTCCTTATTTCTATAACATGACTAGAAGCAATAGTCATAATTCAGTGTGTTGAAATTACTGTATGTACCTAAATTATTTTCATTATTATTATTATTATTATTATTATTATTATTATTATTATTATTATTATTATTATTATTATTATTAATGTGTATATAGTTTCACAATTCAGAGATTATATTTATGTTCTATGTGTACTTCATTGTATGGATCGCTTATTTTATTTACTAACTTATTATTGTGGTTGTTTGTTTATTTTCCCCCCACCTCCCCCCTATTTCCATGTATATGTTATTATCATACTACTGATTTGTCCAAATTGCTTTTAATATATTACTGAAATTACATAGAAATAACAATATACCTCAATTTATGAATGTTATTTTAAGTGATTTTTTTAAATAGAGAATCATTGATTTTTCTTCGTTTTTAGTTGTTGCCATTTCATTGATGAGGGTGTGATGATGATAATTTTTACCACAGTTATTGTATATGCTTTCCATTTCTTGTTGCACTATGCATTTCAATATAATACACATCCTCAATCCTGTGTTCTGCTACTTGTAGTCCATATATATATATATATATATATATATATATATATATATAATTCACTTTATGAATAATTCTTAAAATGTAAATGTTTTTCATGAATAATATGAAATGTATTTACATATGCAGTGCATTCTCGTTTGATTCCCCTCTCCTCCAGGACACTCAGTGAAATTCTTTCTACATACACATACACACACACACACTCAATACTAAATATTCTCATCCAAGGGAAGTCATGTAACTTATTTTTGTTGTTTCTTTTCTACAATAATCATTTCTATATTCATATATATTCAATGTTCAATTCTTTTTCTCTTCATGTGCATATATCCATGTATATTCAATATTGTTATCTTAATTATTTTTTATATAAACAGAAAATTTAATACATTATTACAATTATTATTACGATTACATAATCCTTTACATAATTTGATTATACTTTTTTTTAAATAAAAAAAAAATAAATAAATAAACAGCATTTTCTTTTAACTGCAGAGTATATTCCCCCCCTCCCTTTCACTATTATTGCGTTAATGACAAGCTTATTATTCATTTATAATTACCATCTCTAAACGTCTATTTACATTCTTTGTTTACAACGATGTTTTCATACAAGTTCTGTTTTTTTTTCTCTTTCGTTTTTTTTGTTTTTTTTCTCTAACTGTTGTGTAAAAGTTTTTTTTTTCTTTCATTGAAAATCTGCTACAATTTGTGTTTATTATTATTATTACTATTACTATTACTACTTCTAGTAATCATTCTGTTTTACACATTATCATTATTATAATCGGTTATTACTACTTATATGAATAAACTTAAAATTAAACCATTTTGTTTAAAAGAAAAAATCATTAAGTGATATTTCTTTTATGGTAATATATTAAAAGAAATGTATGAAGGACGAAGTCAATACTAATCAGCGATCATAGCATTATTGATGTTAATGCTATGATCGTTTTACTAGATATAAGGGTGAGACTATAATTTATGAACGAGGCAATCTGAAGCGTTTGAATGATTTCAGGGTCACGGTGCCAATTTCAGCGCTTGATACTCATGTATGATCGGTTTACAGAGAAGAGGTTTTTGTGACTTTATCATAGCTTCAGAGATCAACTACTATGGAGCTATATGGATGAGTTCCTCTATCTTATGCATTACAATTTTGGAACCCTTTACCAACCTTGACAAGTTTTTGGACCATATAATAGTGGTGTATCTACTTTAATTATTTGGTTTTGTATGATATATTTTTACTCTATGCTGACTGTTTACTGATTGGCTAACATTTCTCAAGGTCATTTAAGATTCACTCAAAGGTCGTCCATAAATTATAGTCTTGCCGATGTAAGCTATCACATAACGGCTAAGTTTCATATTTAGCTTACTGAATCTGCATTATTCGATGAACATGTTATATAAGTATAAATGACCCTTATATTTTGATGTGATTGCTGATAACAACATTAGTAATGGTGTGTTATAAACCAGTCAGAATTTCTAGTATAAGAACTATGATAGATCATGGAAAACATATCAAAGACATCTAAGAATGAGAATTTATTCATTAATATCTTGAATATCTTTAAGTATTGAACGATTTGATATCATTATAAGTATGAATTTGAATTATCTTTTTGTTTTTACCCAGGATTAGATTTTGATCAATCATTGTTGACAAATTTGGATCTTGTGTGAATCCCTTAGACACTAATTTCCTATCAGGAATGTGAATATAAACACTTGGACATAGATACATCTGTACTATTGATAGCTTCAAGCTATAAAATGATACTAATTAAAAGTCATGGTAGAATACTGTTAGTAAACTCTAGTACCAACCTAATTAACACCATAGAATACTGAAAAGAAGATAGATGATTGTAGATTTTATTATAAGTCATTCAAACCGAAATTTATTCTGACTTACAATCAAATTTATAGACAAGTTTTTAGAAATCAGGTAAGTATTCTAGAATCCATATTCCCGTTATGTTGATAGATTCTTTACAGATTTTTGAGGTCAACAATCAAAGGTCACTATATCTTTCCAAAACATTGGTAATTTTGATGTAATTATCATGTATGGATAATTTCAGATTTTCTTTTTTGCATTAGTACTGGTTACAATCAAAATCAGTAACATCGATGTTTGATTTTCTACAACGGGCTAATTAATCTAATAACAATCGATTAATAATCTCAATCAAAAGAATAGTCTTTTAGCGTTGAGTACCAACGTGAGGCTTTACTCAAATATCCTATCCAGTTTCATGGGTGACGAACTATTTCATACTCATACAATACTAGTGAAAGCAGTATAAGGTGAAAAAGATACCTATATAATACCTGTACTTCAATGATTTGTCTTGAATTATAGTGCTATGATTATCAACTAATATATTGTAAGTTTGAAACTGGTTCTACTTACTACTGTTTAAACAACTAGGTGTTATTAGCTGCTATGAAACAGCAAACGCCTAATACATATAAACTTGTAGACAATAAATTCTAGTTGTCTCAATTTAAGTCAGGAATCTAACATTTATGAAAAACATAATAAAGTAGTCAATGTTAAGTGGTTAAGAGGTAGTCTACAAGAAATTTGATTGACATAAGGTTTGTCTTGATATCAGTGTAGAGTACAATGTTGACATTCATAGTGTTGGATTGTTTCATTTTTTATGCGTCGTAATTTTTATTGATAAACAGAAACGCAATCAAGGAAGTCATTCTTGAACACTGAACTGAATGGACTTCTAGGTAACTCATATACGTTTCATTTCAGTGAAAATACAACATATTTAACTAAATATAAACGGTTACTCAAATGAAACAAGGGATCTTGATACGATAGTTGATAGTGATACACTTTGTATACATGGACCCGGCTATTCAAGAGAAAAGATGAAGAGTGAGTAAGGAAATCTCTCAGGTAAAACTTAATTACACATAAGTATATTTATATATCCATTAGGAAATTAAGCCTATCAGTAATTTATCTCATCACTTGAAAATGAAAGCATTTCTTAGCCAACCACGTGTAAATATTATTTGACGATTTTTGATTAGTTCAAAGTATCAGTTACTAACAGTTCAATAACTGCTCCAATTCACATGATGGTTGCTTGTCTAAACTAATCTACTATTTCCAGAAATAATCATCTAATTACTTGTAGATCATTTGTCAATTTTTTAACCCCATGTTCGGAAATTTCAAATGTTGAAGAAAATTTACAATTAAACATAAATTTTAATACTCATTATGATACAAAGAAATGCGATTTATCATTCCATGTCAGATATTTCGTAAGACAATCTTACATGAGTCAGTATTTCAAGTTCATTAGGAACATAATGGTTTATTGATTTACGAATTTAATTGTCTACATCACAACTTACTGAAATAAGAAGTACTTACAGAGAGACCTGAGTGTTCGTACTTCAGCACCTACTGGGATAGTAAATAAGCACCTGTTACGTCCTTGAATCTGTCTACCCACTTAGTGCGGAGTATAATGTAGATTAAGACCTTGACACGATAGACTGACTGGCTTAACCTTGAGGCGAATATGCGTGAGTTCGAAATAGGGGTAGAGAGACGAAAACTATTCTGTCCCTGATTGGCTGGCAAGCACGAGAGAGAGAGAAGACAAGACAGATGGAACACTAATCACTTTATTCCAACCCGATCTAGCACTCGAATTCCCAATTCAGATTAGGGTGAAAAGTTACATGAATAAATAGATGACTAAGCGGACCACAACGTACAATAATTAGAAAAATACAATCATGTCCAAAACTGGGGAATTATAGTAGAAAATAGGGTACAAAAGATTACGTCTAAATGACAATAGCTTTAGGGCAGAAAATGCTATGGCGATGAATTATACATCAAACGAAAGCTTATGATCTGTAGAATAGGCTAGGGGCAAAAGTAAATATTACAGTTTTACAAGCTTTGAATTAAATGAATTAACGTCCCCGAAAATAGCTTCCGTAATTTGTTCAGGCTTCTAGTTTTGCGGATCACATCATCTTCCCCCTTGACAAAAAAAAAAAGTTATGTCATCACTGCCATTGATTAAGTGCATAAAGGAAAACTGGATTGCGTTGTGGTCGTGACCGATTGGGTTAACTGGAATAAACAAAAAAAAAAGAAAACGGTTAGACACTAATTACAAACAGTAGCTAAGATATCATCACTGATATCTCCCCTCAGAAGTATATGCTCTTCTCTTCGGGTCCACCTGCAGTATATCGGGCCTTCTGCGTTTCCGTTGTGATCTCCTAATAGGATGTTGTTCCAGTTGTACAGTTTTCTTAGTTGCTGGACTTCCTATGTCGAAACTGTCCAGGAAGACTTCCCACAATGAGCACATTTTCTCGGTTTTCTGAGGAGTACCAGAACTTTCCAGTATGTGGTTAGCGTGACGTATCCACTTTTGGCCTTCAACCTCTACCACATACATTACATTCCCTCGTCTCCCAAGTATGCGTCCACTGGTCCATTGTGGAGGTGAGTATCGGAAATCACGGACATATACTTTTTGATTATCTCGGAAGATTCTACTTTTCGCCCCATGGTGACGATTAAATTGAGATTCCATCTTCTGGTTTCTTCTTCCTACACCATTTTGCTTTGGTTTTATGGCATCGAGGGCAGTTTTAACTTTTCTACCAAACATAATTTCTGCTGGAGACAATTTATTCGGCGCTGATGGATTTGGAGTCGTTCTGTAGACTAACAGAAAATCATCAAGAATTTCCTTTATCTTCCCTTCCCCCCTTGCCTTCAGTAGCGCTCTTTTGAAGGTATCCACAAACCTTTCTGCTTGACCATTTGATTGTGGATGGTATGGAGGTGAACGAACATGCTTGACCCCAAACCTGTTGCAGAAGTCAGAGAAAATGGAAGAAGTAAACTGAGTGCCATTATCTGACACGAGAATATCTGGGACTCCGAAACGAGAGAATAACTGCCGTAACTCGATAATAGTCTCTTGCGACGTGATTTGCTTCATGGGTAGAATCTCTGGCCACTTTGAGTAGGCATCGACACAAATGAGAAAATATGTACCTTGAAATGGGCCGGCGAAATCAATGTGTATACGCGACCAAGGTTCTTTCGGGGATGGCCAAGAATTGAGTTCAGCTTTCCGTGGACATTTCGAGGCTGCAGCACATTTTCTGCACGCACGCACTAAGTCTTCGATGTGTTCATCAATGTTAGGCCAGTATACATAACTTCGAGCAATAGCTTTCATTCTTCCAATACCTGGATGAGCTGTGTGCAGTTGTTTCAGAACGAGTGGGCGTAGGTTACTTGGAATTACTACGCGATCAGCGAACATAATACAATCATTTACGATGGATAAAGATTGGCGTCGTTGATAATACTGTTTTAGTTCATGAGATGTTATACGTGGGGGCCAACCACGCCGGATAAATGTAGCTAGTTGCCTTAAGATAGGATCACGGAGAGTGTGATCAGCGATTCGAGCAGCTGTCACTGGAAGAATTCGCGTTGAATTGAGCAACATGCTGCTTACATCTTCTTCCACTGATATAGAAGCAATGACAGTATCTTCATTTTCAAGCTTATGATTTCTTATTAAGCGCGATAGTGCATCAGCATGACCAAAGTCAGAGGTAGATTTGTATTTGATAGTGAAATCATAACCCAACAACATTGTAGCCCATCGTTGGAGGCGATTTGCAGTATAAACAGGTATACCTTTCTTAGATCCAAAGATCGATAATAGGGGTTTATGATCAGTAAATAAGGTAAATTTTCTACCATGCAGCATTTTGTGAAACTTCTTAACTGCAAAAACTAGTGCCAATCCTTCTTTCTCAATTTGGCTGTACTTGCGTTCTGCCGAAGTCAACGTTCTGGAGGCATGGGCTATAGCTTTCTCTGTGCCGTCTTGAAACCTGTGGGATATAACAGCTCCGACACCATAATCAGAAGCATCTGCGGCAACAACGATTTCCAGTGAGGGATCAAAATACGTAAGAAGTAGGTCCGATATTAATAGGGACTTTACTTTGTCAAAACTCTTTTGACACTCAGTGGACCAGTTCCATTTTACATTTTTGGATAATAGATGGTTCATGGGTGCTCGTAGGCGATGCAATTCTGGTAAAAAGTTACTGTAATAACTGATAAGACCAAGGAACGAGCGTAGAGTTGCGACGTTAGATGGTGGAGGCATATTTTGGATAGCTCGTACGTTTTCTGGATCTGGGCGTCGTCCATTTTTGTCGAAAACAAAACCAAGATATTTTACCGAGTCCATGAAAAATTTACACTTCTCTTCTTTTAGATAAAATCCATACTCAGATATTTTGGTCAAAACAGCATCAAGTCGATCAAATAAATCGGACTTACTGGAACCTGTAACGATAACATCATCCAGATAGACAGCGACTCCTGGCAAATTTGCCAACATAGTGTCCATAATTTGTTGAAAAATAGCTGGTGCTGGTTTCACACCAAAAGGCAAACGTTTATATTGATAAAGGCCTCTGTGAGTGTTAATCGTCAGTAGTGGTTGGGAGACTGGATCAACTGCTATTTGGAGATATGCGTCAGCAAGGTCAATCTTAGCAAAATACTTCCCTCCATTTAGTTTGATAAATAAATCTTCCTGTATGGGAAGTGGATAGGTGTGATCCTCTAAAGCATCATTTAGACCAGTGGAAAAATCAGCACATATGCGAACAGTCCCATTTGCCTTTCTCACGACTACTATGGGAGCAGCCCATGGTGAGTAATTTACTGGCTGAATGACACCCAGTGCTTCTAGCCTGTCAAGTTCCTGGTCAACGACTGACAGAGCAGCATAAGGTACTGGTCGTTTTGGTCTGAAGACAGGTTTTGCATTTTGCTTTAACGACAAGAAAACTTTGGTGAACTTACAACAGCCCAGTTTGTTTTGGAATACATCTGCATGTTTTTGCCGAAGATGATTTACATGGGATGTGGTCGACATTTTAGAGGAATAAGATGCATGAGATTTTGAAATATTCCGGCAGCATACTTTGTTTGACGAATTTGATGGGGAAACATTTTGTGAACATGTTGCATCGGAGTTATTTGATTTAGCATCATTATGAGAACACATTAAATCGGAGGAATTCGATTCCGAAATATTACGAGAACATGTTACATCGGAAGCATTTAGTTCATAAACATCAGGGGAACATAACACAACTGAGGCATTTGATTCGGAAATATCATGAGAATTTTGGATAGAATTAGAGCAAGGATTATGAGAACATACTTCATTTAATAAACTATTTAAGACATCAATCTTCTCAATCCAGTCCAATCCCAATAGATCTAAATCATGCCGATTTGTTAGATAACAAACGTCAGTGAATTTATGTTCCTTGAACTGCACGTTGCAGGTGACTTCTCCAGTTAGCTTCACTATGTCGCCTGAAGCATTTCGAGCAACATGCTCTGTTGGTCGGATGCGTGGGCACCCTAGCTTACGCCATGTGTTCTTGGAGATCAGCGTAATGTCGGAAGCAGTGTCTAATTGAAGACGAATGGGTTTTTCATTCACTAATAAGTTCACATACTTCCGTTTACTTTGAAATCCCACTTTAAAAGTTGCAAATGTGCTTTTGACTTGGCTCTGTGGCTGTCGCTTCACCTTTACGCCACGATGTTTGAACTGACGTCTATCTGATGAGCAGTAACCTTCTTTATGACCAATGCGATGACATTGGCGGCATTTGTGGTTCTTAAATGGGCATAACTTCACAAAGTGCCATGATCCGCAGGACCAACATGGTGATGGTGGTTTACCAGAAGGTTTCTGTGTGTTCGCCGTCTTTTGTTTGGAAGGTTTGTGAGATCTGCATGCATTTATTGATGCAAGATTGGAAGTCTTTGCATTTTGTTGTACCATCGTGGAATCATGTTTAAGATTTAACAACCGCTGACACTCGGTTGTGACCATTTGCAGGGTCATGTTAGGCTCCTGCTCAATGCGTGATAGAATTCTAGTACGTATGTCCATATCTTCCGGATTCTTTAATCCACAGATAAAAATCAGACATTTAAATTGATCTGCTGTAATTTCATTTATTCTAAAACGTTCGCATTCTTTATTTACATGTCCAGCGTATGTAAGATAATCATCAGATAAGGATTTAGATATTTGAAAACACTGATAACGGATGCTGAATAATGAGGATTGTTCACCAAAAATTTGGGACAAAGTTTGAACTGTCTCATTGAATGATAAATCTCGTGGATTTTGTGGCAAAATGAAATTTACATATTTGTTATATTCAAGTGTTCCGAGTCTTCTCAAGAGTAGGCGAACTTTGGCTGCATCATCAAGATTCGAGCATTCAACACGAAATGTGTCTTCAAAACGGCGAAACCAGGAATCGAAAATAATACCAGAATCGGGATCATAATTGAATTCACAAATAGAATTTGCGATGCTGTCATATTTATCTGACTGAGAATTTGATGAATGAAATGAGAGCTTCTGCATCAATGCATCTAAAAGCTTCATTTGGTTTGCATCATTCTGAGCTTGCTGGATTTGTAGAATAGTTTTAAGGTCGTCCAAAGAAACAGACATTTTGATTTGGATCAATCAATATTTAAAAAAAAAAAATCTCCGTCGCCACTTTTGTTACGTCCTTGAATCTGTCTACCCACTTAGTGCGGAGTATAATGTAGATTAAGACCTTGACACGATAGACTGACTGGCTTAACCTTGAGGCGAATATGAGTGAGTTCGAAATAGGGGTAGAGAGACGAAAACTATTCTGTCCCTGATTGGCTGGCAAGCACGAGAGAGAGAGAAGACAAGACAGATGGAACACTAATCACTTTATTCCAACCCGATCTAGCACTCGAATTCCCAATTCAGATTAGGGTGAAAAGTTACATGAATAAATAGATGACTAAGCGGACCACAACGTACAATAATTAGAAAAATACAATCATGTCCAAAACTGGGGAATTATAGTAGAAAATAGGGTACAAAAGATTACGTCTAAATGACAATAGCTTTAGGGCAGAAAATGCTATGGCGATGAATTATACATCAAACGAAAGCTTATGATCTGTAGAATAGGCTAGGGGCAAAAGTAAATATTACAGTTTTACAAGCTTTGAATTAAATGAATTAACGTCCCCGAAAATAGCTTCCGTAATTTGTTCAGGCTTCTAGTTTTGCGGATCACATCAGCACCATTGTACACCCTCACATGAGGACTAAAAATATGTCCAGTGCTTTCTAGTTTCCAATGGTTATTTGACTTGGACCAATTGGTAATGTTAACTATGAAATAAATTTGCAGTTAAATTAGGGTGCTATTTGTTCAGGTTAGTTCATAAGTCGTATATGAATTAAAGTTACTCATCAACCAATTGCTGAAACTAATTTTACTTAAGTAAGTGGAACTAAGCGATATCTTAACATCTAGATGTTGAATAGTAAACTTATGTATTTGGATTCTGCCCATAAACTACTGTGTATTCGGACAAAATCCATAAATTGTACATTTCATATGAGCTCTTAATGATATCATCACAAGAAGTATATCCCCATTTCTCATGAAACAACAATCTGTACAGTAATCTGATTATAATTTTCTTTTTATTTAGAAGGATCAATCAGAGTTTGATATTGATATTTGGATCATAAACATTCCTGTAATTGAATCATGAATATCAACCCACCATTAAATTTGGAATTTAACATACCATATACATTCGACTTGTTAATTATTATATTTTGATCAATTTTTTTTTCAACACACTACTAACATTTGGAAATCTTCAAGAATTGAGAACTTATGAATATCAGTGATTGTAGCGGATATAACCGTTGACTCAAAGCTGTTAGTGCTAGTTAACGCACTATGGTTTAGTAGAGGGACAAGGTCATAGAAGGCAGTGTTCTGATTGGCTAGTTTCGTCTTGTGATATTTGTCAGGGTATAGGATATGTCAGTAATACAAGTAGACATTTTTTAAAGTACATCAATAATAATAAATAACTATATTATTAGAGAACTGAAGTAGGTGGGATCTTGATTTATTGTTTCATACATCTTTTAATCGTGTCGTACAATTTAAAAAGCCCTTATAGGAATTGCATCTCCGATCTATGAAACCGAAACTCTTATTTGTTCATCTTTTGTATGTAATTCCACTATTTGAACTTCTAGAAGAGGATGTTCTGGACAATATCAAGATGCTAAGGGTAGTATTGTTCACTGAAGTGTAGATCTCATTTTCCTTTGATGGATAGCCATCAGTTATGAAAGAAAATCTTATCAGTGCAAATATACAAGTAATCAGCCTAAGTCAGATCACATTTCTAATTATATGTATTATGAGTGTGAAGGCAGTCACATTAGAAGATCTTTAAGGGTGTTCTTTAGGAAGACCTTTAAAGTGTACTTAGTCGTATAGTGGTCATAGTGAGACCGTAGCATGGTCAGAAGAAGTTAACAGTTTGATATGCGTCAAATCCCGAGTACACTGTCCCATAACCTATTCAAAGTTGTTCATCTCATAGATTAAATTTATCTTACTAATGAAACACTGCTTATTGCTAACAAAGGACTCTGGAAAATAAATGATATGAATAACTTTTCTTCTTTCATATCATCTATAGCTTCAGTAACAAGTAACCTGACAGTGTTTTGACTTACGGTTAATATCACCAGTTTACTTATTTGGAGTTCATATTACTTCGAGTAGTGTGGAACTGAATAAACTCATGATAAAATTCTGTATGTAATCTATTTTTATTAGAACTGTATTTGTAACTACCGTCAAACAAATGCTTAATATTCTGTGAGATGCTGAGAATTCCATTAGATTCATTTCTCACGATGTTTGAAAATCGTGTTTTGTTGTATCTAATTCAGATGAGAATTGTATTTTGAGTTATTGTTAAGAAACAATATATACTTGTAACTCCCCCCCAATCTTCTTAAAGAGAACTTGGAGCATGTTCGCAGTTGCTTCTCTGTTGATTTCAAAGTTTTGGCTGGTTTATTGTCAGGTTCTGCTACTTTCGCGCTCTTGATTTGTCTGATGACCAACCATCCTGATTTCTTCCATCGTTGATGAAGTGACATCTATAGGAAGGTCTGTAGGTGCTGCCTCGTTACTGAAGGAGTTTTCTTGCTATCATAGAAACAAAATAACAGTGTTAAATGTCTGAAAAGTTTCAAAGAGATATTACATAAAGCCAAAAACAAAATGAATACTAAACATCATTTTTTACTTTGTTTGCTTTTTGTATGTTTTGTGATGTGAATAGTCTTAATACAGAACAAAAAAGCTGATGAGGTTTGGTGAAGCAATTTGATGAGATGAGAATGAAAATGTATCTTTCTAAGAGTCACTGTGATGACAGTTTCAAAAAAAAACGATGCTTTCTATGTGTAAATACACAGACATGATCGATCAATACTGTCTCGTTGATAATGATTTAAAAACGACCACCTAGTCAATATGATCATAGAGAAAAACAGATATATTTATTTCATAAAATTCAAAAAGCGTGATCACTTTTCTTCAATCCGTTTTTAAGCTTGTGTTCATGTAGTGAGCGACATGCAGTGCTACTCAAGAATCACTAAGTAGTATAAGAGAATAACCCCACATTTCATAATTCTTCTTATCAATACACACTTGATGATGGTTTAAGTTCCTAATTGAATCGATTGATCAGATGATATGATATAAGGGTTTGAATTTCGATATCATTGAAAGAATGCTTCACCTCATATAACATGATGATTATTATTTCCTAAAAATATAAACATAACTAAATATTCACTTAGTATTGTTTGTTTGAATCTTCCCATTGATGATTGCAACTGCAATTGATCAGTCTCTAATTGGCATATGTGCATCCTGTGCGTATTGCCTCGATATTGCCTTAATTCACAAGCATTATAAGCAAAGATGAATGGCGGCTAACA
The DNA here is from genome assembly GCA_944470415.2 of Schistosoma rodhaini. Taxonomy (NCBI): domain Eukaryota; kingdom Metazoa; phylum Platyhelminthes; class Trematoda; order Strigeidida; family Schistosomatidae; genus Schistosoma; species Schistosoma rodhaini. Next base: position 7,491,707 of record OX104040.1, read on the forward strand.
GTGGAATCCAGGACGCCTGTTTCGTCTTATTTGGGACTAAATATTCATGACACATTTTAAATTAATGCTAAAAGCATTTGGATAAAAAGTTAAACCGTCTCTTTTGATTGTAGCAAGCCCATTCTCTCTTGAATGGGCTTGCTACGTGATATATTCTGAACTATGTATATGTTCTATTGTGTTTAATTTCTATGATAATAAAGTTGTATACATTTGATTAGAATCATAATAATGTAAGTTAATCTATATAACTTTACGTTAACTATTCTACGTGTTTCAGCGGAGGAAGAAATCAGGAAGAAGCGATGGAAGTGAATAGGACACACATTGAGGAAAGCAGCTAACTGCGTCACAACAAAAGCCCTCACATGGAATCCTGAAGGCCAAAGCAGAAAAGGAAGACCAAAGAACACATTACGCCGAGAAATGGAAATAGATATGAGAAGAATGAACAAAAGTTGCATAGAACTAGAAAGGAAGGCCCAGGATAGTGTTGGTTGGAGAACGCTGGTCATCGGCCTATGATCCATTGAGAGTAACAGGCGTGGGTAAATAAGTAACTAAGTAAATGTAATAAGCTATCATTATAGATTCACTTCGTCCAAACAACCAAATATCACTTTGGACCTGTTAGTTAGAGTATAGACTTACTTAATAAAGAACTCTTTGATTATCTACACACAATATGCATAACAATATAATCAAAGTCATTCAATAATGAGCTTCAATATGATTATGTAAACAGAATCATACTTTATTTACAAAGTCACTAACTTCGCGAATAGTCTTCATATGATTATAAGTCTGTAATGTAAATAATGTTCATCTTATCGATAAACGAAATATACCTAATAAAATTAAAAGTAACCAACTTATAAGTCACTGAATTTGATTTTTGTTAGCTCGTAGCGTATTATGCTAAAACAAACGTAAACGATGAGACATTTAACTTCTGTTTTCAATGAATGAAATATAGAAGTAAAATGATTTTTAGTAAAACAAATGCATTACATATGAACGTTCAAATAGCTAAATGGGAGAACTCCCAGTAGAGCATAGGCTAATGACCAGCAATCTCCATCTCATTCTGTCCTGGACCTTCCTTCCTATATCTATCCAATTGCATACATTCTTCACATGTTTATCTCCATTTCTCGGCCTAATGTGTTCTATGGTCTTCGCTTTTTTGTTTTGCCTTTCAGGACTTCATATGAGGGCTTGCTTTGTGACGCAGATGGGTAATTTCCTTAATGTGTGTCCCATCCACTTCCAACACTTCTTTCCGATTTCTTCCTCCACTGGAATCTGGTTTGTTCTCTCCCACAGTAGGATGTTGCTGATAGTATCTGGCCAACGGATCCGAAGTATTTTGCATAGACAACTGTTAATAAACACCTGTATCTTCTGGATGATGGCTTTCATAGTTCTTCATGTCTCCACCCCATACAGTAGAACTGTCATGACATTTGTATTGAGAATTCTGATCTTGGTGTTGGTTGACAATTGTTTTGAGTTGCAGATGTTCTTCAGTTGTAAATATGCTGCTCTTACTTTCCCATTCCGTGCCCTCACATCTGCATCAGATTCATCGTGTTCATCAATGATGCTGCCTAGATATGTAAAGATCTTTACATACTCCTAATCTTCTCCGTCAAGTGTGATTCGATTAGTGCATGTTATGTTGTATCGGAGAGTTTTACTTTCCCTTTGTTTATGTTGAGAACTACTGCTGGTGAGACTGCTGCTACACTGGTCGTCTTCTCCTGCATTCGTTGTTGTGTGTGATAGAAGAGTCAGATTATATGTGAAGTCTAAATCGTCCAGCGGCATCCTAAATGTCCACTGTATCCTATGATTCCCTCCACCAGATGTTGACGTCTTCATGATCCAGTCGATCAACAGGAGAAAGAGAAATGTTGAGAGTAAGCAACCTTGCCTAACACCGGTCTTTAGGACGAGCGAGCCACTGAACTGTCCTCCATGAACGATTTTGCAGATTGATCCATCATAAGAATTCCCTGTGATATTGATTATCCTTTCAGATACGCCTTAGTGTCGAAGAGGCCTCCATAGTGTTGTCCTGTCCACATTATCAAATGCTTTCTCGTAGTCAATGAATTTGATATAGAGTGATGATTTCCATTCAATTGATTGTTCCACAATGATCCATAAAGTTGCGATTTGGTTTGTACATGACCGATCCTTACAGAATCAAGCCTGTTCGTCTAGAAGTTGGGCCTTCCTTGCTTTTCACTGGTCTTTCTGGTTTACGGTAATTTCCAGCGAGTTTCTTAGTTATATTATATAATTGTCTCATGTTCCCTTCTCTTGCAGCCTTTTCCGCTGTCATTGCTAAATCTTCCACATATTTACGTTTGTCGGTTCTGATGCTCCTCTTCACTTGCTTGTTTACTTCTGTGTATTCGGCTTGTGCCTTGGCTTTTACTGATCCTGTTCGGCTGGTATTGATTGCTGCCTTCTTGTTTCTCCTTGCTTCAATCTTATCCAGTGTACCAACAGTGATCCATTCCTTGTGATGGTGCTTCTTTTGGCTCAGAACCTCCTCACATGTTGAAACGAGTGCCTCCTTGATACCTTTCCAGTTGCTCTCCATAGTAGTTCCCTCTCCATTGAGTAGATCATGAAAGGGCTCGAACCTGTTGCTGAGGGCTATGTTGAATTTGTTGAGTTTGTCTGCATCTCGAAGAAAGGCTGTATTAAACTTTTTTGATGTTGTCCAGTGCTTCTTAAATTTTAGTTTCATCTTGGCGACCAGCAAATGATGATCGGATGCTATATAAGCTCCTCTCCTGGTTCTCACATCCTCCATCGTCCTCCTGAACTTATTGCTGATGCAGATATGGTCGATTTGATTTTGTGTACTGTGATCCGGTGAAGTCCATGTGGTTTTGTGAGGGAATATAGTGCCTCCTATGTCCAGTTTGTTGAAGGCACATAAGTTTGCAAATCTCTCATCATTTTCGTTTTTTTCTCCCAGTACATGACGTCTTCGTACCCAGTGTTGTCCATTCCAACCTTGACATTTAAATCTCCCATCAGAATGCTCAGGTCCTTTGTTGGGCATTTCTCGACAATCGACTGCAGCCTATCGTAGAATTGGTCGTTGACGTCTTCATTGTAGTCGCTGGTAGGCGCATAGCATTGGATGATGTTCATTGTAATGCCCTCTTTCTTTGTTTTGAAGGAGGCTTTTGCGGTCATTGGTCCATGAGATTCCCATGCTATAAGTGCTCTTCGTCCTTGTTCGGACAGCATCAATGCAACTACTTGTGAATTTGGGGAATTTTCTTCTTCATGGTCGGAGTATAACAGCAACTGCCCTGAAGCTAGTCGTTGTTCAACCTGCGTCCAACGTGTTTCACTGATCTCAAGCACACCCAGGTTGTATTTCCATATTTCTACAGCAATTTGGAAAACTCTCCCGGTCTCCCACATTGTTCGAACGTTCCATGTATGTATAAAGATTGTTGCTCTGGTTGTTAGAAGAAGTGTCAGTCTCATGACTTCCGAAGGAACTTGGCTTTCATCATGATGCGTCATAATTATTCCTTCTACTCCCAGGACAGAGTTTAAATGGTTTCAATAATTTTTGCTAGTAAGCGTTTTTTAGCTTTCTTTTTGTCTTTCTACGGGATACGGTCGCTAACTCCATGTCCAACCCTCCGCCTTCATCTAGGCTTGGGACCGGCAGTATCCCTCTTAGGAGCGGGCTACAGGCGGAGTTGAATTACATATCTTATGAACATGAAATCTATCACACTGTGTTCTTATTTAAACTGTACAATTTAGTATTCTTAATGTCCATCACATTTATAAGTAGTATATGTTTGTAATTTTAATAATTTAATTTCTTTATGATTATCAAAGAGAACTTAGTGTAATGATTGAAGATTACAGGTGAATAATTTCGGATATACTAGTAAGCTAAAGTGTAACAATGTTCCATACATCTGGATGATACATAAACATGTACCATGAAAACTTGTCCAAAATGTAATATAATGCTAATGATAATAATCAATATTAACACACACCCACACACACACACACACTGCACACATGCACCATTTTCATTGAGATAATAATCTTGTAACTTTATTTTCGGATAAACAATTTAATGTTTATATCAGGGATGAGCGTCATGGAAATCCATTCACAATAGATATAAAATCTTGTTAAGCATAAAGCGGTTGTAAATAAATTGTGTTTATTTATTTTTGAGTAGTATTGTATTTGAACTTGGATATTGATGAAAAAAGGTTGACTTTCTTTACTGGACCAATTAAGATGATACCAAAATTAGATTTGGAATAACAAAAGGGGTATATAAATAGAAAACAAGGTGATTGTAGTCTCTACTCAAATTGAACAATCGTAATGAATATTTTGTATTTGACAGCTTTATTGTTTATTCTAAGTAAGGAATCATAATTTATTGATTAATATACATAATTATTTCACTGTATGTGAAAGTATCTGAGTGATTGATTACAGTAATATTGTAGTGCCGGTTGCTATGTCAAGCCCATGTACCTTATTCTAGCTTCTGATTAGGTCAATTTATCCACTCTTCTTGAATCATGTTTTGACGTAGTTAATTATTCACTTATCAATCTTGACTGTTTTGATATGAGCGTATGTGTGCACACTTCTTATCCTATTCATTATATGTCTGTAATTCATTTTTATCTGACTATAAATATTGATCAACTCTTGATTAAATGGAGTTGGCACCCACGCCATCTCCACTGCACGCCATTTCTCTCCGCTCTCTACTGTTCATCTCATTTTCTGTCTAGATCAGTGAGTGTACAAAATAAATCTATTCAAAAATCCATTCTCGTATTTAACTTATTTATTTTTTAGATTTGGTGTACTTGCATACAACCGATCTCGACTATTAAAAACTACTATAATATCCACAAAACCCCTTCTGATAGTAATAATAATATTGTTGTGTGAATACAATACGTAATAAAATGAGTGTTTTCTAGGTAATTATGACAAGAAAGAATTCATGTGAATTAGGAATGATGGATGTGAAGATTAAGATAAATGTATTGAAAAATATTAGGTAGCGGGTAAGAGGTCTATAATATTCAGTTTAGGTATCCGGTGTTCAGATCGTAGGCCAAATTAAACATAGAGACTGGATATACCTTCTCTGGATACATAAGTCTGGTTTGCTGGAGTTGATCTAGATGACTTCATCTATATAGAGTAACCGTAATCTAGCTCCCTGAGGTGGATTTTCTGGAACTTGATGATAAACAGGGAAATATTCTTCTATTTAATATGTTCACTATCTACCAAGTGAGAAGGAGTAGTGCGATTGATCGATTTAATAACTCTTTTTCTCAACCATGCTGTTACAGGTTCACGAACACGCAAGGATGAATCCCTCTGAGTACGGCATATATAGCTAGCTTCATAGGAGCAGTTGAATTGGTACACACACATAGAAGAGACCATCTTCGGTAACCCATCCTTGATTAGTTGTGTGAGTACTTGTTCAGTAGCTAAAATTATATATAGCTTGGCGAATTGAAACATCCTTTCAACAGGTCTTTTCAGTCGACGTGTTAAAATATCACCCGCTATATCCCATTTTTATTTATTTGGATTTGTTCGAATAGTATTCAAGGTAATTTATGAATTTCGTACGAATTCCATTTTCAAACCTTTAACTAGGTGAAATCATAATTTAAACAGGGATATACTGATTTTCTATATAATCTGGCAACTGTTTACAATCTTTTCTTCCGTTAATGTGGATAGTTAGTAACAAGAAATACGCTAGATGTGTTTTACATCTCGGAAATAATTATAAATCTAATTGTAGCTCTACCACAAATTATTCGACTTTCTGGTGTAGAAGTGTGTCATGACCAGCAACTGGTCTCGCTGTGTTGTTATTATCTTCCATAAAATCGAAGATTACTTCATATCCAATTATCCCTCAGAACTAATATAAGTTAATCATTAGTTACTCATGGGATCCTAAATAATCAAAAAATCAGCATTCAGTTTCTAACCTTATTTTTCACCTCTGTTAAGAAGTATACTTATGTTGAACGAAAGATTGGATGACATTTAAGGTTTGTTATTTCAGGTTGGTGACACAACACAAATTTGTAGACTATTCATAGTGTTTTATAATTTTGAAACTGATGAAATATATTTCATTGTAAGCAAAGATGGATAATGGCTAGCAGTGGAATCCAGGACTCGCGTTTCGTCCTATTTGAGACTCGTCAGCTGGACGTACCTGCATCTGAGTTGATGTTCACTCTGGGACTCGAACAAAGCACCTTTCGCTTCAAATGAAATATATTTCATGTTTTATAACATTTTGAGGTTTATTAAATGGTGATCTAATCTTAATCGATTGATGATCTCAATCTCAATCTTAACAACTTCATACTGATAAATGATTTTTGGTTTTTAATATTCTCATAACTGAACACAAATATTTCACATTAGGAGATTAATGGTAATACTGTGATCATTAAATTATCCAGGTAGCATGAAAGTTAGTTAGCATATTGATGATGAGCAGTCCAAACAACTTATTACATTGATCATCGCTAAATCTGCACCAGAAGGTGGTAAAAGAAAGTAAATAAAATTTTGTGATTTGGATTTAATGATTGCATACCAGATGAGATTGAACAAAAAATTACGATTTCGATATGTCCTCTGTTGGGTCGGCTTCTGAGAACTACGATGGAACCCTTAGAGGCTCTAAAGGAGATGAGGAATTTCCATCCAGTCATAACGTGATGGGGCTTTCTTGAATATCAACGCGGCATGCTAGTATTAGACAGTAGCATAACATGTCCCTTTGCTAATTGCTTGGATTATAATGTTGGTATAACAAACGCTAATATTAATAAATAGCCATGATTTTCTGTACATTTTGGTTATTATCCAACAGACAATTCTCAAGTCTTCTTCTGTTTTCTGATTTGCGACTATGGGGTTCTATACGTACGAGCGTCGTAGTAGTATACCATATTCTGCGTTGATCTAGTAGTGAATTTGAAATCCTCTATTTAGTTAACTATAAAAGGTCTCTATCTTATTATAGTTTTTAATAACAAAATCTTTATCACAGACATTGGTTTATATTAACGTCGTTGCATCATGAAACATGTAGGAAGTTTAACAAAATATAGGATATAAAAACGTGTAGTTTAATGACCGTAATTCCAATGATTTCAATTATATCCAAATCATTCTTGAAAACTTTTATATTGCATGTCGTTCGTCTTCCTGAAATGAAAATGAGCAGCGCGCGATAAGCTATAAAATTTATGGGTCACATTCATCAGTGATTACACAAATGGGTGTGATTTTCTCATTAGAGAGTATTCCTGTATAGGTATCAGTTTATAGTTTGGATACGACAACACAGGAAATTATGTTGGTGTCTGAGTGAATAGCGTTTTTTCTATGCATCATAACGTTAATAACTTCAAAACATCATTTCAGATGTACTTTGTATATTTATGATAAACTATCAGGGATCACAATATGTGCTAAACGAGATTTTTAAAAAAATCTTTCATTAGGATGATGTATTCTGACTGAAGAAGCACCACAGATCCTTTTTGTGTACTCCCATAATCATTCTTCGTAAAAATTGAGTTTGATATTAGAAAGCGGAAGCTCTCATAATAGTCGCATACCGAACAGTGTCACTAAAGTCATTGTTAGCAGATATATATTGTACTTTCTGAATACATTTGTTTGTAAACATACAATCTAACATTAAACCATTGAATTATTCACTACGCTGCATGTTCTGAATTTCATGGTTTATAACCTCTATACAACAATGCATAAATTGATAACATCAAGTTACGTAAGGTTGTCTGAAAGAGAAGATTCTTGTTGATAGATCATCTACATATTTCTATTATTAGAGCTTAGTAAACACTTCAAACCCTTATACAAGTAATTTCGCCAACATTATTATCATACTACTACTCAGTATCATACAACATCCCCTTCATTTCTATATTCCAGTAAGTAACACTTATATTTAATATTCTGTTTAAACAATCCTAGAAATTGATAATCAAAGATGGATAGTGGCTAGCAGTGGAATCCAGGACGCGCGTTTCGTTCTATTTGGGACTCGTTAGCTGAATGTACCTGCATCTCAGAGTTGATGTTCACTCTTGGACTCGAACCCAGTACCCTCGCTTCAAACGCCATCGTGTTATCCACTTGGCCACTGAGTCCTGATAGCCACTTGCTTGTGCGATGGGGTGAAGTTTAAATTAGAGATTGACCAGATGCAGTCCTAACACATCGATGGGAAGATTCAAACAAACAATACTAAGTGAATTTAATCCTAGAAATGTTTCCTTCCAATCAAAACTCGATGTGATTATATCTTGGCGAAAAGACAATTTGTGCTGAAGTAAATAATTAACTACATATTTCTTTAATTTTTTTTCAAATTCAGTCTTCAATATGAAAAACTCTACAAGTTACAAAACCATCGAAATCCATGGAAATTCAGCCAAATAGCAATATAATAATAATGTGGATTTAACTTACCTCTTCAGATGCTTAGGTCAACTATAAATAAAAATGTTCAATATGTTTAACAAACTTTCTACCAAGTTGAACACAAAAGGTAGATAATTTTAATTATTATCAGAAGGGGGCTTTGTGGAGTTCACAAGTCAATCTAAGCTAGACTACCATTGGAAACGTGGAAGCACTGGATGGCTGTTTTTTCCTAGTATGGGGCTCTTCAGAAGTGCATATTTACGATCCCTCATGAGGGATTCGAACCCAGGACCTGAAGAGTTCCAAACTAGGAAGAAACGGCTGTCGAGTGCTTCCAGGTTTTCCATGGTGGTCTAACTTCAGTTGACTCATGATCTCAACTATTAAAATTATTAGATACAATCAGTTTAACTATAAGAAGTTTTAAATTATTGTTAAGTCGGCTTACAGTAAATTCTATCAGAGCCTCCAGAGGCTCATAAAGAACCCAACCAATCAGCGATTAGTTAGAAGCTATGCTACTAAAATAACGAGGTCCTGATTGGCTGTTTAACATACTGCTACTATGGAATCTCAAGGTCTTTTAATTACTATAAAACCCCTGTTTTTCTGTACATAAAGGAACCTTGTAGTAAAGTGCTTCTCTGATGCTCGTGTCTTCTCTCTGGTCTTCAAGTTGCTGTATAGTTCTAGCTCGAGGATCCGAAACTAGCTTAGGGGAGCAAACATAACGTTCACAAACGGCAGACGTAACAATTATCTTTTCTAATTATGACTTGAGCATTCAATGTCCTATTAATATGAAACTATCATAAAGTTTCGATTGAACAATGAGACGCAGTTGATCTGAAAAATGTGATGTATTTGGGCTATACATTTCGAACAACCTGGTGGGAATACCAGGATAAGTTCAAGGTTAAGACAAATTAGAAGGGGTTTTGTGGAGATTTCAGTATTTTTCAAAGTTGAAATCATGAGTCGATTGAAGCTAGACTATCATGGAAAACCTGGAAGCACTGGATGGCCGTTTCGTCCTACTATGGGACTCCTCGGCAGTGCGCATCCACGAACCCGCTCTCGCGAGCGACATTCGAACCCAGGACCTACCAGTCTCGAGCCAGAGCCCCTTAACCGATAGACCACTGAGCCGGCCGGCATTCAACAGTGTTAATGTCTAACTTAGACCGATCCACGAAATTGAGCAACCATTCACCAATGTCATCAGTGAATTGATATCTCCCAACAGACGTGGGTGAACTCCACTGGTCACTGCTTCCCACTAGAACTCCAGGACATGTATCTTAAAGTCAGTCACTAGTGAGCAGTGCTTCCAGGTTTTCCATGGTGGTCTAGCTTCAATCGACTCATGATTTCAACTTTAAGACAAATTGTTTTTGTACACATAAGAGGGGGGTTTTATATTTACTAATAGCCAAGGCTTCAAAAAACCTGAAAATTGGTCCTCGACAATTTGTTCTATACAACATTTTAAACGCTGTACTGATATCAATTTTGTGCTCCGTTTCAATTATATGCTTCGCCATTGATGAACATGGTTTTCCATCTCCCACGGTGATCGAATCATTTGACACTAAATGACTTTGAAGACATCTAGGCGCATGTTCAATGACCCTTAATTGCATTGCTCAATTACTTCTCCCTATGTATATAGACAAAGTTAATTATTCATCATATACATATGTATATATAAGACTAGTTTTTATGATAAGCATCAACTTATGAATAACTTACATGGAAAGCTATAATAAACAGGATAAAGAAGTAAGCAATTTCGCAGGATGTAATCTACACATTATAACTTATTGTCTTTCGAAAAGAAGGTAGATGTTTTCCTGGTTCATTTGCAAAATTGATTGATTTTAGTCTCTCAAATTTACCAGTTAAACACTTCCACTTTATAATCTAACAGTCAATTTACGTGACATTTTGTTTTCTATATCAAACAATGATCACCTTATACATTGTGATCAAATAACCTCGTTATTATCCAATATCAACTAGGTGTCGGTAGATACATATGGATATCTATTACATAAATATAGATTTTTAATAATGAGACATTTGAGATTCTCTACGAAACTATTTCTATGGTTCGTTTATACATTTAAACAAGCAAGATATTCTATTTATAAGTAAACTTTACCATCTTCATTAGCGTTATCCGTCTTCAGTTAGAATAAGACATTTTGGGAAACCTTCTAGCTTGTATTCAATCTGAAGATGAACTTACCTATTCATCAATGAATGATGATAATTCATTTTGTCTTGATGAAGATTTTATCCTTAGATATTTTATAAGATCTACTTGTCAATAGATTTCTATTGTTTTATGCATTGTTAAACACTAAATTGATTATCAGAACGTGGATTTGTGCAAATTGTAGTAATTTCAACAGATGAATTCATGAGACGAACTATGCGAGAACACCATTGAAAACTTAAATGCACTGGATGGTTGTTTCGTTCTAGTATCTACACATATTTTGTATTTCACAATGAACACATGAATATGGAAATTGAATTGAAAAATTCTTAAATAGTACTAGACAAATCAGTTTCTTCCAAATTGATTAAGTTTCTCTTCAAGTTTTTTAATATTTAATTTGACTGATAATTGTTCAAAAGCTCTTGAAGTACTTTTGAAGAAATTTGTTTTTGTATTGGTTGTTTGAATTTTCCCATTGATGTTTATGACTGGAGTTGGTCAGTCTATTATAGGCATATGTGGATCCTTTATGGATCGCCGCTATACTACCTTAAATCACAGGTATTATAAGCCGAGATGAATGATAACTAGCAATTGAATCTAGGACGCTTATTTTGTTCAACTTGCTACTCGTCAGCTAGATGTACCTGCATCCCTAGACTAGGCGGATAAGGCGATGGCTTTTGAAGAGGATGGTACTGGATGCGGTTCCATGAGTGAACATCCGCTCTGCGATGGTGCTACATTCAAGAAGACTGTACAATCCTTAAATTATCCAAATCAATGCATTTTGCTCTACATATAATATAATAGCTTGAAATGCAGATTATATTATATTTCAACATGTTTATATAATCCTTGTCTTGTTAACTTACTCAGGCTGAAACGGAAAACAAAATTATTTTAATGATTAGTTATACAGTTATATCAATAATAATGATCATAATCGACGTTCGGTAAACTGATTAATGTATCATGTAGTTGTTGGTGCTTGGTCTTTGACAGTGACATTTAGCATATATGAAATAAATATCATCAGTACTTACGAAACGGAGTGTCTGTAGAATAATTAAAAAGTTGGTTCAAGAGACTAACTGTGAAGTTAAATAAATGCTTGTTGAATCAGTTTTTGTTGTATGATGTCTATAAAGTAGGATACAGTAACCACAATGTTATAAACCAAAATATATCTGAACAGTAAACAGATTTTTGTTTAAAGAACAAGACTACGAGTCCCATTACTTTTCTTCAAGTTCACAAATATTATCACTTTGGTAAAGTAGTAAACCATTTCATTGAGTTTGAATTTATCTCATTTGGTGGGCAAATGTAGAAGAGATGTATGCAATTTACGAACAGTTTATAAAGTTATACTAATGCAGACGTAAAGGCAAGGATTGGCAAACCAACAACAGCATTCCTCCAGTTGAAGAATATATGCAACTCAAAACAGCTGTCTGTCTATCAATTTCAAAGTGAGAATCTTCAATACGAACGTCAAAACAGTTCCACTGTACGGTGCTAAAACATGGAGAACTACTAAAACCACCATCAAGAGGGTACAAGCATTTATAAACAACGGTATGCGTAATATACTGAATGTCCGTTGACCGGATACCATCGGCCACACCCTATTCTGAGTGAGAAAAATCCAATTTTTAACTGAAGAGGAGATGAGTAAAAGACGTTGGAGGTGGATAAGACATACATTGAGGAAATCATCAGACTGAATCACGAGACAAGCGTTAACTTGCAATCGTGAAGGTAAACGGAAATGTGGAAGACCAAAGAATATACTACGTCGAGTATCGGGAGCAGACATTGAGAGGATGAATAGCAATTAAAAAAAAGTGGATAGGATTTCCCAGGACAGAGTTGGATGGAGAGTGCATGTGGATGGCCTATACTCCTCTACGATGGGTAACAGTCATAAGGAAGTTAAAATATTATAGACAATATTTTCTATATGTTGTACAAAAATTAGAGGACTTGGTAAATTGCCTCAAAATCAATATCCATATATATTCAGCTTGATGTTTAAAAATCTCAACATTAAGTGTTAGGTCTATCTGAATAGACTTTTATTGTACTTGTTTTATAACTTCAATTTTGACATCAGGCTAATGTCAAACGCTATGAATATCAACTGCTGAAGTCATGATTTTTAGTTACCGTCAGGTTAAATGCATTTAAGCATGTTTAGGTTTATTGCATTGGTTAAACATGATTGTGTATATATTAGAAAGATGTCTGACAATGATGCAGTAGTTCACAGTTAATAAAAATGATGATTACATGTTTTGCATATATTAAGCTAAATGGTTGAAGCTTGATTAGTTAAAACCCTCGTCGTTGAAGACGAGATTAGCTAAACAACGGCATAGAAATAATCATTCGTCTATGACGTATATATATATCTTTATACATAAGCATTTAGCTAGATATCTCTCTTTGTACAAAGCTGTTCATACTTTTCTTAGCTCTTGTATTTAGTTGGTCAATATTAACGAAGACCAATCTCTATATCTTACAAATATTAACCGATATCCTTTAATACATTTACAACAATTCACTGTAACAATGATTGAAAACATTCAACATATAGCTTGAATCTCCACTTTCCATAAAACATGGATAAAACATTCTTTCAAAACTCATACAATTAAAAGAATGAAGATTTAATTAAGGAAATTCCTGGATGCCTCAAATACCATACATTAAATACATTATTTGCACATCACCCTTCAGTTGTACTTCACATACTTTTTTATTCCTCTAATTCTGTTGTTATTACAAACGCTGTCTGTTTTCTTTCCTATTCAATTTAATTCAAGTTTCTGCTGGTAGGCATTTCACTTTTGATTGCTGCTATATACTACTCATATCTATCAGCACAAGTAGCATGCACCACAATAAAACAGTACTGTTTGTACAATTGTAAATTTACATTGAAGACATTCAAACTTTCTCTAGCCCATTCTACTTACGTTTTGTCAAATAGACCCACTATAATGTTAAAGAAAATTGGAAGTATCAGGAGGAGTATATCAAACTTTGGTACATAATAGAAAACTTATATATTCGAATGTTTTCGGATTATAACTTACACAATAAATAAAGAAAATACCTTGGTAATGATTCACTTATCAACCCTGACCGTTTTCATATGAGCATATGTGTATGTACACTTCTTATCCTATTCATCACATATCTGTAACTTATTCTTGTCTGAATATAAATATCGATTAACGCTTGATTAATGCGAGTCGGTTTACTCGCCATCGCTAATGCGGTTCGTTTTCGCTTCTCTCTCTCTTCCATTCACTTCATCCTTCTGATTTCTTGTCCAGATCAATGAATGTACAAAATATATGTGTTCGAAATCGATTCTCGTATTTGACTTATTTAATTCCTTTATTCACGAATGCGGATTAAGTGACGTATTACATACAACGATAGACAGGATGTTTAATTTGACAACAATCGTTCATACGATCTTATTGGAGTCAGATTGTAGACCCCACAACTACACTACGATCTTTCATTCATTTTTAGGTTGTAATTTTGCTATATATATTCTGATATGCTGAATTGTGTCAGTGATTGATATTAACTATACTATTAAATAGAAGTAATCCAACTCTAATTGTCTTATACATTACTACATATTACTGGCTATTTCAATAGATAAGATGACAATCATCACATAAATAGATATTTTGTATTATTCACTTATATACGAGATACACCTACATAGACAATTATGGTAAACAAGATAATCAAAATATGAAGTGTTGACAAGGCAACATCACTGTGATGTAAACATCTTCATACATGTATGTACTATCAGTTTATTGTTCTCTTTTTTGTTTTGTTTTTTTACTGTACCACATCAAATGTCCCGCCTATATTTTATCAATTTAATCAATAGAATAAAAGAAACTTACAGAACCTTTGATTTTAAAACAAAAAGGTAACCAAATTTGATTATAATCAAGGTTGAAACATGATGGAAAATGATGATACCTGTTTGAGAATGAATATCGACTTTAATCAACAATCAGTAATAATAGTCTGTTGTTCATATAATCTTATAAGTAAAATGATAATTTATTATCAGAAGGGGTTTCTGTTGACATTATATTAACCCCTCCTGATATTATTCAACATATGCTTACTAGTGACTGATTTCAAGAGGTATTTCCTTGAGTTCTAGTGAAAATAATTGACCAGTGGAGTTCAACCAGATCTGTTGTGAAATAGTAACTCATTGAAGACAATGGTGGATGTGTGACTCAATTTCATGAATTAGTTGATGTTAAACATTAACACCGTTGGATGCCGATTCAGTGGTCTGGTGGTTAAGCGCTCGCGCGCGATACTGATATGTCTTGGGTTCGAATCTCACAAAGCGGGAGCCTATGTGCGCTGTACTGAGGAGTCCCACAATAGGACGAAACGGCCATCCTGTGTTTCCAGGTTTTCTATGTTATTTGTTACAGAAGCATTGGTTTCTTTATCATTTGTAGTAGGTTGTTATATTTTACATATATCTGATTCACAACACAGATATACAAATCAACAATATTCGTTTCTAGTATTTCTTATCAGATTTTACAATTATGTGTTCAAAAAAATAATCCTAGAAGTGACCAGGTTTCAGTTAAATACGACATTTAAATGTGTACTATGTGAATTGTAAGATAATTGATTGGAATAAAGATGGGTAACGTGGGTAACGCCCATAATGTAAAAGTGATGAATTCAGTGAAATGGTGACGCTAAAGTTGTACAGAGCAATTTAATAAACCATCAATACAAAGAAATTACAAATACTGTTTTCTATATGTCCAATTGTCACTATAATGTTGAAAGATAAATTGTCTCGAGTAATCTCTTCTTCCTAAATTTATCAATTCAACTGATGTTATCACATAAGTTTTATTGGCAGAAGTTGTAGCAATGTGTATTTTTGTCTTTAAGAGCATCTTCAATTATGGTTAAACAAAAGCATTGTTAAAACTGTTAACACTTCAATTCTACCTCATTTAGTACAAACAGACGATACAGCTTATATATAGCAATCATCTATAGTAATATATCGTGTTGACAGTTATCTACTTAGATCCATCAAACTTACAATCCTTTAAACGGTTGAACAACTATTCATTTCCATTTGCAATTATATTATTATCTCTCTCATCATATGTTACGCATCTTCATTTTGACTTTCGATCTCACAATTTCATTTAACATATGGACTCATTCAGATTAGAATCTTCACACTGACAACCTTATGTCATTTTATGAATAGTCCTAAGTCCAACTGATGGATGAGTCCTAAATGGGATGAAATACGCGTCTTGAATTCCATTGCTAGTCATCATTCATCTCTGTTTATAATACTTGTGACTTAAAGCAATATCAAAGCAATCCACATAAGTTGCACATATGACAATATGAAATTATGTAACTGCAGTCATAAACATCAGTATGAATATTTAAATAACCAATACAAAAATGAATTAATCGTAACATCAAATACTACTATTTTCAGTGATGTATTTGCTTTAAACCTGACCACTTTTTAGATTATTGGGTACTATTTTGTGAAGTCTAAAGAGGAGTCCCACAATAGGACAAGACGACTGTCCAGTACTTCCAGGTTTTCCATGGTGACCTAGCTTCAATTGATTCCTGATCTAAACTATCAAAAATTATTTATTGGTTTAATTCATAAAGCTGATGTTCCGAGATTTTTTCATAAATAATTTGTGCATTCAAAAACAATTTGTTCTCATCCTAACCAACTCTGATTATACTGCTGACTTATTATTCAATGTGGTTATCACATTGTTTTTGTGTACTTTGTTTTTATCAGAAGCGATTTTCTATAGAGATTTTAGTAATTTTGAAGTTGAATTCATGATTTAATTGAAAATAGACCACCATGGAAAACCTGGATTCACTGGACCGCCACGCTTAAACTCCAGACCACCGAGTCGGCATCGATCCACCTCGTTACGGTTAACCACTGACCATTTAGTTGACCTTTTATCTTTATACATAAATGTTCCTAACATTATTTTATTATTTATTATTTAAACACATAAATATTGGTACAAGGAAGCACCAGATACACATGCGCCTTACAAATCTCATTTGATTTGTGTGAGGGCTGTGATACTGTCCAGGTGCCCAAACTGAAGCAGATGGTTTTCTTAGGGGGCCACACCCGGAGTCTTTGACCTAAAGATCTGATCCACAAGGCAGTGGAGCATCGTAAGGAGATGCAGTCCCATGGTAGCCGATGGCGAACGAATGATTCATACACCAATTGTTCCTTCAGGATACTGGAGCCCATGTGCATCATTGGTTTGGAATCAGGGTTTTAAAATTCCCCTAGGTGGATCCTCCACATCCACCAACCCGGTTAAAGCGCCGGACATTCGCTTTTCGTCCTCTCACTTTTGTGAACAACACCCCTGGTGTGAGAAGGCAGTGAGTAGGACTTCCCTGGCAGAGGCTATATATTCGCGTGGCCATATGAGAGCATTCCGAGAGGGAGAGCAGACTCTCCCCACTCTTGGCCGTATCAGGACATTTGGGGGCATGTTCCTAACAAGTATATGTATGATCAGATTGTTCGAAATGTATTCCACAAATATATTACATAATTCTGATAGTCTTCATTTTCTCATTGCATCATCATAAATTGTATCAATCAAATCATCTTTTCCTAGTGCTTTATTTTAAACACAATACATTTTCAACGGGTCATAACATCTTAACACGGATTTGTACTTACTTTTCCATTAAGTCGTCTAAAATGTTGAAATTCAAATACATTAATATTTAATCAGATAACCACCAATATCGAAACTCTTATCACCTATGTTGACACTCACAATATTTCACTAAGGCTATTCAGTGTTGTATACTGAATACTCAGGATTAGGGAAAAAGATTCACATAGTCATAATTTAGTTAATTCATAATCAAAACCCAACCAATCTGAAACTGTCTGTGAGGAACTCAGTTTGTTGAAACTTTCAACCGTTCTTTAGAATCATCAAGATACTAACGATATCAAACATCTTACTAAGGCTTATGTGAACGAATTAATGGATATAATTTGTTATTCTTGCTTTTCGTAAAAGAAAATCTGATAAGATCCTAGACATGATGTTAAGATTTGTGGCACATTATTCGCACAGTTTGTGTTTCTGAAGAAATAACTCTTCTTCACCATAGTCTGAGAGTTGATAATCACTAAATACTGATCAGATTGTGATCGGTTTAAAATTACATGATTCATGATAGATTATTGACCGATTATGAATCACCATTTCGTTTCTGTTTTAAAATGTTGATAACCTACGAGTCTAATCATATTAAGTAATTTCCTTGCTGAGACAGTGGTGTTGTATCCGATTAAAGATGAAACTGCTTCCGAACACCGATTGCGTTGTACAAAGTTTGTCATAATTTACAATCAGAAATTTAAATTCGATATCATATATCTCAACGAAGTACCATGAAGTTCACGAATTAGGTCATTCAATGAACATAATGGTCGTTATAACGACCAAAATATCTTGTTTCGTGTGAGCTCAAAAATCACAAGTACTTTCTCTTGTGACTGAATGTATTCTAGAATACAAATATGTTATGTGTGCACGGGTTAATTTTATTAATCACGATTTAATTAATAATGGTTCTATAAAGGATCATAATCAAACATCTTGGATTAATCTTTCCATTGAAGTAAAGTGTCCTCTGACCAAGATTTCGGTAATATGTAAAAAAACAATGCAAACCTCATAGAAAGTCAATCTCAGTTGAATGTCAAAGAACATCCTTAATTTACTACAGTGAATTCTTATGAGCATAAAACGTATTCAAAGATTTTATTTTAGATTAACTGAGACGATAAGTAGATAAAAACACAATCGTTTGGTTCAAAGAACAACCAATGATTAATACTAATCTTTCTTACTTTTAAGACCGAAGAGAGTTCTCAGCAGCTCTAGATGACAATACAGCAGAACAAAATGCGTGTCACATTATTTTATTATTTAGATTGAAGGAAGGAATGCAACAGTGAAACTCCTATGGCACTCAGTTAGAGATCTGCTCTTGCAATAATGATAAAACATAAAATTTATCTTTCATGAGTAAAATTCACCAACAATATTTCAGCAAACTACATTTTAAGATTCAAGTAATTAAATGATAGTAATCTTGAATAAGTCAACAACCTACAAATCCGAGTTATAATTTCATCAAACTACTGTTTTATCAGATAATAAACTTTCAACAATAAACTGTTAACTTTAACCATGAGTTTGGAGTTGTGGAGCTTTTTGAGTTTTGATTGAGATCACCAACCGATCAATGTTAGACCACAACTGAAAACACTGAATCACTGTATGGCAGTTTCGTCCTAGTATAAGACTCATCAGAAGTGATCATCCACGATACCACACAAGGAACTCGAACGCAGAACCTTTGATCTCACACGAACGTTTAACTTTTGGACCGCTGAGTCGGCATCCAGTGGTGTTAATATTGTAATATTGATTGTTTTGAAATGTAATAAGTTAAGATTTAAGTTTGTTCTCAGAAATTTTCTTAGTTATCAATTATTGTGAATACTGTAATAACATAAGTTTCTGATGTATGGCTGGGAATGATAATGACTGATTGTCTGCTTCGTCAGACATGTGGATATTCTGACAGGTGTTAGATGAGTTATATATTCCCCTATCCTTATCATTTATTACTATTATTGCATGATTGTTGATTGTTGTTGTATTGTGTCGGGTTTTGGTGTGGAAATATATTGACGTTCTAGTCAGTCCAATCACATTTTCTTGATCAAAGTTGTGTTGAAGTCCTGTATAATAAACATTGGGAGGTTATCGAGTATAGATATTCGTCTAAGGTAAGTTAACGTCTCATTGATGTAAACAAGGAAAATGGACCGTTATAACAGTTTCTGCAGCTGATTTAACATTCAAAATGAAAGAATGCCTTATATATTTAGTAATTCTTTTTAACCATCTTATTCTAAACAAAATAATACAAAAGAGTACTGAACACTTAGTGTTAAATAACTCCATACTAAGATGAAATAGCTTTCTTGTACTGGTTGGTTGACTAATATCATTCAATCTACTCACATAACCATCTGAGTCCTGATATATTTTTGAATTAAATTTTCGTAGAAATAATAGTTACAAAATATTTTAAAACTTGTCTACAAAAACTGAACTTACCAAGGAAATAAATGAGCCAGATACGAAATTTGGAACTCCCTGTATTGAAAACAATTTATTTTAAGTAACAACGATTTATTTTAAAGAAAGATGGATATTAGATAGCAGTGGAATCCAGGAAGCGCGTCAAGTCCTATTCGGTACTCGTCAGCTGGATGTACCTGCATCTCAGGGTTGATGTTCACTGTGGGACTCGAACTCAGTGCCGTTCGTTTCAAACATCATCACGTTATCCCAGAGTGAACGCCAAATCTGAGATGCAGGTACATCCAGCTGACGAGTCTCAAATATGACGAAACGCGTGTCCTGGATTCCACTGCTAGCCACTATCCATCATTGCATATGATAATTGTGAATTAAGGGCAAATCGAGGCATTACGCATAGTATGCACATATGTCAATAAGAGACTGATCAATTACAGTCCTAAACATCGAATGAGAAGAATCAACCAAACAATACAAAGTGTATTTAACCATTTATTTTATTCAGTTTAACTAACGTTAATTAACATCATTGGGTTATAGTTTAATTCAGATGTTAGTCAAGTCAATTATCATGGTTCATTTTATGTCTTAACAGAATTTTAATTGTAATGTGTACAATGTAAAAGTTTATCTAACCGCATACATATTTGTATGTTAAACCTCTTCAAAAACAACCAAAATTCATAATTTATTGAATATGAAATCAATTTGACAGATCAAAAGTCATTTTTCTTCTGCAGAAAATATCTAATTCATTTGCTGAATAGTAGAGATCATCATCAAACGGGAGGTTCGCCATTGACATTATGGACGGTTCGGCATTACTTTGGCAAGTTTTGCTGACTGTTCATGCTCAAAACTGGTCTACTGGTTAACTGATGGTGGTTGCTTTTCAGTGTTCTTGAGGATCATGGTCATTGTAAGGTATGTCGCAATTGCTAACGGTAATGAGTTTGACTGTAGTGTAAGTGGAATGGGTTAAATTTGGCCTGTTCATGCTGTGCATAATTGATTTACGCGATCATTGATCAGAATAATTATACATTTGATATGAATGTGTATATAAATGGTGTGAATGGTTCACCAGAGTGCTTGGTACCTGTGCGGCTGCGGCACAAGATTAAGCTGTACTATTTAGATTGTAGTGTCAAAGTCTATATGGTGTCTGGCTCTCCTGTTTAACGGGATTGAGCTGTACTGTTTGGGTTGCCACGTGAAAGTCTGGGTAGTGTCTTGTTCTCCTGAAAACCAATGCAAAATTACCCTGACCCACAAGGGTATACTATATTATATAACTTCACATTTGTTAACTATACGAACTGTTCTGTAATCCAATGAAATGATTGTTTCATAATAATAATTATACTAAAGATATATTTACAAGGATAGATTTAATTGAATACAAATGCAAGCACTTACAATGTCTAATCAAATAATAAGTAAAAAGAATACAGTTATTAATGACCGATATAGCTTTGATGTGATAATAATCCAAACAATACGATTTAGTATACAACTAATATTGTCTCATAGAATGATATGGGATAGAGCAATTATAATTATGTAACACAAGAAGTTAAATGGAGTTACATGGAGTTGACTCACCTTGAACTCACAGTAGGTGTAACTTCAGCTGAAATTCCATTATTGAGCAAAATACGAGTGAATAACCGCCAGTAAGCATTATTTGTTTAGGTTTGAATGTTGTAAAAAATGTAGCTATTATATACACATATAATAAACACCTATAATTTAACCATAATTTCTTGATGAAACCATCATCAAATGCCTTATACATTTATTAAACTTCTGTGTTAAGTAATTAGATCTTTACACAAATCCCATTTTCGACATCATATGTTGTTGGGATTACTTACTTACTCCTGTTACCCGTTGTAGAGGTGCATAGTCCGCCCACCAGCATTCTCCATCCAACCTTGTCCTGGGTAATCCTTTCAAGTTCTTTCCAATTAACATTCATCCTTTTCATATCTGCTTCAATTTCCCGGCACAATGTATTCTTTCACCTTCCTCTTTTCCGTTTCCTTTTACCATTCCAATTTAGCATTTGCCTCGTGATGCAGCTTGATGATTTTCTCTTATCCACTTCAAACGTCTTCTAATCATCTCCTCTTCAGTTAAAAGTTGGTTTTTCTTATCTCAGAGTAGGCTGTTGCTGTTGGTATCCTGTCAACGGACATTCGGTATTCTACACAGATCATTGTTTATAAATACGTGTACTCTCTTGATGATGGTTTTGGTAAATCTACACGTTTCAGCTCCGTACAGTATGACTGTTTTAACGTTCGTATTGAAGATTCTTACCTTGATGTTGGTAGAAATACAGTTGCTTTGAGTTGCATATATTCTTTGACTGTAGGAATGCTGTTGTTGCTTTGCCATTCCTCGCCTTTACATCTGCATCACATCCTCCTTGTTCATCAATGATGCTTAGGTTATTATTAACTGATCATTGGATAAATCGATGTGAAAGAAACCAAGTGTCCGCAATATATCTCTTCCAGTATTCTTTATGAGTGCATACACATTAAATCAATTTTAACCCATTAATAGCTTACATAGCAATCATTATAATTTGTACATATGCTTGGTCCTACGTTGTAGCTGACTGACTGATATATAAAATAGTAATTTAAATATTGTAGAGATAAAAGTACTCACGTTTACTGGATAGGTTCATAACAAAAACAATTATATTTAGTTAATATGACTTTAGTTCAAACTGTAGTATTCATGATCTCACGTGTTTAGAGTTTACTGATGTACAGTACAATATCTGATGATTATAATAACATTATGTAAAAGATCAATACTTTTATCAGTAAATAACTGTATTAGTTGGCCGAGCGGATAACGCGATGGCGTTTGAAGCGAACGGTACTGAGTTCGAGTCCCAGAGTGAACATCAACTCTAAGATGCAGGTATGAAACGCGCGTCCTGGATTCCACTGCTAGCCACTATTCATCTTTGCTTACCATGCTTGTGAATTAAGGCTATATCGAGGCAATACGCTCAGAATGTACATATGCCAATATGAGACTGACCATTTGCAGTCCTAACACATCGATTGGAAGATACAATCAAACATTTAATATTGTGAGATCTTCAATTTACGGTCTCTATCAGTGAAACATTTGTGAATAGTGATGTTACATCCAAAGACATCATCTTTGTTCATTATTTCTACTAGGTCACTAACTGTTTCATTTTACAATAACACATAAATTTCACTGGTAAACATTTTGAAGATTCGTATTCCTTATTATGAATTCATACATTTGAAACATAATTAGCATATTAAAGTTAATCATTGATTGGTTGAAGTTAGACATTAACACCGTTGGATGCCGGCCGGCTCAGTGGTCTATCGGTTAAGTGCCTTGGCGCGAGACAAGTAGGTCCTGGGTTTGAATTTCGTGGGGCGGGATCATGGATGCGCACTGCTGAGTAGTCTCATAATAGGACGAGAAGGCCGTCCAGTGCTTCCAGGTTTTCGATGGTGGTCTAGTTTCAATTGACTCATGATCTTAGTTATATAAAATTACTAAAATCTCCACAAAACCTCCTTGTGATACAGTAAATCTATTCATTACTTAGTCATTAATAAACCATAAATATCTAAATGATCCCAAAACTTTCTAGTACTTTGATTTAAATCACTGGGTCACTGATTGAACCAACGGTTTTTCTGACGAATTATTGATTTTACAATCAATAATTTCAATGAGATAAAGATCTTAACATACTTGAAAATCGGTAGTTTGATTAAAAGGATAATGATTTATTATTGTATCACTGAGATAGGTCTATATACATGATGGTAATCTATAAACGTTAAACCAAGAAACCTATTAGATTTTGGTCATTTTCCATCTTTTGACGTTGATACTGAAATAAACCATGTCGTTAGTCATGTACTGGTTGACAGATGATGAAAGTACAAATGATTGTTGCTTTAGAAGAGTGTAATATCCTAGTTATGAATATAGTTCAGAAAGATTGCTACTAAAGTCCTGAATATTTCGTCGTGTTGAAGAATAGTTAAAATCGATGAATTTGTCATAAGTAATGGAATTATGTTAGGAGCGCAAAAGTAAAAGAATGCAACCTAAGGAGTTGTTTTATTTAACTGTAGTAAATGTTTTGAATTAAGCATAGAGAACTCAAGTAAAGACATTTTATAAAGATTCTTGATTATATGGCAGACATACTTCAACCAACTACAATATACACGAACGACGTATAGATGCTTTCAATTGTATGGACAGTACAATGAATCTGTTACTTACAGGGGTTGCTCTGTAAACTCCGCTAGAGGGATTCGACCTCAATATATCAAAATGATGTGAAGAAGTCTACAAAGTTGCATTGCCATCGTATAAATACCTCCATTGTTGGCTGTTATGAAGCGGCATGAATTAGCTTTGTACAAAATCTTTTAGAATATAAGTACACATACCTTATATGATGCAAGATTTATGTGCTTTATGTAAATTCTTTGAGTAATGTTTTCTGGTTAGCGTTTTTTTAGCGAGTTGGTTTTCTACGGGATGGGGTCGTTAATCTTATGCCCAACTCTCCTCCTTTATCTAGGCTTGGGACTGACAGCAGCCCCCGGAGGAGCTACAGACGGAGTTTTTACATTTAATAGATATTTAATTGATCAATTATGTAATCTAATTTCAAATATAAACTCCTACGGTGTCCTCAGCCATCATATTGAAGGTTTTTTGTGAATAGTTTTTTGATATCACTTGATGGTGTTAATTCAGTCTAATTGATTTCAATAGTTAAAAGTGAATTGTTAAAGAATAAGTAAAGTAGTACTATGTGGAACAGTTTCATTATTATCGGACCTATAACAAAAGGACATCAAAGAAGTCAATTCTGTACTGTACTTACTCTGACTTTGTGCCTATATTTAGATTAATAAATTACGCTTTAATTATTGACCAGTATTAAATGTTCCTTGTTTGTATTTGATAACTGTATAAGAATCAAAAAGTCCTTTCTATACAATCCATTATTGATCTGTGTTTTTAAAGTGACAAAAAAAAGTATCATCTGATCCCCTATACTTTATTTAGCTACTGTATTGAATAATTTGTATTATATCCGGTGGAGAATTACGAATGGTAACTTTGAGGACCATTTATGAACCAATATTGTGTATATATTTTTATCGTATAATTGCTAAGTAACTAAACTACTCATATTCGTGTCCCCCCTTATTATAAGCTTTATTTTGACATATTGACTATTATTATACGATTTACCATTCATAAGTTATCCCTAGTCCACTAATTACTGTTCCCCATATTCACAGTCACATTTGGCTAAATCTTGTACAAATATTATTTTCTATTTTATGGTACGATGTAGTCTGTCTGACTGGTATATAAACCCATAATTTTTGAGAATAATGATTCATGTCGCAGAGTCTGTTATTGGTGTTGTGGACTTAACTGAGAGGGCTAGGCAGAAAGCAGGATTGATATGTACTCAAGACTATTCATACATCTTTTGTGTATCATTGCTCTGATCGATAATTCACTCCCCTCTGATTGGTGGGGATCATCACGTCACATATATTCACAGGGCACTCAGGCAATTGATATAAGAATTTGATAAGACATATTTATAATTAGATGGAAGCTATGGTAGAATACAATGAATTGGTTGACAACAAATGAATCGAAGTACTTCAAGTTTTACATCAAGTGTATTATTCTTTAAATGTTGAACTTACTATTATTCACTTTTGTGAGGACCGGAGAAGCTTAAACACAAACACATGAAATCGAATTCGATAAATATATTTGTTCAAGACAAAGTTTTAATATACTCTAATAACTGTTGAGAAATCACCTTTAAAATGTTCATTAATATTTCTACAATTGGAATGTTGAACAAGCTTATAATCTTCATTGTTAAAGTGTTACAACTTGCTTTGATCAACTTTTCGAAACTGGGGTCCGCGTGACAATCGTAACCAATGGTTGGAGACTCTGGGTGACATGGCTCAGAATGGATCACAATGGCGTAGGTGTATACACTTTTTATCTTCCCTTAAACCTTGAGATTAAAATTGCTTCATATCTGTCTTTCCTTCTTATACTATATCCTTATATACAACCTTTCTTTATATACTACTACCACTCAATTAATTACTTTTATGAATCCGGTGTTCATCTTGTTGTGCTAACGAGGTATGGCAACTTGGACCGATGCATATATGTGCCTGGTCCTACGTTGTAGCTGACTGACTGGCTGACAAAGTCACCATACAACTAAAAGATGAAGAATAGCTGTGTCTATATGTAGGCTGTGGAAATATTAACCCTGGGATACTAAAAAATGAATCTTATTAACTTAAAAATATTAGAGAATTTAGTACAAATCAGAACTGCTTTAAAGTTAATAAATTGCCTCAAATGGTACATCATAATTAGCAATGAATATTATCGTAATTGCTTCAGATTATTACCTGTCATTATCAAAAGTTTACTGTGATAGTCAACTGGTTTCTAGAATGCTTGTTTTGAACACGAAATGACTTAAGAACATCAAAGATAAATCAAGCTTTAAAATATACTTCAAAATGTAAAAATCTAGAGAAGTATAAGGTTGTTGTAAGTACATTCATATTATATGCAGGTGTTATGTTTCACTGATATCCATAAATTTATCAAGTTAGGGGTGGTTTTTTACAGTTTCAAGGGATAAACGCTCCGAAAGCA
The DNA here is from genome assembly GCA_944470415.2 of Schistosoma rodhaini. NCBI lineage: Eukaryota > Metazoa > Platyhelminthes > Trematoda > Strigeidida > Schistosomatidae > Schistosoma > Schistosoma rodhaini. Next base: position 7,518,509 of record OX104040.1, read on the forward strand.
AACCTGTGACTCTTTTTCCAACTATTTATCACTAGAACTTCCAAGTAATTATACAGCCAATATATTACAATTTTCTGGTTAACGTGATGTGAGGGCACGTATCGGCAAAGCAAGAGCAGCATATTTACAACTGAAAACCATCTTCAACTGAAAACAATTGTCAACCAATACCAAGATAAGAATTTTTAATACAAATTTCAAGATAGTTCTACTGTATGGGGCGGCAACCTGGAGAACTACGAAAACCATCCAGAAGATACAGGTATTTATTAACAGTTGTCTACGCAAGATATTCAATATCCGATGGCCAGATACTATCAACAACATTCTACTGTGGGAGAGAACAAACCAGATTCCAGCGGAGGAAGAAATCAGGAAGAAACTCTGGAATTGGATTGGGCACATTTCAAGGAAATCACCCAATCGCGTCACAAGACAAGACCTCACATGGAATCCTGAAGGTCAAAGGAGAAGAGGAAGACCAAAGAACACATTACGCCGAAAAATAGAGACAAACATGAGAAAAATGAACAAAAAATGAATACAACTAGAAAAGAAGGCCCAGGACAGAGTGGGTTTGAGAATGCTGGTCAGCGGCCTATGCTCCATTGGGAGTAACAACCGTAAGTAAATAAGTAAGTAAGTAAATATATTACAAGTAATTAAAGAGTGAATGTTTACTTGGTTTTATGGCAGATGAATGAGTGCATCCTTCTAAAAGACCTAAAATCATAAATATGATAGAATATCAGGCATTTACAATATAAATCATATTGACCAACACATTTCAAATCATTTCCAATATCCAGAATCTTTCATAAAATGAAACAACTTTACAATATTTTTATAGTTGAATTCATTATTCAATTGAAGCTAGACCACCATGGAAAACCTGAAAGTAATGGACGACCGTTTCGTCCCATTATGGGACTCCTCATGGTTGTTTGGCTTCAATTGACTCATGATTTCAACTATGGAAATACTAAATTCTCCACAAAACCCCTTCTGATCTATAATCATATGCTCACTAGTGACTGACTTCAAGAGATATTTCCTTGAGTTCTAGTGGGAAGCAGTGACCAGTGGAGTTCAACCAAGTCTGTTGTAGAGATATCAACTCACTGAAGAAAATTGGTGAACGGTCGCTCAATATCGTGGATTGGTTGAAGTTAGACATTAACACCGTTGGATGCCGGCCGAATCAGTGGTCTATCGGTTAAGCGCTCGTGCGTAAGACTGGTAGATCCTGGGTTCGAATCTCGCGAGTGCGGGAGCGTGGATGCGCACTGCTGAGGAGTTCTATATTTTGCCGGAAATATCATATTGAATAAAGCCACTAATAATAATTATTATTATTTGTTGGTTTCAATAATTATTTCAATTACTTACTTACGCTTGTTACTCCCAATGGAACATAGGCCACCGATCAGCATCTTCCAACCCACTCTGTCCTGGGCCTTTCTTTCTAGTTCTATCCTAATTTTGTTCATTTTTCTCATGTTTGTCTCTATTTTTCGGTGTAATGTGTTCTTTGGTCTTCCTCTTCTCCTTTGACCTTCAGGATTCCATGTGAGGGCTTGCCTTGTGACATAAATTTATGATCTGGTTATTTAAATAATGTATAAATACATTATTTTAATAACCAGATCATAAATTCACTGGTAAGTGTTTAGTGAAAAACACCCAAATATTGTGGAATTCTTTGTGGTCAAACTTTGGCACTGTGTTTTTATAACATTTCAAAAGTTCGAAGAACTTCAATCACAAATTCGTACACTAGTAAAGTTAAAATAAAATACGTTGTTAACAATATCATATCGTTGTGCTTAGTTTTTCAAGGATATAACCCCTTTTCGTCTTTGCGAAGTAAGTTTTTTTTTAATTTTTGTAATAAATCCTATATTTCTGTATATCTGGTTAACTCACGTTACTCATACAATTAATCGATATTTATCATAGACTAACCCTTTAAACTCAGGAAGTGTTGCGGAAAAGAGGAAGGTCAAAGAACACTTTACGTCGGGAAATAGAAGCAGACATGAAAAGAATGAATGTTAACTGGAAATAACTGGAAAGGATCACCCAGGACAGGGTTGGATCGAGAATGTTGGTGGACGGCCTATGCTCCTCCACGAGGGATAACAGGCGGAAGTAAGTTAACTGACATATAATTGAAATAAGATATATATAAAATAAAACTTATTTTAAATATAAATAAATTTTAAAAATACCTCCCTAAAAATGACTGATATTCTTACCCAACAATATGAACAATAGAATCATTTCTGTATGATCAAATTGTCAAAGTATTAAGGTATTAAATAAAATATCTGATATTTAAATAATCAATTTGATTGGTTATTTATTTATGAAACATACAAATTTGATTGGCTAATAAGATTGAATAATTCAACCAATAAAAAATTGTGGATGGGCTCCAAATAAAAAAAATTTTGTCCTTAGTTTCCTGTACAATAAAAATCATTGGAAATTATCAGAAAATAATTTTACTATTATTAGTACTATTATTTGAGCACATAGATAATGGTACAAACAGGCACTAAATAGATATGCGCCATACAAGTCACTTTTTTTGTGTGTGGGTTGTGATACTGCCCGGGTGCCATGATCAAAGAAGGTGGTTTGCCTAAAGGGCTACAACCGGAGCCTTAGACCTAAAGGCATAGTCCACAATGCAGTAGAGCCAACATCAGGAGATTTAGTCCCGTGGTAGTCAGTGACCAACGATTGGTTCATATGCCATTTAATCTTTCAGGATCCTAGAGTCCACGTGCACCACTGGTTTGGAATCAGGGTTTTCCAACTCCCCTAGGAGGATCTTCCATTTCCACTACTCCAGTTAAAGTGCCGGATATTCGCTTTTTGTCCTCTCAATTTCGTAAGCAACAACCCTGGTTAGAGAAGGCAGTGAGTAGGACTTTCCTGGCAACGGCTGTATACGTATGGACATGTGAGAGCATTTCGAGAGCGAGAGATGCCTATCCCCACTCTTGACCATACCAGGGCACTTGGGATATGTATTTAAAACTAAATTATCATGATTAAAATCATCATATTAGTTGAAATACCTTCAAAATGAAGTGTATAATTTTCTGTATAAATCTTTTGAGACCAAAAAATAGATCCAAGAATCCCGCGAGCAAGGACGTGGATGTGCACTGCTGAGGAGTCCGACAATGAGACGAAACGGCCGTCTAGTGCTTCCAGGTTTTTAATGGCTGTCTAACATCAATCGGTTCATGATCTCAATTGAAACTCAACAATCACCATAATTCTATACTGATAAAACAGCTTATGTTGATTTATAAATTTTTTGCAAAGTTTGAAACTATAACATCAGAATTAAGTCGCTTAGCATTTCGATATACACTATGTATGTGTGCTGTGGATTACTTATATCCACATAGGTAGTATATAACGGTGGTCAGGCAAAGAATGTATTTCAGTTGAAGATCGGTAAGGAAACAAAGGGAACAAAACGAAATAGGTATGAAAATGCATGAACAATAATAACCGGAGATGATGGACTGATATTTTTGAAAAAGGAACGGTCAAGTTTAAGACGATGGATTGTTATTTTGCAAATAAACTATTTGCAACATGGTTCCCAGATTTTACTGAGATGTTCTGTAGTTTCACGTCACATTTATTTTGATTGTCCCCACTCGTGTTCTTGTTCACTGCACATGGACAACATTTCAGAAGGAATGCAAAACGTTAAAAGAAAAACCTTCGAAAAATCAACAATATTAACGAATTTTATAGTTGAAATCATAAGTCAATTGAAGCTATGCCACAATGGAAAACCAGGAAGCACTGTACAGCCATCTCACCTTATTGTTGGACTTCTCAGCAATGAGCATCCACGATCCCACTTCACGGGATTCGAGCACAGGATATATCAGTATCGCGCGCGAGCGCTTAACCACCAGACCACTGAATCGGCATCCAACGGTGTTAATGTTTAACATCAACTAATTCATGAAATTGAGTCACACATCAACCATTGTCTTCAATGAGTTACTATTTCACAACAGATCTGGTTGAACTCCACTGGTCAATTATTTTCACTAGAACTCAAGGAAATACCTCTTGAAATCAGTCACTAGTAAGCATATGTTGAATAATATCAGGAGGGGTTAATATAATGTCAACAGAAACCCCTTCTGATAATAAATTATCATTTTACTTATAAGATTATATGAACAACAGACTATTATTACTGATTGTTGATTAAAGTCGATATTCATTCTCAAACAGGTATCATCATTTTCCATCATGTTTCAACCTTGATTATAATCAAATTTGGTTACCTTTTTGTTTTAAAATCAAAGGTTCTGTAAGTTTCTTTTATTCTATTGATTAAATTGATAAAATATAGGCGCGACATTTGATGTGGTACGGTAAAAAAACAAACAAAAAAGAGAACAATAAACTGATAGTACATACATGTATGAAGATGTTTACATCACAGTGATGTTGCCTTGTCAACACTTCATATTTTGATTATCTTTTTTACCATAATTGTCTATGTAGGTGTATCTCGTATATAAGTGAATAATACAAAATATCTATTTATGTGATGATTGTCATCTTATCTATTGAAATAGCCAGTAATATGTAGTAATGTATAAGACAATTAGAGTTGGATTACTTCTATTTAATAGTATAGTTAATATCAATCACTGACACAATTCAGCATATCAGAATATATATAGCAAAATTACAACCTAAAAATGAATGAAAGATCGTAGTGTAGTTGTGGGGTCTACAATCTGACTCCAATAAGATCGTATGAACGATTGTTGTCAAATTAAACATCCTGTCTATCGTTGTATGTAATACGTCACTTAATCCGCATTCGTGAATAAAGGAATTAAATAAGTCAAATACGAGAATGGATTTCGAACACATATATTTTGTACATTAATTGATCTGGACAAGAAATCAGAAGGATGAAGTGAATGGAAGAGAGAGAGAAGCGAAAACGAACCGCATTAGCGATGGCGAGTAAACCGACTCGCATTAATCAAGCGTTAATCGATATTTATATTCAGACAAGAATAAGTTACAGATATGTGATGAATAGGATAAGAAGTGTACATACACATATGCTCATATGAAAACGGTCAGGGTTGATAAGTGAATCATTACCAAGGTATTTTCTTTATTTATTGTGTAAGTTATAATCCGAAAACATTCGAATATATAAGTTTTCTATTATGTACCAAAGTTTGATATACTCCTCCTGATACTTCCAATTTTCTTTAACATTATAGTGGGTCTATTTGACAAAACGTAAGTAGAATGGGCTAGAGAAAGTTTGAATGTCTTCAATGTAAATTTACAATTGTACAAACAGTACTGTTTTATTGTGGTGCATGCTACTTGTGCTGATAGATATGAGTAGTATATAGCAGCAATCAAAAGTGAAATGCCTACCAGCAGAAACTTGAATTAAAGTGAATAGGAAAGAAAACAGACAGCGTTTGTAATAACAACAGAATTAGAGGAATAAAAAAGTATGTGAAGTACAACTGAAGGGTGATGTGCAAATAATGTATTTAATGTATGGTATTTGAGGCATCCAGGAATTTCCTTAATTAAATCTTCATTCTTTTAATTGTATGAGTTTTGAAAGAATGTTTTATCCATGTTTTATGGAAAGTGGAGATTCAAGCTATATGTTGAATGTTTTCAATCATTGTTACAGTGAATTGTTGTAAATGTATTAAAGGATATCGGTTAATATTTGTAAGATATAGAGATTGGTCTTCGTTAATATTGACCAACTAAATACAAGAGCTAAGAAAAGTATGAACAGCTTTGTACAAAGAGAGATATCTAGCTAAATGCTTATGTATAAAGATATATATATACGTCATAGACGAATGATTATTTCTATGCCGTTGTTTAGCTAATCTCGTCTTCAACGACGAGGGTTTTAACTAATCAAGCTTCAACCATTTAGCTTAATATATGCAAAACATGTAATCATCATTTTTATTAACTGTGAACTACTGCATCATTGTCAGACATCTTTCTAATATATACACAATCATGTTTAACCAATGCAATAAACCTAAACATGCTTAAATGCATTTAACCTGACGGTAACTAAAAATCATGACTTCAGCAGTTGATATTCATAGCGTTTGACATTAGCCTGATGTCAAAATTGAAGTTATAAAACAAGTACAATAAAAGTCTATTCAGATAGACCTAACACTTAATGTTGAGATTTTTAAACATCAAGCTGAATATATATGGATATTGATTTTGAGGCAATTTACCAAGTCCTCTAATTTTTGTACAACATATAGAAAATATTGTCTATAATATTTTAACTTCCTTATGACTGTTACCCATCGTAGAGGAGTATAGGCCATCCACATGCACTCTCCATCCAACTCTGTCCTGGGAAATCCTATCCACTTTTTTTTTAATTGCTATTCATCCTCTCAATGTCTGCTCCCGATACTCGACGTAGTATATTCTTTGGTCTTCCACATTTCCGTTTACCTTCACGATTGCAAGTTAACGCTTGTCTCGTGATTCAGTCTGATGATTTCCTCAATGTATGTCTTATCCACCTCCAACGTCTTTTACTCATCTCCTCTTCAGTTAAAAATTGGATTTTTCTCACTCAGAATAGGGTGTGGCCGATGGTATCCGGTCAACGGACATTCAGTATATTACGCATACCGTTGTTTATAAATGCTTGTACCCTCTTGATGGTGGTTTTAGTAGTTCTCCATGTTTTAGCACCGTACAGTGGAACTGTTTTGACGTTCGTATTGAAGATTCTCACTTTGAAATTGATAGACAGACATCTATTTTGAGTTGCATATATTCTTCAACTGGAGGAATGCTGTTGTTGGTTTGCCAATCCTTGCCTTTACGTCTGCATTAGTATAACTTTATAAACTGTTCGTAAATTGCATACATCTCTTCTACATTTGTCCACCAAATGAGATAAATTCAAACTCAATGAAATGGTTTACTACTTTACCAAAGTGATAATATTTGTGAACTTGAAGAAAAGTAATGGGACTCGTAGTCTTGTTCTTTAAACAAAAATCTGTTTACTGTTCAGATATATTTTGGTTTATAACATTGTGGTTACTGTATCCTACTTTATAGACATCATACAACAAAAACTGATTCAACAAGCATTTATTTAACTTCACAGTTAGTCTCTTGAACCAACTTTTTAATTATTCTACAGACACTCCGTTTCGTAAGTACTGATGATATTTATTTCATATATGCTAAATGTCACTGTCAAAGACCAAGCACCAACAACTACATTATACAATTATCAGTTTACCCTACGTCGATTATGATCATTATTATTGATATAACTGTATAACTAATCATTAAAATAATTTTGTTTTCCGTTTCAGCCTGAGTAAGTTAACAAGACAAGGATTATATAAACATGTTGAAATATAATATAATCTACATTTCAAACTAATGTATGGAAAGCAAGATGTACTGATTTGGAAAACCTAAGGATTTTACAGTCTTCTTAAACGTTAAAAGTAAAGGTGAATGGTGGTTCGTAGAGGAATCTAGGAGTCACATTTCGATGTATTCGAAACCTGTCATCTGGATGTAGCTCCATCGCAGAGGTGATGTTCACTCCTGGAATTGCATCAAGCACCACTGTCTTCAAACGCCATCGTGTTATCCTTCTAGACTAAGAATGCTGCTGATGAGTACCTGGTGGTACGAAATACGCGTCCTGGATTCTACTGTCAACTATAATTCATCTCTGCTTATAATACTTGTGATTTGAGGTCCATAGAACACAACGGCCATCCAGTGCTTCCGGGTTTCCCATGGTGGTCTAGCTTCAATTGACTCATGATCTCAACTATAAAACTATTTCAAAGTGTTTGTGTTGTAACAGATGCAAACGTTCACCATTTTTAACATGTAATATTGTCAAATTTATTAATGTATGTCTTGTTTTGGCCTTTGTAATATGTCATAATTATGAATTTATAACCGCAAAGACTGATGAAGTTTTTGGAAAAAATTATTCGCCCAATTGGTTCGTAGATATTTTATTTACATTTTAACACATTTCCATTCAAGTTTCATCACAATTTCGGTGGGGCTTCATTCCCTGTGATAGATGATCAAATCATGGAGCTTTTATTGGTTTTTTGACTAACATCACTATCACAAACTTCAGGTAGGGGTGATGTATTCATTTTTTTCCACATATGACTAACAACTAATTTTGTCGACATCGAGCTTCATTGGTTCTTGTCGCCTTTTAAACTGTCATTACTTGACTTTTTATTCTAGTTCTATCTCCATCTGATCTGATTTTTGGTTCTTTATTTGTCCATGGTTTTTTGACTGGTTGATAAATTGGATTTATTTCTATGTGGCTGCTAATTGCTGATTGACCTGAATGTCAAGCTTCTAAAAATTATTTGCTGTTCTTTCTGTCTAAGATATGAACATTCTTCCAGTTGAGTGTATGTCCACAATTGACCACATGTACTGAGCTCTCGTCCATATATCTCAATCGCCTTTGTCAAGATTACCAAACCCTCTGATATGAATATTTTCTCTAGCTTCCTCTTTTGGTCGTCCGTGATGTGTTGGTATTTGCTTACTATTTTGCTCAGTATTTCCTCATCCCGTTGAGCCACTTGTGCATGCATGCATCATTAAAAATATTGGTAATTTTAATGATAAGTAGATAAATATTTATGGTTGTCTTACATCATTACAATAAGATTAAGTTTTGTCTTTAAAACATGAAGAAGGGTTTGTCACCCGTTGCTGTCTTGATATTCGCTACTGTTTTCATTATGCTTTGCATCATTCTATTGTACTGTAGATGGAGTCGGGTTTTGGTTGACTATGATACCACTACAATGAGATTACGTGCCCAAAAACGACTTGGTCCCTTTGATAACTCGTGAATCAGAAGGCTGTGATTAGTTCAGATAAAGTATATTTATTAACGATCTCATGGTATCGATAGAATACCGAGATGTGCCAACGACTACAGGCAGTAAGGGCAGAGCGTAAGAAAGTTCGAACAAAACAACGCGGATAGCGGAACGAGAAGTGACTTTGATACAGTTAAACAAGTACAGTAAAACAATCGCTGGTACAATTGATTACAACAATAATAATTGTTTTTTTATTATTCCAGTCGTGTTCTCATTGAGACAAGCCGGTCACTACAGTACAATTGAATTTATTACAAACACTTAATTTATTATTGGCATTCATAAATAATTCTGGTATTGTTAGTTGATTGAAATGAGATGACAATATATAATGAGAATAGACCTATTTTTAATTTTTGACATGAATTTCTGTTCCTGGTAACTGTTGAAGGTGATGAGTCCCGGAATCAGATTTTATCCATTGAACAATAACTACTAGCGTTCTTTCAGTTGACCAAAAATGGCTTTTAATATCTTGTCAATGCTACTAAAATGAATGTTTAATTTGATACTTATTGTATGCTACATTTCAGATGAATACAATTTATTGGTCAGAATATCATGAGCGTAAATGTAAAATAACTCAGCATTAGTTTAATGAACGTTTCTGCCACATTTTCATTAGAAACCATTCATACGATTTGTGTGATAAACGTTTTTCATACATTTTATAGTGGAGTTGTTGTGAACAAGAAGACGAGTGGGGACATTCGAACGTATTTAAACATAAATTACAGACTATCTCACTAAAATCTGACAACCACGCAGTTAATTTGCAAACTATCAATCAATTTTCTCAATCTTCATTATTCCTTCTGCAGATAACAGTCAATCGTCACCGATTTCATTGTTCATACATTTTCATATCAATTGCGTTCCCTTCTTGTTTCTTTCCTTATCGATCTTCTGCTGAAATACACTCTATGCCTGACCATCTTTACATACTACTTATGTGGATATAAGTAACTCACATCACATAGTGACCGTCGTGTAAAAGTGATAAGATGTAGTTTACAATTAGTTATGCATTGGAAGTTCTAACATTATTCTCTGAACAACAACCACTTCTATTATGTTATTAGGATTCCGTGAAGATTTAGCATCACATTCGACTAAGTTCTTCTAATTAAAATCTTATGAAATTCTAATCAGGGAGCTTTCAAATAAAAGGTATTGTTCTGAGGTTGTTATTCAATGCAAAATAATGCCAGTAAGAAACTCAACAAAAAAGGAAACGAATTAACAGTTTTAACTGCTGCTTGCATTGACACAATATACAAAAATATTCACAATGATGTTTTGGAAGATTCAAAACGTTCAATTCTTTATTTACATTATTTTACTTCTTCTATTATTGTGATTTGTAAGCGTGCTGGACTATTAAATTGTGAGATCCTTTCAGTTTCTTGAAAAAACAGATAGTAATGATGTTAAGTCGTTTCAGAATAATTAGGAATTTAGCGTATACTTCAACTCTATCTGACCATAAAAAACTATCATATCTCTTTTCTGACACTAAGAAGGTAGTTCAGCCTTTCAAATATACTATCATCTTCGTAGCATAACTGTAGTGCCAACGTTGTGTAGTAGTCTAAGAGATGTTTTTAGGCTTATAGTTTTCAGCATTTGTGTACTTCACAGTTTTGTATTGAGTGAAAACTCATATAGTGTTATAGTTATCGGAATATCCTCCGTCTTCTAGTGTCTAGGAAAATATTTTAAATTCATTCCAAACTTTTAATTACACATTGAGGTAAGCTTATCAGTTCCTATATGCATTGTGAAACTAAAACGTTTAGTGAGGTGGTATACACGTTTAACACTCAATGATACACTTGGGTTTTGCAGTGTGCACATGTCATTTTCATAAATACTTAGGTAGGGCTAGAATAATTACGAACGAGAAATTTGAATAGCAACAGAAAACTAACTGTTTGAAGACATTTAATGCCAAGTAGATTTACTTGGTAACAAGCTTTACAAAGATTGTATAAGTCTATATTTCATCAAATGTATTTGGTTTCATACATCTATCTTTTTAAAAGTGAAAATAATGTTGTACCTATAATGGAAATATGATAAAAAAAAGTTTTACGATTATCTATCTATATAAGTTTCATAAAAAGTATTTTACTATTGCATCATTTGCAAGTAATTTTATACTAAATAGTATATAGATTATGTAAGTGTACAAACTAACAGTCGAAACCTTGTCCTATATCACTTGAAACATTCGTTATATCAATTACTGTCTTATTGAGAACAATGGTTTAACTCAAAGTTATTTTGGATAAGATGGTGGTTGGAGGTGGTCAACAGGAAACCTTGGACCCTGATTTCGTGCTACTTGGCACTCGTCAGCAAGATGTACCTAGACTAGTGGTCACATTGCCCCCAAATGTCCTGGTACAGCCGAGAGTGGGGAGAGTCCACTCTCCCTCTCAAAATACTATCACATGGCCACGCGAATATATAGCCTCTGTCAATGAAGTCCTACTCACTGCCTTCTCGTGGCACTACTGTTGTTTACGAAATTCAGAGGACGAAAAGCGAATGTCCGGCGCTTTAACCGAGTTGGTGGACACGGAGGACCCAAGTAGGGGAGTTGGAAAACCCTGATTCCAAACCAATGGTGCACAAGGGCTCCAGTATCCAGAGGGAACAAATGGCATATGAACCTGCTGTTGGTCACCGGCTACCATGGGACAGTATCTCCTCACGATGCTCCACTGCCTTGTGGATCAGACCTTTAGGTCAAAGGCTCGGGGTGTGGCCTCTTAAGAAAACCACCTGGTTCGGTTTGGGCACCCAGGTAGTATCACAGCCCACACACAAATAAATGAAATGATGAATTCTATTGACGATGCTACTCTCGCTCATACTAGAATCAAGACAATTTACACTATTATTATTATTATTATTATTATTGCCATTATTATTATTATTGTTATTATTATTACTATTATTTACTACGTCGCTTTTTCACTCCCTTCATTCCCAACTTGTGTATCCTTCCTTTCCAACTTATGCAGTAGCTGGTCCATGGTGGAAACTCTGTCCTATCTAAACGATCTCCAGTCACTGTCTGGTTGAAAGTGAATGCTTCTGTTCTGGTCGAGGATGCATTGACCACATCTTCACCCTCCGCCAAATGTTAGAACACCGTCATGCTTATAGCAGGCCAACAATCGTAGTGTTTCTTGATATCAGGGCGGCCTTCGATTCGTTGGACAGGACTGTTCTCTGGGATTGTCTATTGAAGAAGGGTGTGCCTGAGAAGTTCATTAACATCTTAAAGGCCCTGTATACGAACACCTCAGGCAGAGTGAGGGCATACAACCACCTTTCTCCCTTGTTCCATTCGAGCAGTGGGGTTAGGCAGGGTTGCCCGATCTCACCATTCCTCTTCAACTTTGCCATCGATGACATCTTGTAAACAGCTCTGATGGATGTAAGTAATGGCGGTGTGGATATGTTGCCTGGAGAACGACTTCTCGACCTTGAGTATGCGGATGATATTGTCTTACTGTGCGATAATGCCCAAGGCATGCAATCCGCACTTAATCAGTTGGCAATCAGTGTCCGCAGGTACGACATGTGCTTTGCACCCTCCTAGTACAAAGTACTTCTACAAGACTGGCAGGATTCCAATCCTGTACTCACCCCAGATGGTGAGCAGATTGAAGTAGTTGAGAAATTCGTGTATCTAGGTAACTACATAAGTCCTGGTGGTGGCGTGAGTGATGTGATTGATGCACGTATAATGAAAGCCAAAGCGGCTTATGCCAATCTGGGCCATCTTTGGTGCCTTCGTGATGTTAGTCTGGCTGTAAAAGGTCGGATCTACAACGCGTCGGTGAGAGTAGTTTTCTCTATGCCTGTGAAACCTGGCCTCTCCGAGTTGAGGATGTTAGATGTCTCTCCGTGTTCGATCATCGTTGTCTCCGAAGGATTGCTTACATCCAGTGGCATTACCATGTTAGTAATGCAGAGGTTCGACATCGTGTGTTCGGGCGCAGAGACGATAATTCAATTGGTGTCACCATCTTGAAACACCGACTTCGGTGGCTTGGACATGTTTTATGAATGTCGTCCCAGAGAACTCCTCGTCGTGCATTATTTGCCGTCTCTGGGACTGGTTGGAGAAAGCGGAGAGGAGGTCAGTGTATGACATGGTGTGGTGGCATGAAAGAGAGCTGCAAAGGGCTAGCTTCTGTTGGTCCTTCACGACTCCCTGGCTGGGGTCCGAGAGATGGTGCAACACAGTGGCTAGAGACGTTATCAGATATGGCTCAGAATAGAAGCTAGTGGTGAGTGGTTCTAACTTTCTTAACTGAAAGAGTCTTCTGGTTGTACATTTCAGTCCGCCTTATCTTTTCATCCCTTCTCTTCCTACCGTCATTATTTTGTGTAGCGCATATGTATCTGGTGCCCTTTTGTACTAATATATATGTGTTTAAATAAATAAATAAAAGTGGTCACATTGTAACTTTATCGATAGCATTCAATCTGCATTAAGAAGGAATTGTCACACATGACATTGATCACCACACAGTGTTCAATCAATTGTAAATGTAATTTTATATGAATAAATATGAAACTGCGCTGAAATTTACAGAACACTTGGATAAGAACAAATAACATATGCTTTAGTCTCTAACAGTCGGTTTTAATAAAATCTACATTCATATTACTATATTTGAGACTATTCAGTCAAGTTACTTGTATCTATAGTGGTATTGTTATTCAGACTTCAAGTTAGTATTCTTCAATTCAAATTTCTGAATACATTATCTACTACATAATAATGACAGACTTATTTAGCAGATCAGATATTCATCTCATTGTATGAATAGTAAGTTTATTTCCACTTGATGTTGATCCAGTTGATGTGCGTCGTGGATTTCACTGCATGACACAATCAAGTCTTTATTAACGACTAAATGCTATGGATATAGGTATGCAAATAAAAAGTAATATTTAGTTCTTACGGTTTAAGAAGCTACATTGAAATGAACAAAAATTTCATTGTTTTATTCAACTGTTGTCAAGTTCATTGTAAATGTAAAATAATGTCATTGGATAATTAACCTTTGTCTTACTATTTTGTTGTCAAATTACTAAAAGTCCCACCATGTGAAGTGTACAAATATGAAATCGGCTGGTAGATACTTTAATATTAGGCTTTCTGCGATGACATTTCCAAAATTACGATGTATCAATACATTTTTTTAGGTAGTGATTCCGACAGTTAACTAAAATCCAGTATACTATAGTATTGGTGAGTGAGGAGTGACCTCCATTAGTTTCTCTTCAGGTTCTACGGTTGTGAATGGAAATTAATATTCCAATGGAATGAATTAGTTTAAAACAAATACAGTGTGACCATTTAGTAATGGTGATAAAATAGTATAATGTGTTTAGGTTCCTAGCATGCAATGTTGACAGAAATAACTTTATACAGTAAATAAAATTGTCTGAGTTCATGGAAGTTACTTTTTCAGGAGATCATTCGGCGAGACTATAATTTATGGATGAGCCAATCAGAAGCGTTTGAGGGATTTCAAGGTTACGGCGCCAATTTTAGTACCTGGTGATGATGTACGGTCGGTTTACAGAAAACTTTAGAGTAGACTTGACACTTAGGCAGCTACAATAAATGGGACTAGTAATAAGTTCCTTTATTTGTAATTGCGGTAACTAAATGATTTCAAGATTTCGTGCAGACTACAGTGATGTTGTCCTTCGATGTAACATATTTTGAAGGAAGATGTTTGCTAGAATAAGAACCTTTTTTGCTCGATTCAGATTGAGACTAAGGCATATTATAATAGTTCCCACGAACTGCATGATAAAAGCACAAGTAACAATGGATGCAATAATCGCAGATTTTACTGAACATTCGGCTGTTAAGTGGTACGAGTATTTCAGGGACATGGACATAATATAAATGATAAACTTACACAACCAGAGCACAGACAAACAATGCTGAAGTTATGTGGTCGAGTCTGAGAGCGTTTTTGTGACCTTATCGTAGCTCCAGAAACCGACTCTTATTATGATGGTTTCCTCTACCTTATGCATTCCCATTTTAGAACATCTTAACCTCTTTCTAACTTTGACAAGTTTTTGGACCATGTAAAAGAAGTGTATCCACTTTAATTCTTTGGTTTTGCATAATATATTTTTACTCTATACTGACTGTGTACTGATTGGCTATTATCTCTGAAGGTTAGCTAAGATTCGTCCAAACGTCGTCCATAATTTATGATCTCACCGATCTTTCAAAGAAGTATTTCTAGGTTTTCTAAGTAATAATGTTAAACTCTTTTGATTCAGAACAAATAACAAAGATAGTAAATTGTAATGAAAAACATTCAATCAGATTTATGTGCTTGAATTAGATCAATGACAATCAAATGATGACTTACTTCATTAAAATATCTTGGAAACCTTAATTGAGGTCATATTTGTTATATTTCAAATGTTCATAACCTATCTTCATTGCATGAACTGACAAATATTAATGCTTAAATTGAAAGATTTCTACACTTATCTCCTCATTATAACTTTAAATGAAGACATTTTTATGTATAGAATATTGAGTTTTGATACTGTCTCTAAATAGATATCGTGGATATACACTTCTGGGGAACCTTATACCAGGACGAAACAGCCGTCCAGTGTTTCCAGGTTTTCAATGATTTTCTAGCTTAGATCAGATCATGAATTCAACTTTGAATATACTAAAATCTCCACAAATCTCTATACTGAGAAATAAAATGTTTGGTAGAGATGTGGTATGGGTTACTTATATCCACATAAATAGTATATTATGATAGTCGGGCATTGAATGTATTTCAGTAGAATATTGATAACAAATAGACGGTAACGAAGCGCAATTGATATGGAAATGCATGAACAATAATAATCGTAGACGATAGACTGATATTTGTAAAAGGAATGTTCAAGATTAAGACAATTGACTGATAGTTTGCAAATTAAGTGTTTACTGTATGGTTGTCAGATTTTACTGAGATATTCTGTAATATTGTACCTAAATACATTCGATTGTCCCCACTGGTGTTTGTGTTCACTACAGAGACATATATTCCAATCTGAATATTTTATCATTTAGATATTAGGAGAAAATCAACCATAATTATCTAATTTTATTTCATTTGCCAGTAGTCAAAATTCTTTTTGTGTACGTAGTTCAACCAGGTCTGTTGTGAGATTGTAACTCATTGAAGACAATGGTGGATGTGTCGCTCAATTTCGTGGATCGATTAAAGTTAGACATTAACACCGTTGGATGCCAGATCAGTGGTCTATAGGTTAAGCATTCGCTCGCAAGACCGCTAGATCCTAGGTTTGAATATCACGAGGCGGGATCGTGGATGCGCACTGCTGAGGAGTCCCACAATAAGACGAAACGGCCGTTCAGTGCTTCCAGGTTTTCCATGATGGTCCAGCTTCAATCGACTCATGATCTCAACTATTAAAATTACAAAGTAAATTGTTTTTTTCGAGGAGATTTCTAATTTGCACAATATCCTGTTAAAATGTTTAGCATTTTCTTCATTAAATTCATCAGCTCCTTATTTCCATGTTTACCTTCAGGTCATGAACAGAGATTTTCTTTAAAGGAACATATAAAGCAGTTGTAAACATTTGAAACCTAACTTGAAATGAGTACACAACAACAAAAACTGTACTACACTATATAACTGCTTTAATGAAAACAAAGAAAGTTAATTAAGGTAACTTACTTGGGCAAAAACTTGTAAAACCCAATACACCTAAGTTGGTAAGAAATAAGTGTCTTCTCAATAATACAAAGGTAAGTGAAGCCTTTTGCTATGATTAAACCTTAATGAATTACATGTATATACATTTCATGATCTGTAATAATATACTACTGCGATAACAGATGTGTGGACGAGAATGATAATGATTGATTGCTTTGCTTAGAGTGAAGCATGTAAATAGTGTGACAGGTGTTGGATGTATTATGTATTCACCTATCCTTATTACTTATTACTTATGATTATTATTGATTAATTGCTCTTTGTTGTTGGATTGTGTCAGATTTAGGTGTGGAAATATATTGACGTTCTAGTTAGGCTAATCATGTGTTCTTGATCTGAGTTGTACTGAAGTCTTGTAGAATAGATACTGAGAAGGAATCTAGTGTAGATATTCGTCTAAGGTAAATGAACGTCTCTCATACGTGTAAAAGGTTAAAGGACCGTTATAACAAGAAACCCTTAGCGTTATAGCAATAATTATTTTACATCAATTTCTTTAGAAAGTCCAATGCTGAAAAGCAACCCATTATTCATATATATACTTCTAGGTATTGAGTTTTTAGTCAGAAAACTATGAATCTATTCTGATATCAGCTGTCATGGTAATAAACTTCCACAAAAAATGGTTTCTGGTTCGGTGAATGCTTTATCATGTTTTTCGAGATATCTATTGAATTCATATATATGTCTATATGTCGAACAACAAACTATCATTCTTGGATGTATTATACACCAGAACCGACACAGGAAAAACTAGAGACGACCCACACAGATCGAACTCTCAATTTTAGTAGTAACAACCCAGGATATATATGTATAAACAAATTAATCTGGTTATCAAATAAACTTACATAACAAATGAGATGCATCAGAAGATGGAATGCATAAGAAATCTGAAAATATAACGTTTTTCTTATGTTTAACTTTAATATTTTACAAAAACTTGTTATACCCCGATAAGGATAATGAATGGTACTTTTGGGATCTATTTATGAATCAATATTGTGTATATATTTTTATCGTATAACTGCTAAGTAACTGAACTATTCATATTCGTGTCCCGCTTATTACAAGCTTTATTTTGAACTATAAACAATTGTTATATTATTTACCATTCCTGAATTATCTCCTGTCTATTATTTACTACCTCCCCTATTCACAACCTCATTTGGTTGAATCGTGTACAAATGTTATTTTCTATTTTATGGTACGATTTGGTCTGTTTGATTAGTATATAAACTCAGTATGTTTGAAATACAATGATTCATACCTCAGAGGCTGTTCTGGACTTAATTGGCTGGGCTAGACAAAAGCAGGATCTATAAGTACTCTAGACTGCTCGTACACTTTCCATGTGTCACTGTTCCAATCGATAATTTGCTGCTCTCTCATTGGCGGTCTTATCACGTCATACGTTAACAGGGCATCCACTCGGCCACAAGTCATAACAAAACCCCTGTTGAATTGATCGATCGTGACTGATATATTAAAACAAAATTTAAATCATAATTTAACTTGCAGTGGTTTGAATTATCTCTTTATTGATATTTCGTCAGAAGTTTGATCTGTCTTAGTTGGTATATGTGCATCCTGTGCCTCGATATAGTCATTTTGACACAAGCTGATATATAATTAATGGAATTTGACTAGTATTGAAATCCAAGAAGAAATAACTCAAACGATTACAAATTAAGTTAAAAATTACACACGTTAGACAACTGAGGGGCTATCTAGACTCAGTAGGTAGATGGGTAACGTATTGACATCTGAAGTGAAAAGTACTGGTTACAATTCACGGAGTGAACATCAATTGTTGAATGTTGGTTTATACAGTTGATGAGTTCGAAATAGAACGAAACATTCACCTTGAATTTCATCGCTAACCACATTCCATCCTCATTTACTTCAAAACACACGTTTAAAAGAGAAGGTTCATTTGTTCACCAAATAAGCAGTTTTCAACTGAAGTATGCTATCATACTATCATCATTATGACAACTATGAGAAGCTTATAAAGAATACTTCACAATTCTCAGAATAAGGTACGTCGTAGTGGATATAATATAGAACAGATATTCATAATAATGAAATGAAGTTAGCTAACAGAATAGTTACACAAAAGGGTAAATAGGTAATTTCATCTTACATAAGACAACCAATAGATTTGTTGCATATAAAATATCCATAATGATTTCTTAATTAATAAAATAAATGATTTTTATACACTTCTATACATCATATTTTATTCGATACACCTTGTAATTGGTTACTAAGGGACATGTGATATACTTGAACATAGATACATACCGGAAACTCCGACTACAACATTAGTTGCTAACTAATTGAGTTCTATTAATTATTATTGTAGAAAAATGTTTTCCAATCTTTAATTTAAATGAAAAGATTTACTGATCTATTTTATTATAAAAACTTGTTAAGGTCTATTAGATCGATTTCAATTATATATAACTTGTCATATGAGACAAGGTAAACAACCAAGATTTCAACAACAACAACAACAACAATAATAACATAGAACACTGTTTCTATTTATAGTTAATATCATATTGTGAATGATATAGACAACAACTAATTAACAAAACTATGATATTTACTTGTAAAGTGTTAAAGTAAACACAAAAATACTACTGTATTACATAATAATAATAAATGGTTTTCAAACCATATTCGGTTTATGAGTTACCATAAGTGATTGCGTTTATTTATTTAAGCATATAAGTATTGATACACACACAAATCTCCTTTGACCTGTGTGAGGGCTATGATACTGTCCGCAAACTGAAGCAGGTGATTTTCTTAGAGGGCCACACCCGGAGCCTTTGACCTGAAGGTCTAACCCACAAGGCAGTGGAGCAACGTAAGGAGATGCAGTCCCATGGTAGCCAGTGACCAACGATTGATTCATACGCCATTTGTTCCCTCTGGATACTGGAGCCCATGTGCACCATTGGTTTGGAATCAGGGTTTTCCAATTCTCCTAGGTGGACTTTCCGTATCCACCGACCCGTTTAAAGTGCCGAACATTCGCTTTTCGTCCTTTCAATTTCGTGAACAACAGTAATGCTACGAGAAGGCAGTAAGTGGGACTTCCCTGTCAGAGGCTATATACGCGTTGCCACAAATGATTGAATATAATATGAAGTATTGAAACACTGTGATTATTTCTAATGAAATTTCATTAATATTACTCAATTATGTGTTAACATGAATAAAACATTGTTATGTTTGTTGAGGATGCTAGACCTCCAGAAATTTTATGGTAAACGTCATATTTTCGTAATTTTCATTTGAAAATTTGAATTTTCCTATTTTCGCGCCGAAAACGCCCATTTTGCCTTCAGATTATATATCCCACTTGAAAGGAATTTAATTGTCTTTGGTTCGTTGCTTCTTGTTGTG
The DNA here is from genome assembly GCA_944470415.2 of Schistosoma rodhaini. Taxonomy (NCBI): domain Eukaryota; kingdom Metazoa; phylum Platyhelminthes; class Trematoda; order Strigeidida; family Schistosomatidae; genus Schistosoma; species Schistosoma rodhaini. Next base: position 7,538,742 of record OX104040.1, read on the forward strand.
ACGTTTCTCAAACACATTTTTATATTGTATATATACGCTGGAGCTGTGTACTTATTCGTTAGCAGGTATGCGGCTCAGTGAATAGTTTAGCTTATTCTGTTGTTGTGTAGCTGATTTTCGTTTCGTTCGCCGGTTTTAGGTAATCTCGTAATCTCTTCAGACGTGGCAATCTGTTAGAAAATTTTCTTAAAGCAGAACAACTACTAAAATACAGCTGTTTAATAAAGATTTACCTAACGAAATGGCCTGATACTAAGGAAAAACTTGAGACTTATATTTTTCTTTCTTATGATGCGTTTGGGTGGTATATTTTGATGAAGTTGATTGGGTAGCCGTTCTTTCGAAAGATGTTCTTCAAGTATTTTTTTCATTTTTTTTGTGCTCCGATTGTGTTGCAGTGAGTTCTCGCCCTCTTGAACAGAGTTTGTACGCAGTCGATTTTGTAAGTTCTTGGATTGTTGCTACTGTAGTTGACAACCCGATCTGAGTGGGTCGGCATCCGGTTTACTTGAGTCTTCAGTTTTCACCAGATACAAACTCGAACACAGAAACCAACAAAAGGGACCATCTTACCATATATAAAAAGCATATCAGTAACTACAACGAGATTGTTGAAAACCTTCGGAATAGGTGTTGCTCACAAATCAACACAGTCCCTCTATTCAATCCTATGCAAACCAAAAATGACAAAAGAAAAACCAAACATCATCTACAAAATAAATTGTGCCAACTGAGAAAAACACTACATCAGACAGGCGGCCGCTTCATCTTCGTCTGCGAGAACATCAATTAGCAGTCAAACGCCATGACATGTCTTCACTTATATCAATGCACGTGGACAACTGCAAACATACATTCGACTGGCAAAATGTGGAGGTCTTGGATAGAGGCAATTACGAAAACATCAGAGAATATTTAAAAACTTGGCACTCGGGTCAATCAGTAATCGACAGGCACATTGAAACGAATCCAATTTATAAACCAATCAGAAAAATTATACACAAACATAGGATCAAAACTCAAACCAATGGGAGATACAACCAAAATAAAGAAGTAAACAATGATATGTTTAAAGGTCAAAAAGAACAAATGAACATGGACGTGTACAGGACAAGCTGTGAACCACATGTGGATGAATTCGATCACTTCACTTCTGCTTGAAGTTTGTACCAATGATGTCATTCAGAAGAACGATGAAAGCTCCACGACCAAACCATCCACCTCAGAGAAAAAAAACTTCATCGAAATCATCAACCTGAGTTATAAATCTCTACCACCTCAACAATATTTGTTTATATAACAAATAAGTGAATTACTAAAAGAAGTTCAGTTACATAATAACACTTTCCTTTCACATTATAAAACAGTGTTTATAGAAATTTATGTTTGTTTACAAGTTGAGAAACAAAATTGGTTACTGACTACTTGGTTAGTAACAAAACAAAAAAACAAAACAACTTTTTTACTTCTCAATGTTTGTTGTCTAGTAGCATTTTGTTGATTTACAAAACTATGATTGTTTTTAATATTAACCAACAATAAAATTATTGCTGATATATTGGTTGACTTTTAAATCACAACATTGTTGTATGATTACGGAGTAAAATTCATAGATATCAATAATTGAAAGTTATTGAAAACTACTACTCAATTAATCGTATTCATGAAATATCTTTCACCCAGCTAAACAAATAACATTTTCATAGTTGAAAGTATGAGTCAATTGAAGCTAGACCACCATGGAGACCACTGAGCCGGCATCTATCGGTTAAGTGCTCTGGCGTGAGACTGGTAGGTTCTGGGTTCAAATCTCGAGAGGTGAGATCATGGATGAGCACTCCTGAGGAGTCGCACAATGTAACGAAACGGCCATCCAATGCTTTCAGGTTTTCCTTGGTGGTCTAGTTTCAATTGACTAATGCTTTCAACTATGAAAATAATAAATCTCCACAAAACCCCTTCTGAAATAACTTTTTAATGCAAATACTATTTGTACCAACGTTATTTCCTATTTTCACAGACTCAATAAGATGACTTCTATGTCGTGGATCTTCTATTGGGTATTCGGTTTTCTAGTGGTAAGCTACGAGAAATTATTGTAGGACTATAATTTATGAACGACCTTTGAGCGACCGCTGGAATGACCTTGAAAATGTCCATCTACTTACTATGGGTAAATGAAGGTTATAAATTAATGCGAGGGACTAGAATTAGGATTGACATTTGAACGCTAGGGTTAGAAATTATATTCAATATTTTCATAAAGAACTGACATCAGCTATAATACCGTAATGATATTCAGCCAAATGAGTGGATGAATCTCGCGCCAAAATCAAAGACCTACTCTCTTAAATCTGATTGGTTCTTCAATAAATTATAATCCCATCATAATTATTTCATGAATCTTATTTATTCATTATGGTCCATTCAAAGAACCATTCACACTAGAAACCAGAAAGTAATCACTGAGTCTTATTCTATAGTTATATACTAATGTTAACATTTCACTTTACAGAGAGTAATATTGTTATTCTATTTCATATTACAGAAACGAAGGATCATACACACTGTATTTTGTCTTGATTATTTTGTTTAAATTCAAACCATATTAGACTATTGTTTATCTATCAATCCTCACAATTCACTAGTTCAGTTTGTCGCAGTAAATAGTTACACACAAAAAAAAATTCTATTGTTATCCATAAACCTTTTACTTTCCGAATCACTAGTATTTTAGCATAAAGTGATTGCGTAATAATGTTACTGTTCAATATTGGAATTAATTTTCAATTTCAAGTTTCCATCGTTTATTTATATTACATCGCAGATTAGTACGTTTTGATAACATACAATTCTAAGATTATATAAGGCAATTAATTATTGTCTCATACATTTCCAGTACAACTCATAGAGAAGTAGGTTGTTTGTTGAGATTTTTAGTAATTTTTTATATATAGTTGAAATCATGAGTCAATTTAAGTTAGACCACTGTGGAAAACCTTGAAGCACTGGACGATCGTCCAACAATAAGACGAAATGGCCGTCTAGTGTTTCAAGGTTTTCCACGGTGGTCTAACTTAAATAGATTCATGATTTCAATTATACAGAAGTATTTATAATAAGTGAAGTTTAATTATCATATTTGTTTCTTCAAGTGTATTTGGTTTATGGACATTGATGAGACCCGAAATGAGAGTTTCATCCTAACAGAGACCAGTTATCGATTTTATGTCATATCAAGAAAAATATTAAGAAAAATCCATGTACTATATAAATATAGTAAGTAGTATAAAAATAACTCAAAATTTCATAATGTCGTCTGTGTTTAGATACAAGAATTTCATGTATGGATAAAAAGTGTAGTTCCATCAAACCGACGATAGATGAATCTGTATTGTCGGTTGCTGTTTTAAGCCCATATACCTTATTATAGCTTCAGGACAATCCAATTTACCTACTCATCATGAGTCACGTTTTCACCATGTTAATCACTCCATTATTAACCCTGACTATGTTTTTATATAAGCGTATGTGCATGCACACTTCTTATCCTATCCACCACGTGTCTGTAACTTATTCTTGTCTGAAAATAAATATTGATTAACTCTTGATAAAAGCGAATTAGTTTAACCTCCATCTCCGATATATGTCATTTTCGCTTCGCCCTTTTTTATTCGCTTTATCCTTCTGAATTCTTGTCCAGATCAATGAATGTACAAAATATATGTGTTCGAAATCCATTCTCCTATTTGAATTATTTAAATCCCTTATTCACTAACACGGATTAAGTCATTTATTACATACGACAATAGACAGGACGTATATTTTGACAAAAGCCATTCATGCGATCAAAAAGGAATCAAATTTAGGCTACTACAAAAAATCCTGCGAAATTACTAATTTATATCTTTACCATTGAATTCAATAAGTAACGTCATTTACCATAAGAATATATAGGCTACGTTTTTATTCATATAGATTAATCTTCCAATTTACCATACATAGTTCAATCTCGAAACCACTATGAATCATAATGCATTACTTAAGATGCAGTTTACACGTTTCAGATAAATCTCGAAAAGTAGTGACCGCATTTATATAACAAAGTTCAGTTTCAGTGGACTAGAGTTTAGGCGTTCATGCGTGAGAACGAAGGCCCTGGATTCGAAGCCTGCGAGCGAGGTCGTGGATGCGCACTTCTGAGAAGCCCCACAATAGGAGAAAACGGCTTTCCAGTGCTTCCAAGTTTTCAGTGGTGGTTCAACACCACTCGGTTCATGATCTAAATGAAAAACTTTTGTTAGAATGTATTCATAGCAGACTTTAATATCCACATTTGTTAGTTAAATAAAGTTCGTTTGTTTTACAAGACCAAATGACCATAAATTTTAAGCTTTCCTATCATTTTCTGATACATAGAAATTACCTTTTTTTAAAAGTAGACGTTCCTATTCATTTGAACGGAATGAACGTTTTGATTATGTAATTAACTGACAACATAAATGAATATAGGTAGTCCATTGGGCGAGAAGTTCTACAGTATCGATCGATAATCACAAATATACTTAGAAAATATGATTATTATTAGTTAACTTCTCAAAGTAGAATGTTATAAACCGGCTTTGATATTGAAAAAACGTTAAAAGATATTCAAAAAGCATCTAACTGTTAATATGTCAATAGGATTCGATCTGCACTGAGAAGGACTTGACACATGACATTGATCACCACCTAGTGATCAATCAATTGTAAATACATTTCAATCCTACAGAAGGTCAGTCGCGACCAGGATAGCCCATTGGTAACGTCTCTGACTGTGAAGCTGGATGACATGAGATTGAGTTACTATACGAACAAATGATAAATTGTAAAGTTAAAACTACATACTTAGGTAGATTTTCCATGTGAATTTACATTCAAATTATGTAATGAATTGAATTTGTGAATAATTATTTATAATATTATGGTGACTCACATCTATCTGACAACTAGCAACAGTAGGTGATAAAAATTTACAACCTAATACTAATTTTGTGCCTAAATACATACAATTGTCTTCACTCGTGTTCTTCACTACATTACAACCTTACTATTACATCATCTTGGTTATTCTTTGTTCACATTTCCTCACAGAACTAGTACTTTAACAAAAATTTATATATATATACGACTGTACAGCTTGATAAATTCTTTGTAAAGAGATATCTTCGCTGAATTTCCTATTTTCAATATAGAAGATGTATTTGTCAATCAAAGCGTTAATTAAAAGATTTAAACTATCAACCCAGTTACATAGAACTCGTTCATATTGCAGCTAGGTAAAAGGTAAAGCCAGATTACCAAATCATTTTTTTTTTCCAAAAGTTATAGTTCCTACCATTCGCTTCAACTATTGAGGTTTAAAACTTGTTGAGTGACAATTATATATTTAAATTGATATCGTATACTTGCTAGTGACTATCTGTGATAAGCAATCTGCGCAGTTTCAGTGAGAAACAGTCAACAGTAGAATTCAACCGTAGCATATATGAGGAAGGTATCCAACGAAGACAATAGGAGATAGTTGAACGACATTTCAGATTGATCAAAGTTAGACTTGCACATGATTAAATCCCTGTTTATTACCCTAGAGCTTAAGCGTTCGCGCGCTCGACTGAAAGTTCAAGGGTTTAAACCTTGTACATTTATCATATGCCTGATTGTTAAAATCCTATTGTTCACAGGATTGGCCTACAAAAAGCAGGCTGTCAAGGATTTATTTTAGTCAGAGTAATTCCACCTAATTCAACATCTAGCTCTGAAAAAAACAATAAGGCGAATATTACAACCAGCAACGTGTAACCTAGATACAATGCATTCACATTAAATATAAATATCTGAAATATAAAATGAACAATACATGTGCATCCGTTAAAGAAGATAACAGGATTGTAGAATTCAGCAAGCCTTTTTCTTTTTATTTTTATATTAAACAAAAATTAAAAATACAATCAATTACAATCATTCTCATTAATTTATGAAAAAATACTGTCGATAACGAAGCCGAAGGACACATACATAAATACGAATTATTATTCAGTAGATAGTGACCGAAAACATTACAATTTAATAACATTGTACAAATTAAGAATAAAATAATTGTAAATTATACGTTGACTTGAAGTAATTCAATAATAACTAGGCATTAAATAGTTTGTTTCATATAAAATTAAGCTTTGAATTACAACATGTGAACATTCTGCATAGTATTATAGGGTTGACATTCAACATGCTTTTTGAATGATCTTGTCACATCCTAATTTACAGACATTATTCCACATAGCTGAGAGGCAATGAAACTGGAAGAAAGTGTAAAAAAATGCAATACATATTCCACTAGAACTGATTACTAATATTTAATCTTTAAAATTGAAATAAAAATATATAATAGATTATTACTACCATTATAATGCTTTGTAATAAATTAAAGACATTAATGACTGACTATAACTCCGCCTGTAGCTCTTCTAGATTTACTGCTGGTCCCAAGCCTGGGTAAAGAAGGAGGGTTGGGCATAGGGTTAGCTACCCCATCCCGTTGAAAAATTAATCCGCTGAAAAACGCTGACCAGAGAAAATAATTCAAACCATTTAAACTCTATCCTGGGAGTTGAAGGAAGAATTATGACGCTTCATGATGAAAGCCGAAATTTTTCGGAAGTCACAAAGCCGATGCTCCTTCTAACAACCAGAGCAACGTGGGAGAGAGGAAAGACCAGTCAAATAGCAATGGAAATGAGGAGATATAAATCGATAGTACTCGGAATCAGTGAAGCCTATTGGACTGACCAGTTGCAGTCCTAACAAATCGATGGGAAGATTCAAACAAACAATACTAAGTTGAATTTACAGAGGCATCAGCTTGTTATCAGTACCAGGAAACGTTTTCAACAGAGTGCTGCTGAATCGGATGAATGACGCAGTAGACGCCCAACTTCGAGATCAACAGGCTGGATTCCGTAAGGATAGGTCGTGCACAGACCAGATTGTGACACTACGGATCATCGTCGAACAATCTGTTGAGTGGAACTCATCACTATATATCATCTTCATTGACTATGAGAAGGCGTTTGACAGTGTAGACAAGAAAACACTATGGAAACTTCTTCGACACTATGGAGTTCCTCAGAAGATTGTCAACATTATCCAAAACTCATACGATGAACTACAGTGCAAAGTGGTGCATGGAGGACAGCTGACAGATGCATTTCCAGTAAGGACCGGAGTCAGACAAGGCTGTCTGCTCTCCCCATTCCTCTTCCTTCTAGTGATTGACTGGATTATGAAGAATTCGACATCTGAAGGGAAATACGGAATACAATGGACAGCTCAGAATCAATTAGATGATTTAGACTTCGCAGATGACCTAGCCCTCCTCTCTCATACACACGAACAAATATAAGCGAAGACAACTAATGTAGCAGCAGCCTCTGCATAAATAGGCCTCAACATACACAAAGGATAAAGTAAGATTTTCAAATACAACACGGTGAACACTGACCCAGTCACATTTGATGGCGAAACTCTTGAAGTTGTAGAAACATTCACGTATCCGGGAAGCATCGTTGATAAACAAGGAGGATCGGATGCAGATGTAAAAGCGAGGATCGGTAAAGCAAGAACAGCATTTCTACAATTGAAGAACATATGGAACTCAAGACAACTGTCAACTAACTTCAAAGTGAGAATCTTCAATACGAACGTCAAGACAGTCTTACTGTATGGAGCTGAAACATGCAGAATTACTGCATCCATTATCAAGAAGATACAAGTATTTATAAACAGTTGTCTACGCAAAATACTCGAAATTCACTGGCCGGATATTATCAGCAACAGCGTTTTATGGTAGAGGATAAACCAGCTTTTAGCTGAAGAGGAAATTAGGAAAAGACGTTGGGAGTGGATAGGACATACATTAAGGAAATCAGCAAACTGCATTACAAGGCAAGCCTTAACTTGGAATACGGAAGGGAATCGGAAAAGAGGAAGGTCAAATAACACATTACTCCGAGAAATAGAAGCAGATATGAAAATGATGAATGCTGACTGTAAAGAACTGGAAAGGAAGGCCCAGAACAGAGTTGAATGGAGAATGCTGGTGTGCGGCCTATGCTCCTCCACGAGGGGTAACAGGCGTAACTAAGTAAGCAATGATTGACTATCAAGGATGAAAGATAGATGACAAATATGTAACACTGAAGATCTATTTCAATGTTAAATTCCAAAACGACATGAACTTACGATTTCTTATGCTAGAGAAAACAAGAATTTAATATGCTCAGTCTATATGAAGTTGCACATGAATAAACTGTGAATCTAATGGATTAATCTAATATTCACATTTTGAACAGTAAACTGAGGTTGAATAGTGCTGAGTCAATGTACGACAGTTCAAATTTAGAATTATTTTTTGGGGGAAAAAATGAAGAACATTGTCTTACTTCTAAAAACCACTACATGATACTATAATATAAACATACTTAAACTGTCGTTAAGTAACTTGTGTACATGAAGCTTGAAATCCTTGAAATTATACGTTTGTCCTCCTCTTTATTTGTCGATTGATGGCTGATTAACATCCTTCCTGAATTAAATTGTCTATTGGCCATCTTAGTTGATTTTTTTTCCTTTTCAATGTCACTGTATCTCTAATCTTTGACGTTGTCCTTTTCTAATAAACAGTGGAGTGGGAGATCATGAGCATCAAAATATTGAACAAATATTTCGAAACCAATTTATCCGTTGAATCAGTCTGTACTATAACAAGGGATAATGTCATAAGGAAAGATGTATATTTCACATAGGTTTTGAGATATGAAATTTGTCAGAGATGTTCATCACCTACTCAAGTTAATAAGTGAATTATTGGAAATCAGATTTTCAATTAGATTTTATAGAAGTATGAATGTAAAGTGTATTCATGCAAATGATTAACAAACGAAGATTTCTTTAAGGAGCATGATTAATCGAAGTATAAGTTATATTATTGGACGAATATAATAGTGTTTAATCACAAAAATAGCTTACAGTTCTAAAGTGTTAAACACTAATAAGTAAGTAATAGAAAATATTATCCTTATCATAAGCGTCATTGAAAAAGGAATTTCCAACACCAAATATACAATATTCCAATGAATTTCTGTTCATCATTCATTGAAATCATAATTATTTAAAAATATAAAAAGTATTTTGTTTTTAGGTAATTCCTATACGCACCTATTCTCAGTCATCATGGTTATCTACCAGTTCAATTGTGATGATTGTTTTATTTCTTCCCATCACATATGAGAACTATTAACTACAATCCATTAGACTCGTTTTTATTGAAGTGATGAATAACGAGGGAAATATGATAGTTAATGCAGCATTCATAGTTAAGTTTCTCGATGTTGATTTTTAATGGTTATAAGTTGTATTCATAATTCACATTCACAATTACTTAGTTCAGATAAATCTAAAACACAAGAGATCATTTGCTTAAATTGTAAAGTTAGAAAATAGGTGTCTGAACGTTTGTGTAGTTTTGTAGTATAGTGCGAAAATATGAAAGAATCTAAATTTTGTTATACAACCGTAAATGGATAATTAAATTGGTTGAAGTTAGATATTAACATTATTGGATGTAGGATCAGTGTTCTAGAGGTTAAGCGTTCACGCACGATACCGGTAGGTCCTGGGTTCGAATCCAGCGTGCGAAATCGTGGTTGCACAATGCTGAGTAATTCCATATTAGAACTAGACGGACATCCAGTGCTCCAGGCTCCCCATAGCAGTTTAGCTTTAATTGACTCATGAATTCAACTATTAAATTAATATAATCTCCACCGAACCCCCTTTTTGATAATATATTTTGATTACTGAAAGTTGATATTTCATTGCATAAACTAAACAATGTGACTTCGTAGAATTTGTATTTTTAGGCTTATTGATATATCCACTGGGATAAGGTTCCAAATATGTGAGTGTTTACATCAATTTTTTCTAAACTCACTCTCATGTACCAAACATGTGAACTAAATATTTCCATGGTAGACTAAAATGGTATCTCATAATGAATACTCTACGATCAAATTGCCTTGTTCACAGATCAACATATGATGCCGAAACGTTATAATATAATAGAAAAATAAATTCTGACTAATAAAATCAACATACATTGGCAAACTGAACTATTTCCTGCGAATTGACCTATAAAAATAGAAAAAAAACACTCATTTTTAGCTTATAAACTTTTAATAAATAGAAGTTAAACATTGTTTTCCGGAACCTGCATAAATGGCAAACAATTTTTAACAACAAAATTTAAACATAATTTTTCAGTTTGATGAAAGAATACCACCATTTTAACATGATTTCATACGTGTTCTCAGGGGACATTCTGTATCGGGAGTTTATCACTAGTGTGTAATTTATGGTCATGATCAACATATGCTCACTAGTGACTAGCTTCAAGAGGTATTTAATGGAGTTCTAATGAGAAGCAGTGACCAATGGAGTTCAATCAGGTTTGTTGTGAGATAGTAACTCATGGAATACAATGGCGGATGTGTCGCTTCATTTCGTAGATTGGTTGAAGTTAGACATTAACATCGTTGGATGCTGACCGGCTCAGTGGTCTAGAGGTTAGGCACTCACGTGAGAGACTGGATTCGAATTTCGAGATGAGGGATCGTGGATGCGCACTGATTAGGAGTCCCACAATAAGACGAAACGGACATCCAGTGCTTCCAGCTTTTCCATGGTGTTATAGCTTCAATTGACTAATGATTTCAACTATTAAAATTACTACATAATATTCACAAAAACCCTTCTGATATTATGGTCATTTAATTTAAAAGTTGTAGTTTGTAATATGGTAATGAGATGATAAGGAATACTTATAGCTAAGGATGAATATTTAAAGGTTATTGTGATCTCAGATCATAACCATATCTTAATCTGAAAAAGTAGCGATTATCAGTTACACATAATTTTATTGTTTACTGTGAATAGGATGCATTGAATACTCCAGATGATTATAATCTTAATGAAACATTTCTACACTGCTTAATAGCAACATAATTGCAGCTCATGTTGTGTATGATAATATGAAAACAAACAGATAATGCTTGATTGGCAGTCATCATTTATTTGTCACAATCCTTATTCTGATGAACAACAAATCAATGTTTATGTATTGACTTAAAAAAGACAAAATCAATCTAAGGTAATTGAAGAAGATCAAAAATAAATGATTTTACACTATAATATTGTTTTCGCTCCCAATACATTCATGTTACATTTATTCTTTAATAAAACATTCACCTGGTTACTAATTAGTAATTATAGCAACGAATATCCTAAAAGACGGTTCATCTATAGCTTCTTAATAATTTTTTTTTGTTTCCAACATTTTTTTCATGGAAACATTTTTCCAACCCTATTCACACATTGAAATAATAAATAAAGATACATAGATCGAATATAAACCGTTTGACGTACAGAAAGTTCATAAACTTACAGAAAATTTTTAGCAGAAATGATGCTTCGCTTGTCTGCATGTACACCAAATCTAAAAAATAAATAAGTCAAATACGAGAATGGATTTTTGAATAGATTTATTTTGTACACTCACTGATCTAGACAGAAAATGAGATGAACAGTAGAGAGCGGAGAGAAATGACACACGGTGGAGAAGGCGTGTGTGCCAACTCCATTTAATCAAGAGTTAATCAATGTTGATAGTCAGATAAAAATAAGTTATAGATATGTGATGAATAGGATAAGAAGTGTACATACACATACGCTCATATCAAAACAGTCAAGATTGATAAGTGAATAATTAACTAGGTCAAAACATGATTCAAGAAGAGTGGATAAATTCACCTAATCAGAAGCTGGAATAAGGTACATGGGCTTGACATAGCAACCGGCACTACAATATTATTGTAATCAATCACTCAGATACTTTCACATACAGTGAAATAATTATGTATATTAATCAATAAATTATGATTCCTTACTTAGAATAAACAATAAAGCTGTCAAATACAAAATATTCATTACGATTGTTCAATTTGAGTACAGACTACAATCACCTTGTGTTCTATTTATATACCCCTTTTGTTATTCCAAATCTAATTTTGGTATCATCTTAATTGGTCCAGTAAAGAAAGTCAACCTTTTTTCATCAATATCCAAGTTGAAATACAATACTACTCAAAAATAAATAAACACAATTTATTTACAACCGCTTTATGTTTAACAAGATTTTATATCTATTGTGAATGGATTTCCATAACGCTCATCCCTGATATAAACATTAAATTGTTTATCCGAAAATAAAGTTACAAGATTATTATCTCAATGAAAATGGTGCATGTGTGCAGTGTGTGTGTGTGTGTGTGTTAATATTGATTATTATCATTAGAATTACATTACATTTTGGACAAGTTTTCATGGTACATGTTTATGTATCATCCAGATGTATGGAACATTGTTACACTTTAGCTTACTAGTATATCCGAAATTATTCACCTGTAATCTTCAATCATTACACTAAGTTCTCTTTGATAATCATAAAGAAATTAAATTATTAAAATTACAAACATATACTACTTATAAATGTGATGGACATTAAGAATACTAAATTGTACAGTTTAAATAAGAACACAGTGTGATAGATTTCATGTTCATAAGATATGTAATTCAACTCCGCCTGTAGCCCGCTCCTAAGAGGGATACTGCCGGTCCCAAGCTTCGATAAAGAAGGAAAGTTGGGCATGCGGTTAGAGACCCCATCCTGTAGAAAACTAAGTCGCTAAAAAACCGCTAACCAGAAGATATGTAATTCAGATATCTTATATGAGGGATATTTGAGAACTAACTAACCCATGTATTCACATGATTTTCAAGAAGGAACTAGAAATTGAGGCCAAGGACAGAGTCGGTTGTACAATGCTGGTCGGTGGCCTATGCTCCATTGGTTGTAACAGGTGCAAGTATGTAAGTAAGAGTACGACATAATGTGGGGGACCGGGATGACCAAACAAATGTCTGAGGAAATTAGGAGATACCATCTATCCTTCACGAAGAGATCAGGTCCAGCACCTTCCGTCTCGCGCGCAAACTTCGAACCTGTAGACGACTGAGCCGGCATCCAAAGGTTTTAATATTTGATCTCAGTCAGTTCAAATTATTTCGCGAGCACTTCCGATTGTTTTCAGTGGGTAAATGCCTGACACCTGACACGGGCTAGCTCCGCTGGTCACGTTAAAATGTTTGTGCGCAATATCAAATGTTTTGAGTTGGATTCCTGCATGCAGAATTTTGGATGATGAGGAGTCAGATACTATAATGGTGCTTCCAGGTTTCCAATGGTGATCTAACTTCTATTGGTTCATGATTTCAATGAAATTATTATGCAATGATTTTAATTTCCTCATTGTGTTTTATCTCATTGCATACGACAACTTCACTTCAATTAACTATGATCCAGTTAACACATCTTAATAACCATCTATCAAGAACTTATCCCAACTCCATTCAGTAACACAACCATCTACTTTGTTTACTCCGAAGAAGTGATTTACATTAAGTAACGAAACATGAATAATGCAATTTCTACCCATTGGGATATCAATAAATGATTTTATTAATCTACATTTTGCCTAAAACCAGTTAACAGCTTTGATAGCTCAGAATATACGTAGCATCTATAGTAAGAACGCTAGTAAATGATGAAGATCATTTCCACATTTTTCACTTTTATTGTTTATTGAATCTTTCCAGTCGTTTTTCACATCATTTTACTATTATTATCTGTACAGTTTCGTGAAAACCGAAGACTTTCTATCATTAAAGGAGTATACAAATATATATGACTGCAGTTTGATGAAATATTCCCAACACTAATAGACGATAAACAAAGATTATTATATTATTGAGACCGAACATCAGATACTTTGTTTCCTATGCAAATACACCGTGGTTTATTTTCATTATTCAGTAATGTAGGCATTTTTAGAGGCAGTAAAAACGTAACAGAAGTGAAAGTTATGTTTGAAAACAGTCAGTGACAGTTACAAGTGATTGATTGGACTTTATTCAGACGCTAGATTTGTGAAGATAGTCTATGGGAAACATCATATCTAGTTTTTATGATATTAAGAACTCATTAGAAAATTGTTTCTGTAATTTTGATGGAACCGGTGCTCTATGGTAATGTCAACATCTCGGACAGGGAAACTGAATGACTCAATCTAGTGTCCACCCGATAGTACCAGTTTATTCCAAGTACAGGTATACGTTATAGGGAAGTATCAAATAGAAAAAAATCTAGGTTCAGGGTTTCCAGTCCACTACCTTCAGCCGGGGACAGTTTGATGATTATAACCTTTCTTTCTAGTTCCATTCATTTGATTTGTTTTATGAAAGATCTGTTATACGAATTTCTTTTGAATTCTTTTTTTGACTGATTTCTCGCAGAAAATTGAGGTTCACTAATTATTCTTGCTTTTAACATTGTTTTTTTATATTTTACGACACCCTTATCTGTTCTCGTTTGTTACAATAATTTAGAATTATCAATTTCGTACAATATTGAATGGTTTTGTGGTAAGATTACTCTTTTGTATTGATTGATGTCAAGTGACTGGTTGAAAGAAACCCTGTATCTAGGTTTTTGCATACCACATTGAGATTACTGATGTACTCTGTGGGAATTGAACTATCTCTAATCACCCAGAATATCATCATAATGCACTTAGTATTGAGTGATCTTGACTAGTGGCCTCGTTACAACTCGACCGATAAAATGTGATCAGTGCTAAAGGACCATACAAGCATAAAATTAATCACCGTTCAATGATCAATTGACATAAATATTTGGTCTCTGAAGAAGACCGGTCACAATAATATTACTCACTTCAGCTCCGATAACTTTTCAATTCACAGTTACTTGTCTTAACTTTAGTTAAATAAAAACATTTCAACATGGCCGATGAAAAAACATCATATTGTTCAACGTACAAAATGCGGCATCCGTTTACTTCAATTGTATCAAATTATTATCGTGGATCGGTTGAAGTTAGACATTAACACGGTTGGATGCCGACCGGCTCAGTAGTCTAGATGTTAAGCGCTCTCGCGCGAGACTAATAGGTCCTGGCTGTGAATCTCGAGAGAAGGGATCCTGGATGCGCACTGATGAGGAGTCCCAAAATAGAATGAAACGGTCATCCAATGCTCCCAGGTTTTCCATGGTGGTCTAGCTTCAATTGACTCATGATCTTATTTATTCAAAATTTTTGGTTTATAAACAACTTAATTTAGGAACAAATATGTTTACACTGATAGAAATTAAACTTGGAATATGCTGATTTTATGCTTTGAAATGTTCATTGCAAAACCACAAGTATTATTCAAGTGAGTCTAATAACAACGAAGTTCAGTTCAAAGTGATTAGAACGTCTAAATTTGACATTTTACTAATTACGTTTTACCTTATAGTTTGTTAAACTTTTTCCCGACCTTCACAAGTAGTAAACATTCTTTCAGACATGCTATGTAGGATTTAATTTGTCCTACGGATATACCACTAGAACTGTAAACGCAATACTGGCGATACCAGTGTCTATGTGAAAGTTATAGTCAGAACAAGGACAATTTGGATCTAAACTTTATCTGCTTTTAAACGTAAAAACAATAAGATTAGTACAATAATTAAGGGGATTACAGTCATTAAGTAAAACGCACAAACATACCGACCAGTATTGCGTGTCTTATCGGAATGAATAAAAATCATGAGTCAAACTGATATAATAGGATAATAATGTCCTTCAATTGGTGGTGCCATGCCACAGGGATAGTTTACAGACACATCAGACCTGATTAACGTGAGGGGAGCTCAGGCATCAATTTGATTGGTTAGTTATGGACATAACTAACATGTTACTCATTAGACCTTTATTATTATGGTGTGTATTGCTAAGTGGATGCATGAATGTGCTTTTGGTTTCTAAATTAGTTAGGATTTTATTCAGTCATTATGTGAGTGATAGAAATGAGTAATGAATTCGTTACACTGTGATACACTCTATTCAGAAAACTATCATTCACTAAATGTGGTAGGGATAAAATCAGTTACATGGATAAATTGTTTCTTAATGTTTAATCAATTCTTCGCCCCCTTTCTCTTCTGGTTTTGACTGGTTTATGAACACGTCAACATCTGGAGGGAAGCATGGGATACAGTGGACAGTTAGGATGCAGCTGGACAATCTAGACTTTGCAGATAATTTGGCTCTTATATCGCACACGCGACAACAAGTGCAGGAGAAGACGACCAGCGTAGCAGCAGCCTCACCAGCAGTATGTCTCTATATTCACAAAGGGAAAAGAAAGATTTCCAGATACAATACAGCATGCACCAATCGAATTATACTTGACGGAGAAGCTGTGGAGAATGTGAAAACCATTACATATCTGGGCAGCATCATTGATGAACACGGTGGATCTGATGCAGATGTAAAGGCGTGGATCGGCAACGCAAGAGCAGCATATTTACAACTGAAGAACATCTAGAGCTCAAAACAACTGTCAACCAACACCAAGATCAGAATTTTCAATACAAATATCAAGACAGTTCCACTGTGTGAGGCGGAAACCTGGAGAACTACGAAAGCCATCATCCGGAAGATAAAGATGTTTATTAACAGTTGCCTATGCAAAATACTTCAGAACCGTTGGCTAGACACTATCAGCAAAGACCAAAGAACACATTACGCCGAGAAATGGAGATGGCATGAGAGGAATGAACAAAAGTTGGATAGAACTAGAAATTAAGGCCCAGGACAGAGTGGATTGGAGAATGCTGGTCGGCGCCCTATGCTCCACTGAGAGTAACAAGCTTAAGTAAGTAAGTAAGCAATAGGATTCGCAGCACAAATTATTTCAACAAGTTTCCGTTTCCTACTTCTTGGTCGATACTGACTGTAAATATTGAATGATCGCCAGTTAGAAATTAGTAGTTTAGTTAATAGACATCTGAATAATGTAAATTCTTTACGCTGCATATTGCCAGGAACCACGATTGCACCTTTTTTTAACTAGTACAATGAAATTCACTTAGTATTACCTGTTTGAATCTTTTCGTTGATGTTTAGGACTGCAACTGGTCAATCTCTTGTTGGCATATGTGCATACTGTGCGGATTGTCTTGATATTGCCTTAATTCACAAGCATTGTAAGCAATGATGGATAGTGGCCAGCAGTGGAATGGAGGACGCGTTTTTTGTCCTATTTGAGACTCGTCAGCTGGATATACCTGCATCTCAGAGTTGATGTTCACTCTGAGACTACAACCTAGTACCTTTCGCTTTAAATGCCATCGCGTTATCCCATAGTGAACATCAACTCTGAGATGCAGGTACATCCAGCTGACGATTCCCAAATAGGACGAGACGTGCATTCCATTCCACTGCTAGCTACTATCCATCTTTGCTTACAATAACGATGAATTAATTTTATTGTTAGCAATCATTTTACCATCTACAACATTGAACCTTTGTAGTACATTATGTAAACATTCTCTTCATAGGTTCAATTCATATTTCTACATTCATATAAAGCATACTTTACATACCTTATCTTTTAAAAATTTAATTCCGAATCTGTACACAAAACTAAAAAGAAACTATAATATTTACTTACCCAATTTGTTTACAATTACAGATTACAACATTAGTAAACATTAAAATATACTACTTATTGAAGTACATATGATTTATGAGTTGAATGAAACGATTCAATGTTTCACAATGAACATTCAAAATATTCTTATATTAACTTGCACACACTAATGACTGATCAAAAAAATAATAAAATATGTGTAAACAGATAGTCATGTAACATGTAATACTCACTTTGATGTGAAAATCAAAATAGTGTCAATTTAAGAAGAAAGAGAATCTCACAAAATTAATACAACATTGAACATAGTTGAATTCATGAGTTAATTAAAGTTAGACTATCATAGAAAACCTGAAAGCACTAAATTGCTGTTTCGTCTTAGTATGGGACTCTTCAGCAGTGTGTAACCATATGGAACATTACTAGACTGTGATTCTTACAGTTGGATCTAAGTTATGAATAAAACATTATCCTTGTTTAATAGGTTAATTACTATGTTGCATCTGAAAAAACAGTCAAATGACAAGTTTGATAGTTGTAAATTTACTATTTTTCAGACAAAATAATGAACACTTTCCCATCTTTGATTACCTTTATCAGTCAATATAAAACAGATATATTTTAATTCTCTGTAAATTAAGTTTGTGTGTGTTCTTGTTTTTATCGTCTTTCATATCAAGGATTGCAATTGATCATTCTTTTTTAATATATGTTGATGCTGGATACTTATAAATTATTATCTGTTTCATAGGTTAGTTTGCATAGTTGAAATCATGAGTCGATTGAAGCTAGATCAACTTGAAAAACCTGGAAGCACTGAACGGCCGTTTCGTCCTATTGTGGGACTCCTCATCAGTGCGCATCCACGATCTCTAGATTGGAACTCAGGACCTATCAGTCTCGCGTGCGAGCACCTAACCTCTAGACCGTTGAGCCTACATTCTGGGTTCCAATCTCGGGTCATGGATGCACACTGATGAGGAGTCACACAATAGGAAGAAACGGCCGTCCAGTGCTTCCAGGTTTTCCATGTTGGTCTAGCTTCAATCGACTAATGATTTCAACTATACAAATACTGAAATCTCCACAAAACCCCTTCTGATCATAGGTTAGTAACTATCTGGACTCAGTAGATTTGTGGACAGCATGTTCGATGTTTAAAACTAAATGCATTTGGTTCGAGTTACAAAATGATCACTCACATTAGGATCCATGTAAATTTACTGAATTAATCCTGTGTAGAACGAAACATATGTTACTGATTTCACTGCTAGTCGCTATTGGGCTGTACTAAGACGTTTGCAGATTATTCATAGAAATAATACGCTAAGTGCAGTTGAATATTAGATATTACTTTTTAAAATGTCTGTAACTTTGTTTGTACATTGGTTAACAATTAATTAATAACCTTACCGCTTACAATAGTGTGCAGGTTATCATGATTGATCCTCGCTCATGACTTTTCCGTCATAAAATACAATTATGTAATATTCGTTTCTGTATCTGATATGACGAACGTTGGTTCAATAGAGTAAGAATATATAAATATTGCATAGACATTTCAGAGTCATACATTCAGTGGGTCAGATAAATTATAAACAGTACGTTTCAACAAGATTTAATAAAGTAATAAATACCCTTCAGAGGTTTCAAGATTTTTTCTGAAATTCGGAGTTAATTCTCGGCACAAAAAGGAGTCAATAACAAAATTACTACAAATCAGATGGTGACATTTTATAATTCTGGTGAATATACAAACCATTTTGTGATGGTGGAGAAGATTTGTAGCTTAGGTGGATGATTTTGATTGAGTTTTGTTCTCTGAGCTGGATGGTTTGGTCGTGGAGTTTTCATCGTCCTTCTGAACGACATCATCAGTACAAACTTTGGGTAGACTTCTACTCACGACCAAACCATCCAGCTTGGAGAATAAAATTCCATCAAAATACAAGCCATTTCTCATCACTATTATCAGATGATGTTCATATTATCATTAGAGATATCAAGCTAATTTATACACAAAGTCGTAGTGTATTTATATTAATTTGTTTTGGAAATGTACCGATGACTCGATGCAAACAAAACTTACCTTCAATAGCCATCTGATAGACATTTAATGAAAAAATAATGAGTATCAAACATATCACAAGTACATTTCTACAATTTGTATTACCATACATTTATGTACGGGTTCAAAATCTATTTTGATATGAGAGTTATTAACGATAAGAATATTCTGAAGCATTTTTCAATTCGAAGAAACACTCATCGATTGATATTAAACTACCACTGAAAACATGGAAGCACTGGACAGCCGCTTCGTCCTAGCATGGGACTCCTCAGCAGTGTACATCCATGAACCTGCTAGCGGGTTTCGAACGTATGACCTTCGATCTCGCGGGCGAATGCTTAACCTCTAAACCACTGAACCAGCATCCAGTGGTGTTAATAACTAGCTTCAACCAATCCACGAAAGTGCGCGACCATCTTCCATTGTCTGAGGTAGATACCTCTCTCTACCTGACATGGATTAGCTCCACTGGTCACAGCTTCTCACTAGAACTCCGAGAATTCCTCCACAAAGCTAATCACAAGTGAGCACATGATAATTATCAGTATGGGGTTGTGGAGACTTTTAAGTTTTTGGTTGAGATCATGAATCGACTAATGTTAGACCACCATTGAATACCTGGAAGCACTGGATGGCTGTTTCGTCCTATTATGGGACTATTAAGGGACTAGTAATTATATTCATTTTAATGGCTCGTTTTCAAATCCCATCCATCTAAAATAAATATCTCTCATGGAAATTACAATGATGCATTAACACAAGATACGTACATTTAACCACAAACGTCACATAGTTCTGAGTGTAAAATCAATCGATAATACTGAAAAATCAGTAGATACTGTCGTAACATTGTGATCTCAAAATAAGGGAACATTTTAAATTCAATTGGTATTGTTTGTTTGAATCTTCCCATTGATATTTAGAACTGCACCTGGTCAGTCTCTAATGGGTATATGTGCATACTGTGCGTATTGCCTCGATATAGCCTTAATTCACAAGCATTATAAGTAAAGATGGATAGTGGCCAGCAGTGGAATGGAGGAAGCGCTTTTTGTCCTATTTGGGACTCGTCAGCTGGATATACCTGCATCTCAGAAACATTTTATTTAAATTAATATTATTTATACCAATATACTTATGCTAAAACATTCAGAAACCTAATATATCTCTTAGAATAGCGAAAATGTAGTTAATTAGAAGAGCTAATTTTTTGACAAAATAGAGTTTGATAAACTAAAGCTTAATATTACTATAGAGATCTAAATACTGGACAAGTATCTATAAACAACAAACTTGAATATATATTTTTTAATCTGACTATCAAAGATTCAATTATTTTAATGATTTTCTTTGAGTTTCATAAAGGTAAGTTTTCTTTGAAGGAATTCTAATTAATCTATAGTTTATGGTAAGGTAACAAAAAAGTTACCAAACATATTGGGGGGCAAAATCCGACTCACACGTCCTCGTCGTGCCTCCCGGATCATGGGACTGTTTCCATGAACTAATTTGAGCCGTTAATCGTGGATGGTCAAGATCGGCCTAATCAGCCACTCTACCAATACCAAAAAAAACGATTACGAATGCTACAAGGAGTCATTGCATAACTATTGACGGTTCAAAAAGAGAGGTAAAATAAAAAGAGTCTGCCTAAATAAAAACAAAAACAAAAAGACAAAAAAGAGTTCTGTGTGAGTGTTATGTAATGGTTTTGAGCAAGCAGTGCAGAAACAGCTATCCCACCCCGGTAGTTGTGTCGTGTTTTGATGTAGCACTCTTCACCAGAAGGGCCTACTAGGCTTCATCATTCTATATGGCTGGAAGGGGTAACCAAACATATTACCTTTCAAACGTAGTAATTGTTTTGGTTGAATATAGTATGTTGATACTACTGATAATTCAAGTCGCTTCACTATAAACTTAACTGAATATCTGCTTATCTTTCTCAAATCTGATGTTCGTGAGTAATGATTCATTGTTAATGTAATACATTCAACCTGTCCAAATCAAACCATACTTGTTAAAAAAAAGATCAAAAGTAAAAGATATGTCTGTTTATTAACCAACTACCTTGTCAAGAGCATTTCAGATGACCGTTTGTCAGTATCATCTTGATATTTCTTTGCAGGATTTTTATTCTGCAGACATTCTATACTGAAATCTTACCTTCAGAAAATTTTTTATGCTGTCTAACTGATACTTAACGTAAGAAATATAATTGAGGTTTCAGTTATCAGCAAGTAAATAAAATCTGCAAAAAACAATAAAATAGGTCAATTATTAACGACAATTCAGCGAAGAGAACTTCCTCTTCGATGATATCATTTACTGCATGTGTACGATCGTGTTTATTGTGGTACAATACAACATGCGCCAATCGAATTACATTTGACGGAGAAGCTTTGGGGGATATCTTGGCGGCATCATTGATGAACACGGTGGATCTGATGCAGATGTGAGGGCGAGGATCGGCAAAGCAAGAGCAGCATATTTACAACTGAAGAACATCTAGAACTCAAAACAACTGTCAACCAACACCAAGGTCAGAATTCTCAATACAAATGTCAAGACGGTTCTACTCTATGTGGTGGAGACATTGAGAACTATGAAAGCTATCACCCAGAAGTTACAGGTGTTTAATAACAGTTGTCTATGCAAAATACTTCGGATCCGTTGACCAGACACTATCAGTAACGTTCTACTGTGGGAGACAACAAATCAGATTCCAGTGGAGGAAGAAATAAGGAAGAAGCGCTGGTAGTGGATAGGAAACACTTTCAAAAAATCACCCAACTGCGTCACAAGACAAGACCACACATGGAATCCTCAAGGTCAAAGGAGAAGAGGAAAACCAAAGAACACATTACATTGAGAAATGGAGACAGACATGAGAAGAATGAACAAAAAATGGATAGAACTAGAAAGGAAGGTCCAGGACAGAGTGGGTTGGAGAATGTTGGTCGGTGGCCTATGCTTTATTGGGAGTAACATGCGTAAGTAAGTAGTATATCTCTAAAAAAGAGACTAAATCATAGTGTTTCAAGATTCCAAATATCAAAAGAAAATTACGTAACAGTCTACGTGTCATGATAAGGTAGTATGGTAAAAGTAATTTACAAATCAGAAATATTAGAGATCGCTGATAGTTTGACAGGTCGGGAGAAGAAACGAAACGTGTGGAGGTAATAGTAACAACTGTATAATAATTCTGAAAAACTGTACGGCAATTATAATCACTATTTATTGATCAAAAGATGCGTTAGTTTCATAACAGAATGATAAGTTACACCTATTACTGTTACACTCAGACTTCAAACATAAACTGCTAAGATGATGAGACCACTGTAGTGTGTACACTTGGATTCATGCTCTTTGGGCTCCGAA
Organism: Schistosoma rodhaini; assembly: GCA_944470415.2. NCBI lineage: Eukaryota > Metazoa > Platyhelminthes > Trematoda > Strigeidida > Schistosomatidae > Schistosoma > Schistosoma rodhaini. The sequence goes on from OX104040.1 coordinate 7,561,906, forward strand.
TCGTTTATTTAAGTGGATTATTTTCAATGATAATTCTGATCCGCCAACGTACACAGAATTAATGAGATGTTCCTGTATTGAACTGTAAAGTGTTTATCACTATCTTGCTAAAAGCAAAGCTGAATAATGTTCTACGATGTGCTGATAAGACGTTCATCATTTCAAAAATTGTAGTTGTTTGTATTAAAAAGTAAAACTTTACGAAGATGAATTTCCCACTGATACTGCATTCAACGAACACACAGGTGGGGAGAACCAATTTATTATTTCACAGAAAATTACAGAGTTCTTTCGTAAATTGTGAAAAACAATCTTCCATCAATTATCTCACTCTTCACTTTTTCTTCACTGTTGGTACAATTACTCTCTGTTACTGTCCCCTTCGATTCGATCTTTCTAACCTTCTGCTACCAGACATTCCACTTCTGATTGATGTTATACACTACTAATGTCTGTCAACATAGGTAGCATACACCACAATACTAGTAAAATATAATGGTGCAACAAAACAATCAGATTAAATAGCTTGTTTAACTAAATATGATACTGAATCTATTAACTCAAATTCTTTCGCAGTTCAGAATATATCCTGGTTAATGAGTTATATCCTATTACTTTAAATGAAAAGTTTTATTATTAAAAACATAAAATTGATTGTAGTTGCCGAGTTTAGGCATAAACTAGAAAATCCACATTTGATTTATATACACAAGTTAGTGAATGGTTGCTAAACTTCGTAGATCGACTGAAGTTAGACATTAAAACCATTGGATTCCGACTCAGCGGTCTATCGGTCAAGTGCTCGCGCGCGAGACTGGTAGGTCCTGAGTTCCAATCTAGAGATCGTGGATGCGCACTGATGAGGAGTCCCACAATAGGACGAAACAGCTGTCTAGTGCTTCCAGGTTTTCCATGGTGATCTAGCTTCAATTGACTAATGATCTCAACTATATAAAATTACTAAGATCTCCATAAAACCCCCTTCTAATACACAAGTTTATCTGAAATCTGAATTCATATAAACCCAATTAGTTTGTGTTAAGAAAACAATATTCTACATAGATATCAGTACTCAAGTACATTGTTGCTTGCAAACACATAAACACAATCTATTTACAATTTAATTTGTTTTAAACTCATTTAAATGAAGATGGAAATTTGAAATTTCACGTTTTTGAAGTTGTGAGTTTTCCTTTTAAGATATTAAATATCTTGTAGTGTCAGTTACTATGGTAAACCCACATAGCTTAATCTATAGCTTCTGGACAGGTCAATTTATCCATTCTTCTTGAGTCATGTTTTGACGTAGTTAATTATTCACTTGTCAACCTGAACTGTTTTTAAATGAGTGTATGTGTAAGTACACTTCTTATCCTATTCACCACATGTCTGTAACTTATTTTTATCTGATTATAAATATTGATCAACACTTGATTAAATGGAGTTGGCACATAGGCCTTCTTCACCGTGTGTTATTTCTCTTCGCTCTCTTCTGTTCGCTTTGTCCCTCTGATTGTCTATCCAGATTAATCAGCGTACAAAATTTACTTCACTTCAATCAACATAACTGAACAAAATTCAATTTCATTTCTATATGATAGAAAAGAAATGTAATTTCATATTTTATCTCAATCTCTATTCACAATCAATTTTCTATGAAAATAAAATTCAAATGTAAGTATTCACATCAAATCACATCAGTTTGAGCTCAACTGACTTTAACTAATCAAATTACAACAATGCATCACTGCCAGCCAATTAACAGAGTATTAATGACAGCTCACTAATGACTGACCATAAGATTTTTTTCCTGGGGTTCTAGTGAATAGATGTGGTCAGTGGAGCAAAATCGTGTCTGTTGTGAGGCAGTTACTCACTGAAGACTGGTGGACAGTCGCACAATATTGTGGATTGGTTGAAGTTAAACATTAACATCGTTGGATGTCGGCTCAGTGGTGTAGAGGTTAGGCCAATAGGTCCTGGGTTCCAATCTCTCAGGGCAGGATCGTGGATGCGCACTTCTGAGAAGTTTCATACTGGGACAAACCGGTCATCCAGTGTGTTCAGGTTTTCCATGGTGATCTACCTTGAATCAGTGTATGAATTCAACCATTAAAAAGACATATAAAACAAGTGAGATGGAAATATTCAATATGATATGTATACATATGTATAGTAAGAAAATGTATCCCATTTTAGCATTGGATCTATTGGATCTATCTATCTTTTTTATTGAAACTTTTGCTTTAACCATCCTTCTTTACCTCAACCAACACCAAGGTTAGAATTTTCAATACAAATGTCAAGACAGTTCTACTGTATGGGGCGGAGACGTGGAGAAATACGAAAGCCATTATCCAGAAGATACAAGTGTTCATCAACAGCTGTCTGCGCAAAATACTTCGGATCCGATGGCCAGACACTATCAGCAATAAATTACTGTGGGAGACAACAAACCAGATTCCAGCGGAGGAAGAAATCAGGAGAAAGCGCTGGAAGTGGATTGGGCACACCTTGAGGAAATCAGCTAATTGCGTCACAAGACAAGCCCTCACATGGAATCCTGAAGGTCAACGGAAAAGAGGAAGACCAAAGAACACATTACGCCGAGAAATAGAGACAGACATGAGAAGAATGAACAAGAACTGGATAGAACTAGAAAAGGAAGCCCAGGACAGAGTGGGTTGGAGAAAGCTGGTCGGCGGCCTATGCTCCATTGGGAGTAACAGGCGTAAGTAAGTAAGTAAGTATCCTTCTTTACCATTTAGAATCACGTGGCTACCGAAATGTTCCTTTGTTCTTGTTGTTATGTAAATTAACTATCTACTGAGTTGATTCCTATCACACTTATTTATAATATAAACAATGAAGACTTTATAAAACAATTAAAACAAAAGAAAGAAAGCATCTTTTTGTTGTCTAGATAGTGAATATTAGCAGAATACATTCTATTCAATTGTTGTTACATTTATGGTAAAACGTTTTATAGCCTATGTGTATAACATTGGTACATTTTAGCTTACTAGTATACCACATATTGTTCACTTGTAATTATCATTATTTACATTAAGTTCCCTTTGATCATAACAATTAAATCTAATTTATTAATGGACAGAAAAACAAACAAACAAATTATTTGAACAGTATGAGAAATTGAAATCACATTATAATCATTCAGTTTAAACGAGAACATTGTAAAAATTTAATGTCAATATGATATGTAGAAAGTTCTAAGATGGTGGTTGGAGAGGGTCAACAGGAAACCCTGGGACCGAGTTTGTCGCTAATTGACACTCGTTAGCAAGATGTGTCTTTAATCTTGAGGGAACTGGTGCTCATTGACAGATTCGATCCCGTATCACTCAGCTTCACAGTCAGAGACGTTACCACTGAGCCGTGACCGACTTCCTGTAGGACTGAGATGTAATCAAAATTGATTGATCACAGGGTGATGATCAATGTCATGTGTGTCAAGTCCTTCTTAGTTCAGGTCTAATGCAAGTTCTAGAAATCCTTATTGGAATATCGTATGTTCCTAATGTAGAGGGTATATTGTATTATTAGCCAAATTTGTGACACTGTTTAATCATCATAATTTTGAAGAAATATCCCTTATATAATTAATGTTTCATTGTAAAATATTAGATAAAACTAATATATGCCTATATGAAACTACGTTTTAAAAAGTGATCAAAATAGACAACAAAAAATAAGTTATATTCATTTTTAGTTTGAGGTTGTGGAGATTGTTGAATTTCATTAAAATCATGAACCAATTAATGATAGACCATCATTGGAAACTTGGAAGAACTGGATGGCCATTTCGTTCTAGTATTTGACTCCTCAGCAGTGTGCATCTACACGCAGAATCCGAACCCAAGATATTTGGTCTCGAACGCAAGCGCATAACCTGTAGATCACTGAGCCGGCATCCAACAGTGTTAATGGTTAACTTCATTCATTTGTTAAGTTCATTGGAATCAAAAACTAACGGTGTTTTATTGGATTTCAATTAAAATGAAAAACTGTATCAATTTTGGTGATTAAATTCACTTAGTATTGTTTGTTTGAATCTTCCCATCGATATGTTAAGACTGCAACTGGTCAGTCTCTAATTGGCATATGTGTATACTTTGCGTATTGCCTCGATATAGCCTTAATTCACAAGCATTATAAGCAATGATGGATAGTGGCTAGCAGTGGAATCCAGGACGCGCGTCAAGTCCTATTTGGGATTCGTCATCTGGATGTGTCTGCATCTCGGAGTTGATGTTCACTCTGGAACTCGAACTCAGTACCCTTCGCTTCATACGCCATCGCGTTATCCACTCAGACTTGTTATCCATTGGTGATTGGTTTAATTTGATATAAAATAGAGTTCATAAAGATGGTAATAATTTAATTTAATGTAAATTGTTCGATTATATTAAGGAGAATAATTTGAGAAATTGGTCTATATTTCGGTACATAAAATGAAAATCTCCCTGATCACTATTGATTGCATCATTTATTTCATTAACTTCATAACAGAAAGATAGAGAATGTTAAGTTTAAGGATACTTACTATGTTTTCAGGGCTTTTATAGCTCGAAAAATATTTGTAACCATATAATGATATTACCATAATAAGTTGTTTAAAGAGGTAAGCCTTATTCATAAAAAGACTTCACTTGGTATGGTTTGCTTGTATCTTCGCATTTTTGTTTAGGACTGCAATTATTCAGTCTCTTGTTGGCATATGTGCATCCTGTGCGGATCGCCTCGATATCACCTTAAGTCACAAGCTTTATAAGCAAAGATGGATGGTGGCTAGTAATGGAATCCAGAACTCGCAAACAACATCAAGTGAATTTAAAGTTCACTTTATTGTACAAGCAGGTGGCTATCAGGACTCAATTGCTAAGTGGATAACGTGATGGAATTTACTGGGTTCGAGTCCTAGAGTGAACATCAAATCTGAGATGCAGGTACATTCAGCTGACAAGTCTCAGATAGGACGAAACGCGCGTTCCGGATTTCGCTGCTAGTCACTATCCATCATTGCCTATAAAGCTTGTGACTTATTCATAAAGATGTTTGATAAAAATGTAGTATAAATATAGGAACTAGTTTACAAGACATTCTTAGACCTAAGTTTTGAACCATCTAGTACTCATCAACAAGGTGTGCTTGTAATCTCCCAAGGACTGACTCCCCCTGTAGGGTGTGAACTATCTCCAAACACCCAATACTTAAACATAATGTAATCAAAGCCGAGTCATTAAAACTAGTAGCCACATTGCAAGAAGATTAATAGAACTCCATCATTAAAGAACTAAACAAGAAAAATGTTGTTCACTAATCACTAACCAGTTAAGGCAAACGTCTAATGTCTACAGAAAATCATCCAAAGCATGAATACCTCAGTAGTAATGTTATAGACTGGGTGACCAGGGGGAATCCTGAAATCATCAGTTTCCTCGAGAAAACAAGTAGGGCTTGTTGACGTTCAAGGAGTTAAAAATCCACTTTTGTCAGTGAGTTTTATAATCCATTTTCTCTTGAGACATCAGTTAAGCAGTTTTTACGTAGAACTTCTAGATTCCCTGCAAATTTGTGTGTAGGCCAAAGGATACATTTTCGAGTACAAGCAATGTAATGAATTAGCTAAAATAGTAATTTCTCAGGAAAGTGATAGATCAAAATCCTAGATTCTAAAAAGAAAGATTAGTTTCTACAGTCTATCACTAACTCTTTATGTATAGAATATCACTCATGGCCCCTGATTCAAAAGTGACAGTAGGATTTTAGCACTTCGATGGATTCATCAGTTTGAGTCACCAAACAAAACGTGGTGATTTTATGTGACATGTATATCCGTATTCTTACTGCATGTATCTAGGTTGGTTTTATTGCTATCGTGAGCAAATTTACGTCACGAAATCGGAATTTCAAATCATTGTCCAAGGCTATGTTATTATCAGTACATGAAGAGCGGTATAAAATGATAAAACAGTAATTTCATTTGACCAATTTATTTCCCTATCGAGATGTTGAAGCAGAAATATTCGATAATGAAATATGATCGTACTATATAATAAGTAAGTAGTATAATTTTGATCAAGTTTTGTTCTGTGAGCCGGATGATTTGGTCGTGGAGCAATCATCGTTCTTCTGAACGACATCATCAGTATAAACTTTAAGCAGAAGTGAAGTGTTTGAATTTCTCTTCATGTGTTTCACAGCTTGTCTTTTACACCTCGATGTTGATTGATAATTATTGACCTTAAACATATCATTGTTTATTTCTTCGTTTTGATTGTATCTCCCATTGGTTTGAGTTTTGATCCTATGTTTGTGTATAATTTTTCTGATTGGTTGATAAATTGGATTGATTTCAATGTGCCTGTTGATTGCTGATTGACCTGAGTGCAAAGCTTTTAAAAATTCTCCGGTGTTTTCGTAATTGCCTCTACCCAAGACCTCCACATTTTGCCAGTCGAATGCGTGTCCGCAGTTATCCACGTGCATTGATATAAGTGATGACATGTCATGGCATTTGACTGCTAATTGATGTTCATGCAGGCGAAGATGAAGAGGGCGTCCGCTTTGTCTGATTTAGTGTTTTTCTCATTTGGCACAATTTATTTTGTAGATGTTGTTTGGTTTTTCTTCTTTTGTCATTTCATCTTTTGGTTTGCATCTGATTGAATGGCCGGACTTTTTTGATTCGTGCGAAACACCTATTCTGAAGGTTTTCAAAAGTTCTCTGGTCGTTTCTGATATACCTTTTATGTATGGTAGGGTGATCTGAATTTATTGAAGTGAAGTAAAAAATAGAACAAAACTATGAATGTATCCATTGCTTATCAACTTTGACCAAATGAACTTATTTATACGTAGGTACTAAAGCAAGTGCATAGGAATAACAAAATGACTAGTGTCTATATGCTTTGTCTAACATATTTAAAAGATTCCTTTTTTCAAAAGTCACAATATCAAACATTAAATTCATTTAGTAATGTTTGTTTGAGACTGACCAGTTGCAGTCCTAACACATCGATGGGAAGATTCAAACAAACAATACTAAATGAATTTAAACTTCACACCATCGCACAAGTAAGTGGCTAGCAGGACTCAGTGGCCGAGTGGATAACACGATGGCGTTTGAAGCGAGATTTCATATCATAAAGAAAATTCAGAAGAGATCAGAAGGATCTTAAATATTCAAAATGTAAAAGTATCCTTCTGAACTAACAATATCCTAAGATCCAAGCCAGTGAGAATCAAAGATTCGATAAAAAATGAGGAACAAGAAAATGGTGTATATGAGATCAAATATAGTCACTGTAATGCTACATATGTAGGTGAAACATCAGGACAACTGAATTTGAGGGCGAAACGACAAAAACTGTGCTTAAGACACATTCCTCAATCCTCAGATCATATTATAAAAAAACTAGAAAACCATTCAGCGATGGCATTATACTCAATAGAGTCAGGCTATACAATTGATTTCAATGACTTAAAAATCCTACAGAGAGGTTTTAGTCCTTACAAAGAGAGACCAACAGCTGAAGCCTTGAAAATATAGGGAAATCCAAACAGTATTATTAGGCTAGATGAAGTAGCTGCCCATAATAACTTATAACTGATAAGTAAATCTGAGCTCCTAATCTCATTATATCAGTTGGTTTATCTGAATACATGATGAACGATTAACTTGAACAGTACAATAATACTATAGCAGCTCACGTACAATTGAGCTTGTTCGTGGATAAATCGGTTAGGCCTTTTTGTTAACTTATTTAGTGGACAGTCATTCGTACAACAACAACCTATCTATACTAATGTACTTTTATCATATACTGCCTACGCATATATTCATTTTGCTAGCCTTACTATTAGTCGCTTAATTGATTCGATGACTCATGCATTTCCATTTGTGTATGTATGTACATCCTAATCCTGATCATTTACTCGCTTACTCGTTTACTCATCTACCCGTTGCCTCGATTGCTTGCTCATTCGACTGGTAGAGTCACTCACTTGCTTTACGGCACTACTCTATCATGCTTGCTTAATGTGTCTGTAATTTTGAATATCTATGTTTGGTTCAATAACAAACGCATTCAACACTTCATATTTGCCTTTTGGTTTATACACCATTGGGGCGTTATCGAGTGACGGTTATCAGGACGAACAATATACGAAGCGTAAGGATAATATCGAATATCAACCACCACAATACAAACATTCATTTTTCTATTCTTACTTTGTTTATTTATCTTCATTTTATGCATCCTATTGACATGTTTGACTTGCAAACCTATGTGCTTTCAACAAATTGGTTATAGGCGGCACAATATTTCCACACAAACGCATACACAAAGCTACATGGATCTCACGGGACCATACCACAGAGAACCAGATAGATCACATCTGTATCAACAAAAAATTCCGAAGATCAATGGAAGATGTAAGAACCAGGAGAGGAGCTGACATAGCTTCAGAAGCACGGAATACAATGGACATCTCGTAATCAATTAGATGATTTGGACTTCGCAGATGACCTAGCCCTCCTCTCTCATACACACGACCAAATGCAGATGAAGACAGCAAATGTAGCAGCAGCCTCCGCATCGATAGGTCTCCACATTCACAAAGGAAAAAGCAAGATTCTCAAATGCAACACGGAGAACACCAACCCAATCACACTTGACGGCGAAACTCTGGAAGAGGTGGAAACATTCAAGTACCTGGGGAGCATCGTTGATAAACAAGGAGGGTCGGATGCAGATGTAAAGGCGAGGATTGGCAAAGCAAGGGCAGCATTTCTACAATTGAAGAACATATGGAACTCAAAACAACTATCAAAGAACTTCAAAGTGAAAATCTTCAATACGAACGTCAAGACAGTCCTACTGTATGGAGCTGAAACGTGGAGAACTACTACGGCCATCATCAGGAAGGTACAAGTATTTATAAACAGTTGTCTACGCAAAATACTCAACATCCACTGGCCGGATACTATCAGCAACAACGTTTTATGGGAGAGGACAAACCAGCTTCCAGCTGAAGAGGAAATTAGGAAAAGACGTTGGAAATGGATCGGACATACATTAAGGAAATCACCAATGTGCATCACGACTCAATCCCTAACTTGGAATCCGGAAGGGAAGCGGAAAAGAGGAAGGCCAAAGAACACACTACGCCGGGAAATGAAAGCCGATATGAAAATGCTGAATAGTAACTGGAAAGAACTGGAAAGGAAGGCTCAGAACAGAGTTGAATGGAGAATGCTGGTGAGCGGCCTATGCTCCTCCACGAGGGGTAACAGGCGTAAGTAAGTAAGTAATTGACATGTTTGACTCACATCATCTATAAGAATTCACTATTATCTTCAAAACTTCACCGATCAGAAGTGATAAACAATTCATGAAATTTCTCACATCTCAGATTCACTTACAAATGTACACAATCTATTATCTTCAAACACTTTTCATTACACACCAGATGTCTCAAATACTTACTTTCAACATTGCTAACATGATTGGATGATCGTTCAGTATAGAGTTAATTGGTGAATCACTTATCTATTTATTTCCTATAATTTTGATGTTTGACTATATTTCCTTGAAAAAGAATGGACCAGATTACCAAAAGAGAGATGTTGGATTTACGTAAACATTAATCGTGGATGAGCACTGCCACTGAGAAGTCCCACAACAGGACGAAACAATCGTCCAGTGCTTCCAGGTTTTCCATGATGATCTAGCTTCAATTGACTCATAATCTCAACTATATATAAACGTTAATCGTTAAGATTTTACAAATATATTTTCCCTCATTAATGTCTTACACTAACTCAATGCCCAATTACTATGAAATGATTCGTTTAAATTTCAACGAAAGTTCTTGTATATAATTTTATTGCTTATCATTCTTGCTTAATGTGTCTGTAATTTTGGATATCTGTGTGTAGTTCAATAATAAACGCAATCAACACTTCGTATTCGCCTCCTGATTTATACACCGTTGGGACGTTATCCAGTAACATTTACAATAACCATCTTAAGCTTGTATGAATCTATTTCAACCATATCATATATATTTAATCGGTCAATTGAACAAAGAGACAATCCAAACTAGGTATCTATATAAAAAGACTAATTCTCAGAACTGGATTCAGTGTTTAAATTAGTAATTAGTGCTTGGTATTTATAACTTTCCTTCTTTGGTTTTTTGAGTTGACATTTTATGAAATTCACAATTTAGATTTGTAAAATTATTTCGAAATGGATAGATGAATTTCGCGCCAAAATCCAAAATTTTCTATCTGATTGGTATGTTCATAAATGATAGTCTTGCCAAGTTAGTGTCAGTTGGATAAAGCGGTTAACTTGAAGGTAACAAAACTTGGAAGAAATAATTTCATTATAGGTAATGCGATCAAAACGATCAAATTCTGATCTTTGGAAATGATTCTATAAAGTGTGTTTTGTGATAATAGATGCTGATTATATTACCTGGTCATATAATAAAATCTTTGTAATCAAACTATCCATTTCAGGGGATTTAGGGTTACATATTAATACCTTCCACAAATGTACTATTTATACGATGACCCTAGACACATTGTCTTAGTGTATATACAAAATCTCCATAATTTCATTTCAAAATAGATAAACAGTAATTTCAACATAAACTTATGAAAAAATAATACTAAAACCTACAGGGCTTTTCCTTGTACACAGGTTCTAGTATCTTGAAGGAACAAATGGCGTGTGAACCAATCGTTGGTCATCGGCTACCATGGGACTGCATCTCCTAACGATGCTCCACTGCCTTGTGGATCAGACCTTTAGGTCAAAGGCTCAAGGTGTGGCCCCCTAAGAAAACCACCTGCTTCAGTTTGGGCACCTGGACAGTATCACAGCCCTCATACAAATCAAATGAGATTTGTGTGGCGCATATGTATTCGGTGCCCCTTTGTACCAATATTTATGTGTTCAAATAAATAAATAAAATCTATTAATCATGATTCTAGGTTCTTGATCTTGTGGTAAATTGTTTTATCTTCATTGAAATGCTTTGATTAATAAAAACAATTTCAAACATTTACAATGACCATCTTAAACTTGTATAAATCTATTTCAATCAATTGAACACCGATTATACTTGAATATAATAAGAGACAATCCAAACTAGGTACCTATGTAAAAAGACTAATTCTTAGAATTGGATTCTGTTATATGCCGAAGAAATTTATGAATAGTAATTTTGAGGACTATTTATGGACCAATATTATATGTATATTTCCTATTGTATAATTATCAGAAGGGTTTTTTTGTGGAGATTTAGTATTTTCATAGTTGAAAGCGTGAGTCAATTGAAGCCAGACCACCAAAGAAAACCTGGAAGCATTGAACGGCCATTTCGCCCTATTGTGGAACTCCTCAGCAGTGCACACCCACGACCTCGCCTCGCGAGATTTGAACCCACGACCTACCAGTCTCGCGCCGGAGCGCTTAACCGATAGACCACTGAGCCGGAATCCGCTGGTGTTTATGTCTAAATCAAACCAATCCACGAAGCTGAGCAACCGTTCACCAATTGTCTTCAGTGAGTTCCTATCTTACAAAAGACGTGGTTTGAACTCCACTGGTCACTGCTTCTCACTAGAACTCCAGGATTTACCTCTCAAAGTTAGTCACTAGTGAGTATATGATTATTATTATTATCAGAAGGGGTTTATTGTGGAGATTTAATATTTTCATAGTTTTTAAGTAACTCAACTATTCATATTCATGTTTCTTTTATTATAAGTTTCATTTTGACCTATAGACTATTACTGTACGATTTATCATTCTTGAGTTATCCCTAGTCCACTAATTACTGCTCCCCCTATTCACAGCCACATTTGGCCAAATCTTGTTTCCTATTTTATGGTACGATGTAGTCTATCTGATTCATATTGCAGAGGTTGTTATTGGTGTTCTAGACTTAACTGACTGGACTAGGCAGATAGCAGGACCGACAACTATTCAAGACTGCTCATAAGGGTTTCGTGTATCATTGGTCCGATTGATAAGATCACCGCTCTCTAATAGTCGGGTACATGTTATAACAGATTCAGTGTTTAAATTAGTAGTTAATGCTTAATATTTATGATATTTCATGTGTAAATAACTTTCCTTCTTTCGTTTTTTTTTTTGAGTTGATATTTTTGCGAAATTCACCATTGTATGTGTATATGACATTTTCACATATGAATTCCATTATAATGATGATGATCTTTTTTCTCAATGGAAGCACAATTACGTTGCTCCCTGAGATTCCATAAATCTTATTTGTCCGTTTGTTTTTTCTTACTTCAAAATGATAAATTATTATTGAACAACAAGTTAATGGATCGTTTGTTTATTTGTTTCCCCACCCCCGTTTAGATAATTTTTTTTCGTTTTTTTGTTTCTCATATTGTGTTAGTGTTGATTCTTTATTCCCTAATGTATAAATGTCATAGAGTAAGTTGAATTATCTATTATATCAGCTATTAAGTTTATTAGAAAATTCCAGAACCACACGTACACTTTATTTATAGTAATCGGTTTGGTTTACTTAGGTGAATTGATAAAGTTGTATAGTAAAACTCGGGTTTCTATGTCAAATCTTCTATGTTACCATGTCATATTGTTACATTATGTATTCATAACAGGGGTAAATGAATATTTGATTGGCATTAGTATATATATATATATATATATATATATATATATATATTGCTTAGATTGATGATTTGATTGTTCATGTCATATACTCTTACAACAAACTGTAGTTTAGTCTACTTATATCCATATAAGTACTATATGGCGATGGTCAGGCATAGAATGTATTTTGATAGAAGATCGGTAAGGAAAGAACTCAGATGAAGCGTATTTAGTAGGAAAATGCATGAACAGTGGAATTAGAGAAGATGAACGGATATTTACAGAAGGAACAGTCAAGATGGAGATGATTGATTGTTATTTTGCAAATTGGTTATCAGAATTTAGTGAGATAGTCTTTAATTTGTGCTTAAGTACATTCGATTGTCTTCCAGTCGTGTTCTTGTTCATTACAAAACTATCCCTTTTTTATTATCATTCTTCATTTTAACATAATACTTCATACAATAAATCCAGCTTTCATATCTTCGTAGATACACGCTGAATAAACAAAGCAATCTTTAATCAAATAATTATCAAAACTATACATTATAATGTAAATTCTAGTCATGTAATGAAATCTTAGTATAATCCGCTTAACTGTATGATGAAATTAGCTTATATAGTTGAAATCATGAGTCAATTGAAGCTAGACCAACCATAGAAAACCTGGAAGCACGGCCGTTTCGTCCTATAGTCGGACTCCTTAGCAGTGCTCATCCACGATCCCGCCTCGTGAGATTCGAATCCAGGACCTATCAGTATTGCGCGTGAGCGCTTGACCACTGAATCACTGAGCCGGCATCCAATGGTGTTAATGTCTAACTTCAACCAATTAGGTTATTCAACAATGTAAACCGGAATTTTACCTGAAACAATCAATAAATAGTCTAACCCCAATAGTTTATTATAAAATTCATAATATACAAACTTATGTATGAATTTTCTTTGTTTACCTTTGATTCTCAACTTATAAACTTACTACTCTTTGCTAATAGGTGTGATATCTAATATTATATTGCTTAGCCTATGATGATTTCAATGTACATGTTATAGCTGAAATAGCTTAACTCTTTATTATATCGAGTGCCTGAGTGCTCTGTTAATATATGTGACGTGATGATGTCACCGATTGGAGAGGAGTGAATTATCAATCAGAGAAATGATAAGCAAATGCCCTATGAGCAGTCTTGAGTACTTATCAATCCTGCTTTCTGCCTAGACCATCCAGTTAACTATAGAGCACCAATAATAGCCTCTGCAATATGATTCATTATCCTCAAACATACTCTGTTTATATACCAAACAAACTGACAACATAGTAGCATAAAATAGTATCCTGGTAGCACTGAATTAGACTTTTCATAACTTAATTCTTAAGAATGTGGTTCTCAAAGGTATATCCTAAAATTTCTATAATAACCTGAATACTTTGTAGTGACCGGCCAGTCTCGATAAAAACACGATTGGAATAATAGAAACAATTATTATTATTGTAACCAATTGTACCAGAGATTGTTTTACTGTATTTGTTTAACTGTATCAGTTTCACTTCTGCTTCCACTCTCCGCCTTGTTTGGTTCGAACTTGCTCACGCACTGCCTGTTCGCCTGTACTCTTTGGCACGTCTCGGTATTATTTCGATACCACGAGATCGCCAATAAATACGATTGATCTGGACTTGTAAAGCCTTCTGATTTACGGGCTATCAAGGGAACCAAGTCATATTTGTACGCGTAATCGAATAGTAGTGGTGATCATAGTCCGTCCACGACTCGACATCCACTACAACTTCTCTTTGTACCATTATTGATTAGTGAGGAAAATTCATCTTTTTTTATTTCTCTAGTCTCTCTGACAGTAAAGAACTGGGTCAAGAGTTATTTGGGACAAAGTAAAAGTTTGGTTGAAGTGAATTTGAATTACGTTCACATACTGTGTAGCCCTTGTATTTTTTATTGTGTTGACAATTCGATACTGGTTTATAGTATTGTATCATAAAGAATACTATCTACTAAGCATAACTAAATGATTAGTAGTTTATATTATGGTTGCGAGATTGGTTGGACCTTATATCCTCCATTATCTATATGTGAAGGTTCTGGTTTTGGGATAGACTATTTAATGTTTTCCCTTCATTTGGCTGGTATTTTTATAGTTTGATTGGATCAGTTGATTTTATTTCTACAATTCTTAGTCGTTTAAGTCTGAAGTGTTCAATAATAGTGTGGTCTTATTTGTTTACATCTATTTTGTTATTACTTTCATTGCCAGTATTGGAAAGTGGTATAACAATGTTGTTGTTTGATCGTAAATTTGGGACTGTTTTTTTTAATCGTCAAGGGGGGGGTGATCCTTTGTTGTTTCACCATTTATTTTGATTTTTTAGTCATTCAGAAGTTTATGTTTTAATTCTTCCTGGATTTGGGATAGTTAGTCGTATATGTATGAGTATGTATGAGTAATAACGATTGTTCATTTGGGTACTATGATTTAATCTTTGCTATGGCTTCAATCGTATGTTTAGGTAGTGTAGTTTGGGGTTATCACATGTTTATGGTTGGGTGTTTTTTCAAACCAATATGTACTTGAATTTCCATTAGTAAATATTTACATATATCAACAAATTGATCATAAACAAATAGATTTCCTATTTTCCATCAGTTTATATCTATGGATATCCAAATACATCATATTTATAATGATATTAATACTTTTATGGTTATTAAAAAGTTCAGGCGAGACTAAACTATACTGCCGACCTTTGAACGAATCTTAAATGACCTTGAGAAATACTAGCCAATCATAAGACAGTTAGTATTCAGTAAAAATATATTATATAAAACTCAAAAAATAAAGGGGATACTGTTCTTTTACATGACTCAAAAACTTCTTAAGGTCAGATATAAGTTCAGAAGTTCTAAAATCATAGTGCATACGGTACAGGAACACATTCATATGGCTCCATAGTAGTCAACCTCTGAAACCATGATAAAGTCTCAAAAATTCTATTAGCCTCAACCACACAGCTTCAATGTTGTTGGTATATTGGTATGGTTTAGGGTTTAAGGTTAGAATTAAGGTTTAGGGTTAAGGGTGAGACTATAATTTATGGACGACCTTTGAGCGACGCTAGAGTGACCCTGAGAGTTTCAACATAATAACTAAGACCAAATAAGGGTTATAAACCTGTGTGAAGAATTCAAATTATAATTTACAGTTCATGGTTAAGGCTAGCAATTATACTTAGGGTTTTCATCATGAACTGATATCAGCTATAATGCCAAAACTCTATTTATCCAAATGGATAATTGAATTTCGCGCCAAAATCTTATGATCACTCCTTTTGTAGACGCTGAATTATGACGTCTTCCCTAAAATCCGCTGTAAACCGACCATAAACAAGCATCAGGTACCGAACTTAGCGCCGTGATCCTGAAAACCCGCGAAAGCTTCTGATTAGCTCAGCAGTATAGTTTAGTCTTGCCAAAAGTTCATTCTAAACTGACTATATTTTAATTCATCAGTTATTTAACTAAAAGCAAATTGAAGATACTACTGTAGTGTGGGTTATATAAGTAGTATACGGTGATGGTCAGACATAGAATGTATTTTGATAGAAGATCGATAAGGAAAGAACTGAAATGAAACGAATTTGGTAGGAAAATGCATGAACAATGAAATCAGAGAAGACGAACTGATATTTGCAGAAGGAACAGTGAAGATTGAAACCATTGATTGTTATTTCGCAAAGTAACTGTTTATTGCATAGTTATAAAATTTTAGTGAGACAGTGTGTAATTTTGGCCTTAATATATTCGATTGTCTCTACTCGTCTTCTTGTTCACTACACTACTTTTGAAATCAGGAAGGAGGTATTAAAACAATTGTTTACAGTACACACAAATCAATAACAGATACAATCTGGGCTCCTTTATACAAGATTATTCAGTATAATGACCTAACTACGACTGAATATGTTTTTTTTATATTAAAACCAACTCATTACGTCTAATATTTAGTGGTTAAATAGATAAACAAGAGGTTTATCATTTAATCTCGCTGTAGATTATAAAACCATATTGTTGAAGTCTATTTAAGTCATATGAAACATCTAATTAAATCGCGATATTTACTCATTCATGAACCATCTATAATGAAACTGCTTCTATGTATACAAGAAATCTTTTTTTCATTCATTAACCTTAAATACATCGAATGATACTTAATCAAGTAACTCTATTAATGATTATAAGAAATATGTCTTTAAAATAAGAGTATATGTATCCAACTTTTAATCACATTTTGTTTAAAGATTAGTAATGGTAACTGGTTGCCGAAACTGTGATACGTACAGAAGGGTTCATATTTTCATAGTTACTATCCTAAAACATATTATAACTGTAAAGATAAACTCCTTATCGATCACTAGTCATAAAAATTGATTTCTTATAAGGATTATACGTAAGATCATATATATATATATATATATATATATATATATATATATATATATATATTACTTACTTTCGCCTGTTACTCCCAATGGAGCATAGGTCGCCGACCATCTTTCTCTAACCCACTCTGTCCTGGGCCTTCTTTTCTAGTTCTATCCAGTTCTTGTTCATTCTTCTCATGTCTGTATATATATAATATATATATGCTAATTTATAAAGATTTCCAAAGTAACCTTTTCATGCTCAACTTACATAACTGTTATGTTTTTGACCTAGGCGGTAGCCAATTGTTATGACTTGATCAAGGTCATCGCTGATTCGTTATGACCTTACGAATTTAACAAGGACGTAATTCGCGTAAATTGTCCACCAATAGAATACGACTTCTACGACCTTCACACTGTTACAATGACGTTCGATTAATATTAGTAATCTAGCGTCCTTATTGATCCTTATCCGCCTAACCCGTCCACTTGAGTCCAGAACACCAATAGCAGCTGCTGTAATGCGAATCGTTTATTTCAAGCATACTTTGTTTATATATCAGACAGACAGGCCACATCATACCATAAAATAGAAAATAATATTTGTACAAAACCAGGCCAAATGAGGCTGTAGGCGTGGGAGACAATAATCAATAAAACTGAGTATAACATAGGGTCAGTAAATCATATAGTAATAATCAATAGGTCAAAATAAAGCTTAGATAATCTAGTTACCGAATAATTATACAATAAGAATGATAGTCCAATAGTAGGTCCTGCAAGTTACCCGTAGTTATGTCTTCGTTACTATATAACAATAACCTTCATCTCATGCTATCAAACAATTTTTGTTTGTTTGTTCGTCACCTATAATGTTTAATTACTCAATTAATTCCCTATATGAATAAATGTTATCAATATTTCAGTTGATTATTTTGAAGTTAATCATTCCAATTGAATTCTTTGTTATTTGTAGACAATACAAATAACAAAGAATCTTATGATTTGAATCATTATATTAGTTCATGAATAGAGCATTCAACTAATCATTGAATTCATAGACACAATAATGATATTCTGTAGGAATAAACCAGCTAAATATGGATAAAAATAATTTTCATCTTTTCAATGTTACAATGGTTCATTATTCATAGACGTTAGTCAATTCTTTAATCATTTTTTAGTACTGATTTAATTATCTAGAGATACATACAAGGGTTCATTTCATTTATTGATCATTTTCTAAAAAATATTTTATAAGATAACTTACTTAGTGTCTATTAAATTCACTTAATATTGTTTGTTTGTGTTAAGTCGGCTTACAATGAACTCTATCAGAGCCTCCAGAGAGGCTCATAAAGAGACCAACCAATCAGCGATTAGTTAGAAGCTATGCTACTAAAATGCTACTAAAATAACAAGGTCCTGATTGGCTGTTAACATACTGTTACTATGGGATCTCAAAGTCTTTTAGCTACTATAAAACCCCTGTTTTTCTGTACATAATTGAACCTTGTAGTAAAGTGCTTCTCTGATACTCGTGTCTTCTCTCTGGTCTTCCAAGTCGCCGAGTAGTGCTAGCCTGGGGTTATCCGAATAGCTAGGATCCGAATAAAGCAGTCAACCTACAAGTCATAACAGTTTGAATCTTTCTATTGATGTTTAGGACTGCAACTGGTCAGTCTCTTATTGGCATATGTTCATACTGTGTGTATTGCCTTAATTCACAAGTATTATAAGCAATGATGGATAGTGTCTAGTAGTGGAATGGAGTACGCGAATTTTGTCCCATTTGGGGCTCTTCAGCTGGATATTCCTGCATCTCAGAGTTATCTGTGTACAGTAATCAGTATTGAAGTTTACTAATAATTGTAGAGCTTGACGATAAAATTGTTTGTTCAAATATTCCTAGTTTTTGAATACTCTATGAAACTTATTGAATAAGTAGAGTTAAAAACTAGTTCTCGTAGTCAAATCAGTCACAGTACATACAATTACTTGCTAACTGAGTTTATCAAAATTATGTTACCAAAATACTCTTTTGTAATACAATATGACTTTCGGATCATTAAGTCTTTAGTGCAATCAAAAGACCAAACGCTTGTACAAGGCGAATAAATGGTAGCTCATAGTTCACAAATCAGCTTTAAAAATACACAAGTGAACAGAACTATACGTAAAACGTCCACAGTTTAGTTATTACTAAAATTTCTACAACTCATGGAACACCATAATTCTTATCAAATGTCAGGTATTTAATGATCTTTTAAACTATACATTTACAAAGATATTAATGATACCCAATAACCCATGCGGCCAAATAATCAGTCATATGTTATAGGAACACTAAATCAATTATCTTAGAGTTAAACGAAAATTGGATAAACTTCATTCGGTACCATCGATTGCTAAGATTTCAAACGATGGATCAAATAGAAATAACATGATAAACAAACTAACCATGTCTGTCTATCGCACAGATAACATAACCCACTAGGCAAAGTGTGAATTTGTTTGGATATCAACATACAGAATGTTAGTTTTTTACAAATCTACCAATAATAAGTAGACAAAGATGTTCCCAATCTTTATTTAGGCTTTTGTTAACTTTCTAGATATAACTGAATCCTAGAAATTATAATATTTCGTACATATTTAGTGGTAATATATGACCAATTTCATTTATTAGATGAATCTAAGATACAACATACAAAAGAGCACAGCTTTTCAGATTTTTCTCACGTATTCGAATATTTTATAACGCAAATATATTTGATGTGAATAGAGAAATAAATAAGTGATGGTGAACAACCGAAGCTATTTTTAGAGATATTATTTCAACTAATTCTAAGTTAATAGAATACCAACATTTAGATTGGTCCGTCGTGATTCTATATGTATGGGGTGGGAACTTGGAAAACTACGAAAGCCATCATTCAGAAGATAAAGGTATTTATTAACAGTTGTCTACGCAAAATATTTCAGATCCGTTGGCCAGACACTGTAAGCAACAACCTACTGTGAGAGAGAACAAAACAGATTCCATTCAACGGAGGAAGAAATCGGGAGGAAGCGTTGGAAGTGGGTAGAACATACATTGAGGAAATCATCCAACTGCGTCACAAGGCAAGCCCTCACTTGGAATACTCAAGGCCAAAGGAGAAGAGGCAGATCAAAGAACAATTTACGCCAAGAAATGGAGAGAGACATGAGAAGAATGAACATTTGGATAGCACTAGTGTTGTGAACAGAACACGACTCGTTGGGGACAATCGAATGTATTTAAGCAAAGATTACAGACTATCTCAATAAATTCTGATTACCAAACAATGAACAGTCAATTTGCAAATTAACAACCAATTGTTTCAATCTTCACTGTTTCTTCTCTTATTCCATTGCTCATGCATTTTCCAAACGATTGCGCTTCGTTTCAGTTCTTTGCTCATCGGTCTTCTGCCAAAATACATTCAATGTCTGACCCACACCATATACTACTTATATGGATATAAGTAGACCACACCACACTCGTCCCCCATTTAAAGCATTCGACCATGCGGTGGTTCTGCTCGCCACGCCACTATCTTCTTTCACTGCAGTCTGTGCCAAACTCTCCGTCAGAATGTCGAGTCTGCGGCGCGCTGACCTCCATAGCTCCGTCGACCTGCCGGCGCACCAACATCCGCATCCACCCGGCACCTGGGACGTTCAACACCCGTACTCCACCGGCCTGCTGAGCCATCTACATCCGATGTCCGCCCAGCAGCCGCACGTCCCACTGCTCCTCTCCGTCGACAGCACCCGCTACAGCCAATGCCGCCCCGCCAGAACACTCCACTCGACGCCACCTCTCCGCACCAGGCTGCCCCAACTAGCACCTCAACTCCTGACCCGCAGCGGCGTCCGCAGAACAGCACCCTTCCTCCTCCTGGTTGGCAGCGACACCAAATGTAGTGAACAGAACACTAGTTGGTGACAATCGAATGTATTTAAGCAAACATTACAGACTATCTCAATAAATTCTGATAACCAAACAATGAACAGTCAATTTGCAAATTAACAACCAATTGTTTCAATCTGCACTGTTTCTTCTCTTATTCCATTGCTCATGCAATGGAATGCTGATCGGCGGCCTATGCTCCACCGGGGGTAACAACAGGCTTAAGTAAGTGGTGATTCTATAAACCACAAGTTTAAGTTGATGCACGATTCACTGCCATACCTTTTTCTATTCTAAAGCTATTGTAATTTAAACGTAATGTCTTGTACTGCAGAAATTTTCTATCGTAATAGTTAGTTTGAACATAGTTGTACTTTCCTAATTGTTTGTGAGTTGTTGTTGTGCTAGTCATCTCTTTATTCATGTATCCTTCTACACTAATCTGAATCGGGAATCAAGAATAAATTGAGTAGTATTCCAGTCGACTTGTCTTCTCTCTCGCGTGCGCCAATCAATCAAATGACAGAATAGTTTTCCTTTCTCCACTCAAGGTCGTCGGTCTCAACTCAAAGTTCAACGAGTTAGCCTATCGTGCCAATACCTTCATCTTAATCGAGACAAGTTCTCTCCTACATATTATCAAGTAAACAGATTAAAAACATAACAATATAAAATATTTTAATTAATTAATTATAATTTATCACAAAAAAAAGGGAAACAACAATTCCAGACTCAACCAAGTCAACATGAAAGAATAATAATGTACAAATGAAAAATTTTCTTGTTTTTTTGAAAAACAAAGAGAAAAAAACAAAAACAAAAAAAAATCTTGGACAATAATCATGAATATGATTACATAAAATATTATAAAGAGTAAATAACAAACATCTCCATCATGTCAATGGTTAGTTTTATAATACAAAAATCAATGGATAAGAAAGATATTGATGGATAAAATAATAACTCCCCACTCCCATCAAAATTTCAACATTAATATTGACAACAATCTCTTTTTATGATAACCACCAAAAGAAATGTTGTTATATGGATCAATAAACGGAAACAATATACAAAGGAATAACATTTATGAATGTTCCATAAACATATCCTCCTCCTCCTCCTCACCATCATCATCATCATCATCATCATGAATATGACGTAACAAACAGTTGAATTTCACAAATGGATATATGTATAGATATTACTTATAAATCAATATAATGATTAGTTGAATATTACAAAAAATAAACCTAACCCATATAGATCACATGTAACACCCTAAATACACATGTATCTATGATTGTTTAAATGTGTATTAAAGTTTAAATTGTATAGTATATTTGATGCAAAGAACAAAACACACACAAAAAAAACAAGCCTATCAATGTTCACCAGTTGAATGAAGAATGCTGGTAGGTGGTGGCCTATGCTCCTTCACAAAAGCAGGAAACAGGTATAAGTAAGTAGGGGGTAATTAATGTTCATTGAATTAATTATAAATAGGCATAGATATATGTAAATGTGTATTTGTGTTTATTATAATAAACAGAAAAGAGGAAATAAACAAATGATCATTCCGTTGTTGTTGTTGTTGTTGTTGTATTTTTTTTCTTCCTTCATAAGAACTAATTTAATTTAACGTAAATTATATGCAAATGTTTCAGTTATAGTAGGTGGTAATGGTTTAAGATTAATGACTTCACGTAAACGTTCATTATCCCAAATAGTTTGTTTATTATTATGATTATCTGTGCAGTTGACAACAGTATTAATACCAATAGTATGATTAATATTACAATTATTATTATTGGTATTAACAGATTTTGGAAAATAGCTTGGTGTTAGTGATCCAAATGTTGATGATACTGACAATGATGGTGATAATGAGGAAGTTTGTTTACTTGATGAATTATTATATTGGATATTTTGTTTATCATTATTATTATTAGAAGTAGTAATAGAAGCAAAAGGTTTAGACCAATTATCCGTAGGTACATCATCTGTTTGATCTAATGACAATAAATCGAAATTATTCAACGCTGCAGCAGAATATCTAACAAGAACACAAAATAAACATCATAAAATGTTGTAGGGAATTAGTGAAAATTAGCTTATAGGTCGATTATTCGATAATTAATTAATAGATCAGAAGGAGTTATGTGGAGATTTTAGTATTTTCATAGTTGAAATTATGAGTCAATTGAAGCTAGACCACTATGGAAAACCTTGAAGCACTGGACGGCATTTTCGTCCTATTATGGGACTCCTCAGCAGTGCTCATCCATGGTTGAAGTTAGACATTAACACCGTTGGATGCTGGCTCAATTGTCTATTGGTTAAGTGCTTTGGCGCGAGACCGGTAGGTCCTGGGTTCGAATCTCGCGAGGCGGGATCGTAGATGCGCACTGCTAAGGAGTCCCATCATAGGACGAAACGCCCGTCCAGTGCTTCCAGGTTTTCCTTGATAGTCTAGCTTCGATGGACTCAAGCTTGCAAGTAAGTAAGTAAGTTATCTAGATAAGATTTGTTTACAATCTAAGCTATGAAATGAATAATCCGGTGTAAATTAGATTATTTAGATAAGTAACTCCTTTTTTATCCCTTAAAATAATGGAGAAATAAAATATAAATTTGTTGATCATCAGAAAAAAAACCGAAATAGTAAATTTATAAACTGGATACGGATAAATAACCGGATACATAAACATGAATTAATTGTAATTGGTTGACTGAATTGAAGACAAATACCCACACACACACACACACCAATTAAAAGGAAATTATAAATGAACATCAATTCTTTTGGTCATCTATGTTGTGTTTGATCATTGATTTTTTTCTTAAAGCAAATAGTTTAACCGGTACATTATTTTAACTGGTTCATTAATGAATATATACCTATGTTGTTGATAAAATATGAGAATAAGGAAGAATGTTAAGGTTAAATGAGCGGTACTAAGTAAATGTGGCAAGCTAGTTGATGAGATAGTGAGTCTTTAACGATTGAGGTAGTTATAATATAGATTACGTAAGCCTAACAACCACCTACCTTGATGAGCGATATTTACTGATGTAGTAGGTTTAAAAAAAAGCTAGGAGTGATCAAAGCAGGACATACTGTAAGCCCGTGAATCCATTGACTGTTCGATTGAGAGAGCCGTATAGGTGGAGGGGTGAAGATATGACTAGAGCAAAATCATCGTAATCTATGGTTAGAGATTTTGGGTGATGTGACCCAGATGCAATCACTTTTTGTGTTTCCTTAGAATATGGGTAGATAAAAAGCCTTGTTGCGCTTTTTTAAGCGGTGTGGTAACCTTAGTCGAAACGTATATACACTAGATCCTATGCTGTTGATGAGACTAACTCACTGACTGATAGGCTATTGTATTAGAGTATCCTATATTAAAAGAGAGCTCGCAAAAGTATCATATACAAATGAAATCAATATCTGGTGGTTAATAGATAGAATAATCATCAGAGAATCACAGCTTGACTATTACAAACTAACAAGCAGCCTGATAACATCTTTTCTCAAAGATGACCACACAGACCAAAGTGAAAAAACCACAGGCGGACTAATGAAACATCAAAATGATAATTATGAAGATTTAATCAGAGTAAATTACTACTACTATTAATAATAATATGACAAGAGCTTATAAACAGTAATATCAGTTGCACAATGAATGAGATGATGTAATCCAATGACATTATTTATAATTCCCTAGAACGGCTAAATAATAATTGGAAATAGGATTTAGGATGTGCGTTCCTTCTTATTAAGGACTAGTTATCTGGTTTGACGTATCTGTACCCCGGTGTTAATATTCATATTGACAATCAAACCCAATATGTACCTGTCACTTTATACGCTAAAACCTGTCATCCAAATAACCCCTAACTTGCTTAACAAATATGAGGTTATTTGTAATAATTTATTTACAAAGAAAAAACTTCTATCAACAGATAAGAAAGTCAATTTAAAACTTTAAATAACTCACTTAACAACCGATTTCAAGAATTGAGTAGCAGCTCCTAATGGTGAAGATGAAAGGGAACAGACTGACGATTGAGGTGAGAAATCTGAAGTGGAACTTGATCGATTTGGGCTATTACCACCAGATGATCCAACGAGTGATTCTCTTTTCAACGCCGTTGGTGTTGTTGTTGCTGTTAATGGTGGTGATGATGATGAAATTGTGAAGCGACCACTTGTTATACCAGCAAGTGATGTTGTTATTAACGGAAAGGAATCATAATGTTGTGATACATTTTCAGGACTAGATTCCGACGATAATGACGATGATGAAGAATTAGAAGATAAACTTTCTTGTTTACGACGTGTATTCCCCAAAGAACTACCCAAATTGAACCATGATTGAAAAGCTGAACTATCATCCATATTTAGTAAAACATTCTGAACAGTTGTATGGTGCGGATGAAATGTTTTTGGAAAAGGTGACTGGTAATGAACAGGAGAGAAAAACAACAGCTAATAGCATTTTCATTAGAAACTTAATAATTAAACTATTTAGAATGCAATCAATTGACGCCTGTGATTTTATAAGAATGAAGCTTAAAAAACATCAAAACTAATATATATATATATATATATATATATATATATATATATATATATATTCTAATTGAAAGTCCCAATAAACTTGTGATACTTCACTCGTTCACCAGGTATACATTCATTTGCTTAGCTTCAGGACACTCTAAGCGTTAGAGTCCAAAACAAAGTAGGTAGAGTGCAGTTGGACCATGAGACTTAAGTGGTTGAAAGTTAAACGCCATGGCATCTGGTAGTAGGACTCGAACCCTCGATTGCCGAATAAGCTGACCGAGCACAAAACTGCGGTACACAAGAAGTGTGACTACAAACCGTATACGCTTGGTGAATTTTATTTCATGGGAGGGTGTTAGCGTATTAATAAAAGTATTCAGCTTTCAATCGATGACGTGCCAGCTCAAACCATATCCTATCTACCAAGGTTTGGGTAGTTGAGTAGTTCCAAACATGACGTAACCCAAGTTCGAATACCGAAACATCTTAAGACTACAAAAATTTATCTTATAGACAGCAATAACAAGAACCTGTAATAAAATGTATTTGAAAAAAATTTAGTCTGATCTTCGAAATCATCTTCAACTAGCTGATTTTAATCACTAAATAATAGTATTCGATCAGCACTAAGAAGGACTTGACACGCATGACATTGATCACCACCCAGTGATCAATCAATTGTCACTAAATAATACATTCATCGGTAAAATGGAACAAGAAAGACGTATATATCTATGTTTAATAGTCAGACAATAGCTATTCATCATTACTTTTTTTTCAATAATCTATATAGTACAAGTACTAGTAACTCCGCCTGTAGCTCCTCCAGGGGCTACTGCCGGTCCCAAGCCCGGGTAAAGGAGGAGGGTTGGGCATGGGGTTAGCGACCCTATCCCGTAGAAAATCAACTCGCTAAAAAAACGCTAACCAGAAAAATTCATTCAAACCATTCAAACTCTGCCCTGGGAGTAGAAGGAAAAACGACGTCTCATGATGAAAGCCGAGTTCCTTCGGAAGTCATGAGGCCGATGCACCTTCTTACAACCAGAGCGACAATTTTTATAGGTACATGGAATGTCCGGACAATGTGGGAGACCGGCAGAGTCTTCCAAATTGCTGCGGAAATGAGGAAATACAACCTGGAAGTGCTTGGAATCAGTGAAACACATTGGACGCAGGTTGGACAACAACGACTGTCTTCAGGGGAACTTCTGTTACACTCCGGTCATGAAGAAGAAAATGCCCCACATACACAAGGAGTGGCACTGATGCTGTCTAGAAAAGCACAAAATGCACTTATAGGATGGGAATCTCATGGACCGAGGATCATCAAAGCCTCCTTCAGAACAAAGAGAGAGGGCATTACAATGAACATCATCCAATGCTATGCGCCGACCAACGACTACGATGAAGACGCTAAAAACCAATTCTACGATAGGCTGCAGTCAATCTTCGAGCAGTGCCCAACCAAGGACCTGACCATTCTGATGGGAGATTTCAATGCCAAGGTTGGAAAGGACAACACTGGATACGAAGACGTCATGGGACAACATGGACTGGGAGGAAGGAACGAAAACGGTGAGAGATTTGCAAACCTATGTGCCTTCAATAAACTGGTCATAGGTGGCACCATATTCCCACACAAAAACATACACAAAGCCACTTGGATTTCACCGGATCACACTACACAGAATCAAATCGACCATGTCTGCATCAACAAAAAGTTCAGGAGGACGATGGAGGATGTGAGAACCAGGAGAGGAGCTGATATAGCATCCGATCACCATTTGCTGGTCGCCAAGATGAAACTAAAACTCAAGAAGCACTGGACAATTGGGCGGACAACATCACAAAAGTTTAATACGGCCTTTCTTCGAGATGCTGACAAACTCAACGAATTTAACATAGCCCTCAGCAACAGGTTCCAGGCCTTTCATAACCTACTCAATGAAGAGGGAACCACCATAGAGAGCAGCTGGAAAGGTATCAAGGAGGCAATCGTTTCAACATGTCAGGAGGTTCTGGGCCAAAAGAAGCACCATCACAAGGAATGGATCACTGTTGGTACACTGGATAAAATTGAAGCAAGGAGGAACAAGAAGGTAGCAATCAATATCAGCCGAACAAGAGCAGAAAAAGCCAAGGCACAAGCCGAATACACAGAGGCAAACAAGCAAGTGAAGAGGAGCATCAGGACCGACCGACGTAAATATGTGGAAGATTTAGCGATGACAGCGGAAAAGGCTGCAAGAGAGGGAAACATGAGACAACTGTATGATACAACAAAGAAACTTGCTGGAAATTACCGTCAACCAGAAAGACCAGTGAAAAGCAAGGAAGGCAAAGTAATCACCGACATTGAAGAACAACGAAACAGGTGGGTAGAACACTTCAAAGAACTCTTGAATAGACCAGCTCCACTGAACCCACCCAACATCGAAGCAGCACCCACAGACCTCCCAATCGATATTGGCCCACCAACAATTGAAGAGATCAGCATGGCCATTAGACAAATCAAGAGTGGCAAAGCAGCGGGACCAGACAACATCCCGGCAGAGGCACTGAAAGCAAATGTAACAGCAACTGCCAAGATACTACACATCCTCTTCGGTAAGATTTGGGACGAAGAACATGTACCAACAGACTGGAAAGAAGGACTTCTCATCAAGATACCAAAGAAAGGCGATCTAAGCAAGTGCGACAACTACAGAGGCATCACTCTCCTCTCAATACCAGGAAAAGTCTTCAACAGAGTATTGTTAAACAGGATGAAGGATTCCGTGGACGCTCAACTTCGAGATCAACAAGCTGGATTTCGTAAGGATAGATCGTGCACAGATCAAATCGCAACTCTACGTATCATTGTGGAACAATCAATCGAATGGAATTCATCACTGTACATCAACTTCATCGACTACGAGAAGGCATTTGATAGCGTGCACAAGACGACACTGTGGAAGCTTCTTCGACACTACGGTGTGCCTGAGAAGATAGTAAATATCATACGGAACGCCTATGATGGACTAAACTGCCAAATCGTCCACGGAGGACAACTCACCGACTCGTTCGAGGTAAAGACCTGTGTTAGGCAAGGTTGCCTACTCTCACCCTTTCTCTTTCTCCTGGTGATCGACTGGATTATGAAGACGTCAACATCTGGAGGAATGCACGGGATACAGTGGACAGGCAGGATGCAGCTTGACGATTTAGACTTCGCGGATGATCTGGCTCTTCTATCACAAACGCAACAACAAATGCAGGAGAAAACGACCAGTGTAGCAGCAGCCTCAGCAGCAGTAGGTCTCAATATAAACAAAGGGAAAAGCAAGACTCTCCGATACAATACAATATGCACCAATCCAATTACACTTGACGGAGAAGCTTTGGAGGATGTGGAAATCTTTACATATCTGGGCAGCATCATTGATGAACACGGTGGATCAGATGCAGATGTGAGGGCGAGGATCGGCAAAGCAAGAGCAGCATACCTACAACTGAAAAACATCTGGAGCTCAAAACAATTGTCAACCAACACCAAGGTTAGAATTTTCAATACAAATGTCAAGACAGTTCTTCTGTATGGGGCAGAGACGTGGAGAACTACGAAAGCCATTATCCAGAAGATACAAATGTTTATTAACAGCTGTCTACGCAAGATACTTCGGATCCGATGGCCAGACACTATCAGCAACAAGTTACTGTGGGAGAGAACAAACCAGATTCCAGCGGAGGAAGAAATCAGGAAGAAGCGCTGGAAGTGGATTGGGCACACTTTGAGGAAATCACCCAATTGTGTCACAAGACAAGCCCTCACATGGAATCCTGAAGGTCGAAGGAGAAGAGGAAGACCAAAGAACACATTACGCCGAGAAATAGAGACAGACATGAGAAGAATGAACAAGAACTGGAAAGAACTAGAAAAGAAGGCCCAGGACAGAGTGGGTTGGAGAAAGCTGGTCGGCGGCCTATGCTCCATTGGGAGTAACAGGCGAAAGTAAGTAAGTAAGTACTAGTGGACGGATTCATTTCAATATGTTGTTGGCAAAAAAAAGTATCATATTCTTTGGAATAAAAGAATTCATTATACGTTTGTAGGGGTGACTTTCATCGTTAGATGTAAAAAAAACTTTCATAACACATTCAAATATCAAACATAACTATTCACGAAATTCTTATCATAAATAGAAGATTAGATAAAATAAGATGGTATAGTCGTATGACTTTATATTACAAACTACACGTAAATTGAGAGTATACTTTAAATGATCAACAAAATATTGTAGCCTTGAAAAAAAGTTATTTTTGTAAAAACAACCCTCGATACTTTGATCGATATTATAACTTGGGTTTCTCTATTGATGGGAATTAGTTAAAATTGAATATTTTAATAGTTGAAACCATGAGAAGCAGATACCATATAAGCTTCAACCCTATAGCTCAATCTTGTAGCGCAACCACACAGGTAACAATCAACCTGGTGGACCATTCGCATCATTCATATACACATTCATATCACATGGTTACTTATTCTGATCAATGATCACGTAAATCAATTATTCACAGCATGAACAGGTCAAAGTTGTCCCATTCAGCTTACACTAAAGTCAAACTCATTACTATTAGCAATAGCGACATGCCTTACAATGTTCCAATGACAATGGCCCTTGAGAACACTGAAAAGCAACCACCAGTATGAATGAAATCGGTTAACCAGCAAACCAATTTTGCGCATGAACAGTCAGCAAACCTTGCCAAAATAATGCCGCACCATCCACATTGTCAATAACGAACCTCCAGTCTCATGTGAAACCTTCAGCTCTACATGGCAATATAGCTTATACCGCATATATCACATATGTAGAGTAGTAAACGAAATAGCTCAGTCTGAGGCGTTAGGACATAAAAAACGTTTAAAATCCATTGCCTCGTGTCGGAATACTATTACAAGACTATTAAAATTACTATAATATCCACAAAACTCCTTCTCAAATTTAATATGACTGGATTCTATAACATTTTAACTTCCGACTATTAGTTTTATTATCACCGTTTTCTAGATGCTGTGAAACTGCTCGCTTAAAACTGAAAAGGAGTTCTTATAAAATACACTGACTGGTAATTATTTGGGAAGTGTAGCAATGGTCCAGCTGTTAAGGTACTTGACTTTCAGTCACGAAATCACAGGTTTGAATCCAGTTTCACCTACTTCGGTCTGGGTAACCAGGTAGTATCGTTAGCCTTTACACTTAAAGTGTAGTTTAAACCTAAGAACATGAATTTGTAGCTGGGGTAACGAATGAATAACAATGTTGTCATTATTTGAAATACTATGGTAAAGAATCTCTCGAATTTCGGAAAGAGTTGAATGCATCCAAGAGTTGTATTAATTGTAATAACTACAGTTGAAGACACTAGATAAAAGTCGAAAATTAGTTACAGTAGCACAATCGCATTTATGCTTTATCTTCCTCTAAAGTACTGAGCTTAGTACCAATACATACTCCTATACTTCAAGCATCCCAAAAGATATGACTATCGCTTTTCTCATCATGTTAATTCACACTCTTGTTATACTGATAACGTATGTTGTGTCAACTTAAGGCAATAAACATCTGTACTAGGTTGTCCTACACGTTGACTGGTAGTCTGATAAAACACTTGTAACCAGCACTAAACAAAAAACCAAAACACGAGAAAGTACATTTCGTCTTTGAGCCTAACCGACAAGTATCACATTACTTTACGTTTTATTGAAATTTTGTACAATAATAGTCTAGATTCATACGACAGGAAAACAAAAATATCAGCATCGAATTGTTATTGTCTATATTTATCAAATCGAAACCAAAATTTCCTTTTTGTTTCATTAATTAAAATAACCGAAACCGATAGGTCATGGGTTACAATCTTGCGAGTGCGGGGTCGTGAATTCACACTGATAAGGAGTTTCACAATAGGAAGAAACGGCCGTTCAGTGCTTCCAGGTTTTCCATGGTAGTCTAGCTTCAATTAACTCATGATCTCAACTGTTAAAATTACTATAATATCCATAAAAACCCCTTCTGACATAATAACCTAGTCAAAGTTTTTGGTAACCTAGATACATTGGCCATGAATAAAGCGACCAATGAAAATACAACGTACAAGGTCATAGTCAGCAATGTATAAATACAACAATCAGACAATCATAAACTAATATAAAACAGACAGCGATGTAATATTCTAATCATATGACGATTAGTTAACAATGTGAATCACCTGATTCTAAAGTAGTAATGATGAACAAAAGAGATGAACACATGATAAGAGGATTATTAGACGAATATAATTTACATGAGGTGATAACGAAAAAATATTTCGATCAATGTTTATGATAAGAGAAATAAATAAAAGTAAAACTCCTATTTTTAAATCCTGTATAGTCATTATTTCTACCGTTTGAAAGACTTCGAATTTGATAGATTTTGGCAGACAATTACTAAAGTAATAGACTACTGTAAACAATTGATTTATATGTTGGGTGTATGACCCAGTTTGAATGGTTGATCGCCCTATCTATGAGTTTGCTTAGCCATGACGGAAGGTATTCACACAAAAAAAAAACAGATTCTTGGAATATCGGTAAATGCAAATCGCTTTACATAAATAGTTGAATTGATAGATACAAAAATAAGTGGTTGAACTAGGTGTTTCATTTTTTTAAATCTTGATTTTACGAACGAATAAGAACGGTTTGTCATATCCGGACGAAGAATAAGGGGATGGTAACTGCTAGAATCTATTTATGAACTTTTTTTATATATATTCTTATTGCATAACTACTAAGTAACTACATTATATGTTATGTATATTCATATTCCTCTTATTGTAAGCTTCCATTTGACCTATTATACGATTTACTATTCTTAAGTCATTCTCAATTTATTAGTTACAGTCTCTCACGATCACAGCCACTTTTGGCCTAATCTTGCATAATTTTTATTTTCTATTTTATGGTATAATGCGGTTTGGTTTGTTTGTATATAAACCGCGTATGTCTGAAATACAGGATTCATATAGCGGAGGCTGATATTGGTGTTCTAGACTGAACCGGCTGGGTTACGCTAAAAACTACTATCTCAGAGTTGATTCTGGGCTGCTCTTATTGGTTGATGAGTCATTGGTTTGGTCATATAAGTCGGTGTTTCTAATTGGCGATTTAATCAAGTGACATATTAACAGGCCATAAAGATACAACAGTTGACATACTACTCCTAGCTGTATACCATTAGATGATACGGTACTCGCATAACTCTTCAAGTTAGTGCTCTACTTTATATCTTATTAAGTGATAAATGCCCCGACAATATTTGAAGCTTGTGACAAAAAGATAACGTAGTGTTTATAACTTTAAAATACCCAAGATTCCCATTGTGAAAATTAGAACAACATAGATATAAGCGAGCAATATTTGCAGCCTACTTGAACATATGGGCTACCTGTTCTTGTCATCTAGATATTTCAAAAAGTTATCTGGTTTTGTTTGCTTTGACACATTATTATATCTATTAATCGGACAACCTATTCTAATGGGTTCATGAAAAGCTTACAAGCTTTTGCTGTATAAGTTACAAGAAATTCCAATCAGAGAAATCGTGGTTGCCGGCAATATGCAGCGAAAAGAATGTATATTATTCAGACGTCGATGCCTAGACTACTGACTTCTAAATGGCGACCACTCAATATTCATCGTCAGGATCGACCAAGAAGTAAGAAACGGAAACTTGTTGAAATACTTTGTGCTGAGAATCATATATTGTACCAAAAATATAAATGTGAGTAAAGCCTATAATAATAAATAACTTAACAATCAGGCTACACTTCAATATATATGATTACTTATTTGTCTAAAAAATTTTCAAACCAATCGATGTAATTTGTGAGTTGATGATCAAAATGTAGTAGATTGCATAACTACACATAATTTATTTATTTATTTAAACACATTAATATTGGTACAAAGGAGCACCAGATATATATGCGCCATACAAATCTCATTCGATTTGTGTGAAGGCTGTGATGCTGCCCGGGTGCCCAAACCGAAACAGGTGGTTTTCTTAAGAGGCCACACCCCGAGCCTTTGACCTAAAGATCTGATCCACAAGGCAGTGGAGCATCGTAAGGAGATGTAGTCCCATGGTAGCCGCTGACCAACGATTGGTTCATACGCCATTTGTTCCATCAGGATGCTGAAGCCCATGTGCATCATTGGTTTGGAATCAGGGTTTTCCAACTCCCCTAGGTGGACTTTCCGTGTCCACCGGACCAGATAAAGCGCCGGACGTTAGCTTTTCGTCCTCTCAATTTCGTAAACAACACCCCGCCACGCCACGAGAAGGCAGTGAGTAGGACTTCCCTGGCAAAGGCTATATACGCGTGGACATGTGAGAGCATTTCGAGAGGAAGAGCCGACTCTCCCCACTCTCGGCCGTACCAGGGCATTTGGGGGAGATGTTAGGATTGATCTATGTTGGTAACGATCTCCTGACAGAGTCCTTATAATTTCCGAGACAGTTCTGCTAACTGTTGATGAAGGGATTATACCAGGGCATTTGGGGTAGGAAGACAGGTTTACTAGTAGTAGTGATAAAAATAAGAAAATAACCCAAGTTCTAGTCACTAGTTCAACATAGGTGTAGTAGGTTAAAGTGGGATTAAAAAAACTTTAATAATCACAAAACATTTTTAAAAATACGTAATAAGTGTATAAATAATTAAATATTATAGAATATAAACGAGATGTGAAAAGCGACAAACAAACACAGGATGCGGAAAAAAAATTAGTAAGATCATTTATTAAGTCATATCCGGCTAAGGGAAGGGGTGGCACGAACTTCTTCTGAACCTATAAACTAGGGTTTTAGGTTCGAATGGCTACAGCTTCTGCAATATGTAGGAGACGGGATTGAAACCAATTGGGAAATGACGAATGTATAAGATAGATTACACTAAATGATCCAATTTTGTCTACCGTATACCCAATATTCATCAGGTGTGCCAAGATAGAGCTATGTATTGTCTTTGTCTGACCCTTTCCAAACCAAGCTGGGAGATGTACACTCATTTTGGTCAATTTGCCTGGTAGTACAACTAATATAGCTATTGCCACGGGAGCAGCTGAATTTTAAGATGAACATTAGGGAGACGAAATCTAGTAACTTATCCTTTCTACTAAAAAATGTCAACACAAGGTTGGCTGTATAAAATGTTCTACTAACTGGCCTAATCATTCTAACATTTGAATCCAGGTCGCGCATTTCATCATAACAGAGACTCGTCAGCTAGTTGTACCCAGGGTTAATGTTCACTCTGAGATTCGAACCCAATACTTCGTGCGTTATTCCCTTAGCTAGTGAATCCAGATATCCCCTGGCTTATGCTATGGGGTGAATCTTGATTCATTTGTATTGTTTGTTTGAATCTCCACATAGATGTTAAGGACTGTTAGCCACCATCCATCTCCGCTTATAATGTTTGAAACTCAATGGCAATATCGAGACAATCCTTTTTGATGGAGCTTTATTCTCTGAGCTGGGTAGTTTGGTCGTGGAGCTTTCATAGTTATTCTGAACGGCATCATCAGCAAAAACTTCAGGTAAAAGTGAAGAGTTGGAATTTCTCCGCACATTATACAAATGCGCCAACAAGAGACTGATCAATTGCAGTTCATAACATATTAATGAGAATATTCAAACAACCAGTAAACGGTGAACCAAATCAAGGTCCTCCAGACAATTTAATTCCATCGAAATAATCATAAGAAGATGAATTGCTCACCTCTAAAGTTGATGGCAGCAACAATTTTGAGTCGTATAAACTTGGTTCTATTGTCGATTGATTGTTATTTCGTAAAAATTGTAATAAAACATGTAGAACTGAGCTGTCACCTTGTGATAATTGATTTGTACATTTCTTATCTTGATGTTCATCAGTAGTAGGATTAGATGGAATAGCCTCAACTTCGACATATTCTAAAATAATAGAATAGAAATACACTATTAGTAATTGCTTGTATGGGTGTGATTGACTCAGTGATCTGGAAATTAAAGCTGGTTAATCACTGAGCAATGACGAATGCTATGTTTGCCTAGTCCTCTTAGCAATAATCAGATTCTACCTATCGAGTTGTAATATGGCCACTAGTCTAAATGACTGGACATCGTGTGCACTATATTGAGATATAAGGTCAATGGAATTTAATAATTGCTAAAAGACTACACAAGCACGGCAGTGATCACTACTCGGTGATCAATCACTTGTAAATATCTTATTCCTAGAATATGTTAGTCATGGCACAAAACTCTAAGTAGTAATATCTGACTGCGTAATAAGGTGACATGAAATAGAGCACCACATCCCCCAAGTTTACAGGCACACCTTAGTGACGATTAAAAAATAGCACGAAACCTATATCAAGAGTTTCTTGTCAACTACCTTCAATAATTTAATATCTCAAAATAGAAACTCACATTTCAACCTCAAGGCTACAGTTTTAGAGTTCAATTTTATAACCTTTGTCACATGCAGATAAACCCAATACAAGTTTAATTTATAGTTTAATGTAAGATTCAGTTGCTCCGATTGAATGTGAATGTGTTGACCTGTAAAGCATAACCCTATTTCAGAATTTAACGATACTACCCTCTAGTGAAGCATTATAATGATCTAATAGTTGATAATTGAGTGTTTAAACGAATGAATTATAGATATTTAGCTTTTTCATGAAATATTATGCCATGTTGCTGTTTAACTGGTAGTCAGTCGTATTTTACAAATATTTTCCATGTGGAGTCAGAGATATTAATCGAGATAAAAAGATAACCACTTTGCTATAATCAGTAGATCTAATAAATGGTTGCGATTAAGAAATTGTGCCAATAACAATGTGTCAGTATTAGATTTGAGATTTTGGACAGGAAATATACACTAAGTGACCAATGCATGATGTATACCCAGCGACAGGAATGATCATATTTGTTAATTGGACTCTAATTTAACTCGTTTTAAGCATAGGCTTATATACTTTGATTTGAGATAAACCCTACTTATATGACGGCTAACTATGCTGCAAAGCTGCTCAAATCGGTTCAGATAAAGTGAGATTCCAACATGAAAACTATTGATTGAAAGTCAGGTCTTTTAAACACTAATCCATAGCTCGAGCAAAGTGGAAGAAGTCTTGTAATGATGAACGTCAACTACTTAATTTAAAATCAATTTGAAACAAAATGAACAAATAATTACTAACTAATAAATTCATTTAGTAGTT
Organism: Schistosoma rodhaini; assembly: GCA_944470415.2. Lineage (NCBI taxonomy): Eukaryota > Metazoa > Platyhelminthes > Trematoda > Strigeidida > Schistosomatidae > Schistosoma > Schistosoma rodhaini. Next base: position 7,598,851 of record OX104040.1, read on the forward strand.
TGTTTAAATCTTTTCATCGATGTGTTAGGACTGCAACTGGTCAGTGGCCGAGTGGATAACGCGATGGCGTTTGAAGCGAAAGGTACTGGGTTCGAGTTCCAGAGTGAACATCAACTCTGAAATGCAGGTACATCCAGCTGACGAGTCCCAAATAGGACGAAGCGCGCGTCCTGGATTCCACTGCTAGCCACTATCCATCTTTGCTTACAATTACTAACTAATATTTGATAAACCCAAATGTCACATAATTCACCATGGCGTAAACGACAGTCTTCAAGCATTATTTGTTCAACCTGGCATACTAACTATGATACTGGTGTACCAAGAACACAACGATATTATTATTTTAAAATAGATTAACAACTTCTAGCTAAAACAATACTCTATATGACTGACTATTACTACTACAACTATCACTATATAGATCCATACAGTTATAACATAATACAATGTTTCTTGTTGGAAGCAATCAATTGGAATGATTTAATTTTCAATTGTTCATTATAAGAAATTGACCAATTAAAGTTTAACATAAACAATAAACAAATAGAACTAGTTTACGGAAATGTATGGAGTTTTATTACAACTCAATAAACAAAGAACAATCGATACTTTAAACTGTTTGAAATAATAGAAAAAGAAGGAACCATTTGACTTTGAATCTTCATTTTGTGTTAAACACATGACTTTAGAAACAGATCACTTGAAACTTAAGCTAGGTTTTAATACGAACTTTTATCATAATTGGATAGTAGTTAGAAGTGATGTCAGGAAAACACGTTTCACTTTATCTAGGACTCGTCAGCTAATTGAATATACCGTCATCCCAGTGTTGATGTTTACACAAATATTAAAATTAATACTTTTCGCCTCAAGTCTCAATGGACTATCCGTTGAGCTATCAATTCAAGGTAGCCATCAACTTATTTAACAGATTTTCAGAATAACAGTATTGAATGTCAAGTTTCATTAGCTCTTTTTCACATTCATCCAAGATGCATATGGAGAAATCATGCAACACGCATTAATAACTATATTGAGCAGAAAAAAGTGTTATAGAGTTTATGAAAACTATTAAACGCCCTAGATCGACACGTAGATAACCACTTTACATTGATTTAATGAACCTGGGATGTTCCTGGATGCTATAACTATGTTATTATTATTATTATTATTATTTAAACACATAAATATTGGTACAATGAAGCACCAGATAAATATGCGCCTCACAAATCTCATTCGATTTGTGTGAGGGCTGTGATACTGCTCAGGTGCCCAGACTGAAGCAGGTAGTTTTCTTAGGGGGCCACACCACGAGCCTTTGATGTGGAGGTCTGATCCACAAGGCAGTGGAGCAACGTTAGAAGATACAGTCCCATGGTAGTCGTTGACCAATGACAGGTTCGTCCGCCATTCGTTCCATCAGGATACTGGAGCCCATGTGGCACCATTGGTTTGGAATCAGGGTTTTCCAACTCCCCTAGGTAGACCCTCCGTGTCCACCAACCCAGTTAAAGCGCCGGACATTCGCTTTTCGTCCTCTCACTTTCGTAAACAACACCCCCGCCACGAGAAGGCAGTGAGTAGGACTTCCCTGGCAGAGGCTATATATTCGCGTGGCCATGTGAGAGCATTTCGAGAGGGAGAGGTGACTCTCCCCACTCTCGGCCGTACCAGGGCATTTGGGGGCTATGTTAGGTGAAGGTTGAATAATCTTTTCAACAGAATACATTAAAACTCAAAAGGCTGGATATTCATTAGTCTTTGTCAAATGAATACGGTAAAGTTTGGCTTTACAACAAATCTGAAATCTGTAAGTAAACACAACAGGCTCCCTGACGATTTCCATAATTTCAAAGATCTACCGCTTATCGGGTTGCTATTATATATATATACATGATGATGTAACTCACTAAGTACGAATTCATGTGCTCAACTTTGAGCCACATATATGTGTAAGGGCTAGTGGTAGTACTCGGCTACCCAACCGAAGTAGATGAGGTGGAACTTTAACCTGTGATCTAGTGGTTGAAAGTTTAGTGCTTTAAGTGGAGTTTTGTTCTCTGAGCTGGATGGTTCGGTAGTGGAGCTTTTACTGTTCTTCCGAACATCAGTATAAACTTCAGATCGAAGTGAAGTGTTCAGATTTTTCCACACATGACTCACAAGACAAGATGTGATTCTTTCAATTATGTTGTTACTCTAATTTCTCTCTGTTTCCCTTCCTGTTCTCTTTAATTCAATCTCATGCTGGCAGGCATTTTACCTGCTACTACATACTACTTATATCTGTCAGCTTGAATAGCATATACCACGCTACAACCATTAGTAAGTTACATAACTACGATTAATAAAACAAGATATTCAACCTAACGACCTCTCGAACTGTTCAATTAAATAATGACAGTGTACTACTAAGTGCTAGTAAACCCAGAAGACTTCATGTCGCAGCACATGCTTTTTTTAGTTAGCTTTAGTTCCAAAAAGTAATGTTCGAGAATAGAATAACAATGTGTGTGTGTGTGTCAAAGTGCTGAAGGACTTCAATATATAAACATAAACCAATGTCCTTTAAATTACCTAAAAACCACAAAGTAAGTACGGTACAACTTAAAACATATTATAACAGGACGGAAAAGCATAAACTGTGATTAGGAAATTACAAAGTTTTTATTAGAAGAACAAAATTATAGGAGACATTTTGGCATTAAAATAATAACAACCGATTGTGCAAATATAAGATGCGATACAAACTAGTGTATAGTTACTTTTATAATTATGTGTAAAAAAACAACAGCAATACTAGTATGACAGCTAGAAAGTCTTACAGAAGAACCTTTTCCAATAGGCATTCACGAATGTCATTTACCTTTTTTCTTATCTTTTCGAGTAATAACAACTTTTGATATATGTACTATTGTTTTGTCAAGTTAATTGAAACTAGCTAAACTAAACCTTCTGATATAGCATTTAAAGACTGTTTCTTCATGGTTTATCGATAATGTTTATATTTATGAATGTTAACCGTCTACTGACTTTTTATTACACATTGTAGCTCGTTGAAGTGAAAAAAAACTTGAATTAATATGCCATTATTACAGATCCGTTCTTATGTGTTTAAATCAGTCAGTTAACCGAAGACTTTATACAAATATCTATGGCAACAAAGAATAAGGCGTATATTAACTAACCATTCTAGAATGAACAGACCGGAAATCCCAAATAGTAGCCGATTGCAATGGGAAAAGGACGAAAAGTAACTCGGATATAATGTATAACTATGTTAACAAAATACAATAACAACATATAGTCTTAGCCATTCAGCTACAACGTATGACCAGGCACATATATGCATCAGTCCAAGTTTCCACATCTCCTTAGCACAAGATGAATACCAAATTCATAGAAGTAGTTACTTCAATGGCAGTAATATGTAATAGAAAGATTGTGCATAAGGATATAATACAGGGAGAAAGAATCAGTTCGTAAAAAGAAAGGTATAAAGTAACCTTAATCTCATGGTTTAAGGAAAGACAAAGAGTGTATACACCGACGCCATTGTGATCGATTCTGAACCATGTCACTCAAGTCTCCAACCAATGGTTACGATAGTCATGCGGACCCCAACCAAGCAGTTTGCATCTACTAACATGGCTAAGACTAGAAGTTAGTAACTTCAAGCGCTGATGCCATGTTTTGGTTTGGCCGCCTCCAACTTCCTTCCAACCATCCCTAACACTAGTCATCATTGCGCGTCGTGGTAATTGGTGTTCAAGCATATGTAAGTAACACGTCTCCCAACCATATCACAGTCGATGAAGATTTACAACTTCATCAACTGATTCACCATTATTCCCTAATACCCTGCATCTAACCTCACTATTACTTACCCAGTGATCCTAGTAGATGTGAGCAATATTTCTAAGACAGCTGGGATCAAATACTGGTAACTTACGAGTACCTTCTACTCTTAATGGCCATGTTTCACAGCCGTAAAGTAGAACAGAACGAACTACTGCACAGTATACCCATCCTTTTATTTATATATGGATATCTCGCCTTTGCCATAGGTGACGTAAGGTGGCGAAAGCCAAACAAGTATTTTTGAAACATATAGTTTAACTCGCTATATCATTGAAACAAGGACAAAAACATAATATCCAATGGTTATGGATGTCAAAAAGGTTGGTTTAACCAACCAATAATATGTCGACAATCCAATTAATTTATAAGTGCTTTGAACATAATGCAAATACATGAGATTACATTATATTCAGAAGCGACGAAATATATTTGTTAAACCTCACCTTTATTGGAACTGAAATCTGATAATGTAAGCGAATGTGTATTTGAACTGCTTTTCATCCAGTTGTCTATATCAGTGTAATCTTCATGAACTGATGGAGTGCTATCAGTTTCCGGTAAACTAAGAATATCTGATTCACAGTTCTAAATAAAGATAAAATGCAACTATTTAGGTCATTAAATCGCAACGAAATAAGTGATGTGAAAATTCGATACTATTTAAACACATATTTAAGCGTCCTGTATAACATTTGAAATAGATAACCTAATGAATTAAGCACTCAATATTCAACTAATTGACAAGAAGTTCGGACCTGGTTCTGATTTATTTGCCCTGACTAACCAGCTAATACTATTATTCCTAATACAAAAGAGTAGTTTAAAGCAGAGTATATACACTTGCATGTAGTATGTGAGTTGCACTACAGTAATCTATATGAAAACTAGTTTCATTCTTAATTTTAAGATAAGCCATTAGTCATAGTATCTCATCACTATACAAGTGGATTACGTTCAAACTATTGGCTTCTATCATACTTCGTAGGTTGTTCAAAACCCGAGAACGATTGACTCGCAAGGAGCAGGCTGGATTTCGTCCTGATCGAGGATGTATTGATCATATATTCTGACCCCGCCAAACGTTAGAACACCGTGATACTTATCACAGACCAACAATCGTAGTTCCTTGACATCAGGATTGCCGTCGATACGTTGAACAGGACTGCTCTTTGGGATTATCTATTGAAGAAGGATGTGCCTGAGAAGTTTATTAACATCCTAAAAGCCCTATATACAAACACCTCAGGCAGTGTGAGGGCATGCAACCACCTCTCTCCACTGTCCCATTCAGGCAGTGGGGTTAGACAACGTTTCCCAATATCACCATTCCTCTTCAACTTTGCCATCGATTGCATTCTGGAAACAGCTCAGATAGATGTAAGTAATGGCAGTGTGGATTTGTTGCCTGGAGAAAGACATCTCGACCTTGAGCATGCGGATGATATTGCCTTACTGCGCCCAAGCCATGCAATCCACACTTAATCAGTTAGCAATCAGTGTACGCAGAAACGGCATGTGCTTTGCACCCTCCAAGTGCAAAGTACTTCTACAAGACTGGCAGGATTCTAATCCTGTACTCACCCTGGATGGTGAGCAGATCGAAGTAGTTGAGAAGTTCGTGTATCTAGGCAGCTACATAAGTGCTGGTGGGGGCGTGAGTGATGAGATTGATGCACGTATAAGGAAAGCCAGATCGGCTTATGCCAATCTGGGCCATCTTTGGCACCTTCGTGATGTTAGTCTGGCTGTAAAAGGTCGGATCTACAACGCGTCGGTGAGAGCAGTTTTCTCTATGCCTGTGAAACCTGGCCTCTCCGAGTTGAGGATGTTTGACGACTCTCCGTGTTCGATCATCGTTGTCTCCGAAGGATTGCTTACATCCAGTGGCAACACCATGTTAGTAATGCAGAGGTTCGGCATCGTGTGTTCGGGCACAGAGACGATAATTCAATTGGTGTCACCATCTTGAAACACCGACTTTGGTGGCTTGGACATGTTTTATGAATGTCGTCTCAGAGACTTCCACGTCGTGCATTATTTGCCGACCCTGGGACTGGTTGGAGAAAGCGGAGAGGAGGTCAGTGTATGACATGGTGTGGTGGCATGAAAGAAAGCTGCAAAGGGCTAGCTTCTGTTGGTCCTTCACGACTCCTTGGTTGGGGTCCGAGAGATGGTGCAACACAGTGGCTAAAGACGTTATTAAATATGGCTCAGAATAGAAGGCAGTGGCGATCCTGTTGTAACCTTCTTTTACTTTCCTCATAAAAGTGCCCGTAACTTCTTTGACTGAAAGAATTCTTTCTGATCGTATCTTTCTATTCCCCCCATTACGATTATTTTTTCACTACCATACACTAACTTGTGGTCGTTATTGTTTTTTTTATTTTGTACGCACCTAACACCATTTATCTCTCCCCATTCTCACCATTATTGTGTGGCGGAATGTATTTAGTGCCCCCTTGTACTAATATTTATGTGTTCAAATAAATAAATAAATAAGTGGAAAATAACGATTGTAGAAACAATGCAGCAGATTTATACTAATACTTGATAAGTACTGCTACTCAAAAACCATGTACGCAGTATTAATACTGAAGTGTATGGAAAAATAATTACAACCTACAAACAGGAATATAAATGATGAAGAGTATTTATACTTAAAATGGGATCAATAATTCAAGTGCCTAGATTAAATAATATACCTTTAGTGGTGTCAATCAGTCATTAACATAATCAACATTATAGACCTTCAAAACTGGAACAATTAACACATTATACCAACTAAAAACTAGTAGCCGATGGTTGTAACACATAAGTTCACAATGTGTAACACAATCAATGAACAATAGCAAGGTAAAAAGTCTAAGCATATGAATCTTCATATATCGTCATATAAATGTTTATAAATAATTGTATACATACATATATCTCTAAGATACTAGGTTTTTAGACACTTATCTGTAAACTCAACTGATTATCTTGAAATTTTATACTGCGCAACACTTCCTTTGGGAATATACTCATTCTCCAAGCATAGTTTTATAAAGGTTGCACGTGAAACAACGAGAAGCGTCCCGGATGGCAGCTTCATAATTGTTGAGACTCCACTTACAGAATTATGATGCACCAAGAGACTTTAAACCAATATGGATATTTCTCACCACATTAACTTTCACATTTCTAATCTTTTTGACTGGTCACTATAAAAGCAAACCACCATTGTTACACTAGCTGCAGAGACATTTTATATTCAATGTGCCAAATGGTCGAAACTAACGTTAAGTAAACAGCAGAATAAGTTCCTACTTTTCATATTGTGTGGGCTACTACATATACACAGGATTGAAAATAAAAAAACTGAAATGTGATAAATCATTGCCTACCTTGCAAGTAATATTAGTTTTTCCTTCCGGGAAATGTCAAATAAAAAGATGACCTGCCATCATCTTTGGTCAAATATATCAATATCTATGATAAATCTATGCATTATATAGCCAAGAGAAATAATCCTTACAATTTTCATTAGCAATCATCATTTCTGCATTGAAGATAAACCAAGAACCAAATGCAAACAAACGTATGTGTATTCTTGGAACTTATTTCACAATACATGTATTATCCATTTAATCACATACATTAATCAACCTTTTAAAAGATGTTACTAAACGACCTTTTTCAAATCTATATTACATTTTTTACGAAGTAGAACATTTAAGAATTTTCGAGTTGAGCGACCTTATTTACTAGAGCTCATAAAAAAGCTACCTGGAAATCCCTCAGAAAAGTGTAAGGATACTTCAGTTTTCTTGCCAAAGGTGACTAAACAATGATACCGTCGATACAAAATCATTTTTATCACCTCTGTTCTTTTGAACTTGTCTTTGAGTTTAGCCAGTAGTTGATGAAGGTTATAATTGCTAATGAAACAACAAGAGACAGTATATTCTTCAGTTTATACAACTTTTTTCAAATGACTACCTAGTACAATTCTTAACAACAATTCAGTATATGGAAAATAACTGCAGTTTATTATATGCCTGACAATCTGTGTTGTATGGGCAACTAGTAGGAGCATCACACAAAAACATACTTATTAATGGTAGATGAACAATGACAAATTATTGTGAAGTGAATAGATGTAAAAACGCTATCGATACCGAAATTCTTTGCTAAAACTACATCAGAAGAGAAATATTGGCTTACTTCTAAATTAGACACATCTTTAGATGATAACAACCTGAGTGTTGGTATAAACGAATGTTCCCCAACTTCTGTGCACTTTGTAGCCAAAGGAGATTTCGATTTACACTTGATACAAACGTAGCAACTCTTGCATAACCTATCAGAATAAACGCCGATTTATATGAACCAACTTACAAGCATTGAAGGAACTCATCAGACAATAAATCGCCACAACTAGCACAGACGATGAGACGGTTTGATTGTGGTTGACTTGAAGGATCGTGCTCCATTTCAGATTCAGAATTACTCAGGATATCCCATGAATCTCCCGAGTCGTTAGACAGGCATTCAATAGATTCATCCCCCATTTTGAAGACTACGGAACTTCAGTAGACTTAAGCAACATAAACCAGCTGATTAGAGATCCGTTTAACTACCCTCCTTCAAAATGCTCGATATCCAATCCCATTGTCAGTAGCTTATATAAACAAATTGATTTGTTTGCTCTCCCTTCTTGTTGTTTTCGTACGGTTCCTGGTGTTTTTTACAGTCCGATAAGTGATAGTCCAGCTACTCGACTGGTAGATTGTGATTTGTAGATTTTTATATCGTGTAATATGAGTATGATTGTCTCAGGGCATTAGGGATTCCGGACATCAGTAACTATCATAATCAGGCAGGAGGCTGGTTAGGTGTAATTTAAAAGTAATAAAGTAATAATTCGAGTGCTAATAGAAGACAATGGTTTCAAGAATAAATAAATTACTTATCTAAGCGACAATATGTGAGATGAAATTAAAATATGGGAATAGAGATTATAGGAGAGACAGACACTAGTCCTGGTGTGCAGCAATAATAAATGTGGTGAATTACCAGACATTAAAGAGACTCAGCTAGTCTCAATTGGTTTCAAATGGTTATGGATGAAATAGAATGAGCTTCTGCTTAACGGGTTCCCGTATCTAATAATAGTGGATCACCAATGCCTCCAGGTAGGGCGTCGGTTGTTCAATGAAATAATGCTCACCTGCCATTTTGGGAGGTTCGGGCTCGATCCCCAACCGATGAACACCGCCTTTACTAAACTATGCTCCATTGGGGGTAACAGGCGTAAGTAAGTAAGTAATATCCCTCCTGGTAAGAACCTAGGTATATTTAACTATCAAAAGGGGAAACGTTTTGGTAAATTATAGTAAGATACCGCCCTTAGCTCACTAGAATTTGTCGAATTTTCTCTTGAAGGACCCCCAGGAAGTCACTTGGACTAGTTCAGCCGACAGAGAACGATAGCGTTTGAATACTTCTACGTAGTAGTTAACGTAGAACTTTAGATAGTAGTTTACCAACACTCCCAGGTCTTTCTCAACGTCGGATACCTCTATAGGGAAGTTACCTAAGTTGCATTCGTAATCTATAACAAGTCTCAAATTAACTACTGTACAATTTGCAGTGCTAAAAGCAAATCCGTTGTTGTCCCCCCAACTTTGAAGTTCAGTCCCTCCTAAAGTGGCAATCTATCATGTTGGTTGCGCGCTTCACTCCAGAGTTTCACATCGTCAGCGGAAAGTGAAAAATTTGAAGATACCTCCTGAGGAAGATCGTTTATACAAATCAAGAACAAAAGAGGTCTTAGTACTGAACCCCGAAGAACCCCTCTAAGACGTTTGGGAGCCTGAGAAAAAGCGAAGTCTACCCTGACTTTAAAAACTTGATTGTTTAGATAGGAGGCAAGCCAACCAATTAACGGTGACTTGATACCTATCTGTTTGGTCTTATTGATAAGAAATATATGAGTGACCCTATTAAAAGTTTTTGACAAGTCAAGGTATATGACATCAACCTTTCCCTTGCGATCAAGGTTGGTTGTCCATCTGACCACCGTGGTCAGATGTCTGGTTATACAAGGATGACCATTCCTGAAACCCTGATGTTGGGGTGAAAAGAAGTTTACGGATAATAAGCAGTCATGTAGATCGCCGTAAGTCAAGGACTTCATATTTTAAGACGGTATTGAAAGAAGTGTTACCGGCCGGTAGCTTATAATTACATTGCGTCGGTCTTCATTGATTATTGGTGTAGTGTGAGTAAGCTCCCGATTTTCTGTAACCGTACCTCGGCTTAGCGAATGTGAGAACATTAGATTGAGCGGTTTTACTTTATCTAGTACTGAAGCCTGTCATCTCTTATTGCCTTTGTGCTTTGGCTCCTTACTTTTCTGACCTACCTGTATGTGCTATTGGTACTAGTTCGTTTATATTACACTCAGTAGTACCTTCTGCGTCTTGGCATTTGAAGATTGTGATTCGTGATGACTGTACGTTGCTTATAATATTTGGCGACCGAACTTATGACAGCCTGTTTTGTAGCACATGTGATAGTGTAGGATTTAATTTGTCTTACAGATATAATACTAGAACTGTAAACGCGACACTGACGATCCCAGAGTCTATGTGAAAGTTATAGTAATAACAAGAACAATATGCCTCTGAATTCTATTTGCTTCCAAACATAAAAAATTAGATTAGTACAATAATTACAATAAATGCAATCAGTAAGTGAAACGCACAAACATATAGACCAGTATTGTGTGTCTTATTGAAATGAACAAAAATTATGAATCAAAATGATATAATAGGATAACAATGTCCTTCAATTGGTAGGTCACATGCAACAGGGATAGTTTACAGACACACCAGACCAGATTGATGTGGTGCGCGCTTTAACAACGATTTGATTGGTTATTTATGGACGTAACTAACATTCCCTCCCATATGAGCACAACATCCAGGTCTCGCTACTGTCGCGCCCAAATAATTGATCACCTCCAATTGTCACAGGTTCCATATACCCCGGCTGGTCTCCTCGGTGGCTGTCTCCAGTCGAACTGTGCTGATTCGTCCATCAAGACCATGATTGACCTGTGTAACTATAGCTTTTGGCCACAGATCTCTCGGCGAGCCAGCATTGTCTACTAACATTAAATCTCCCGGTTGTAAATTTCTTCTCGTGTCTAACCACTTGGATCTCGCCTGAAGGTTTGATAGGTACTCCCGCAGTCATCTGTTCCAGAGTACGTTACGTAGTTGTTGTGCTTCCTTCCATCTCCTGTTATATAAGCACATTTTATTCATTTGTGCTTCATCGAATGATATGAATTAACAATACTTTATTTGGCGTAGGTAAATCCAGATTATCACGGTCATTGACTAGCTTTACGAGTGGTTGATTGTTCAGTATTCCTTCAACCTCTTTTTAAAATGTCTCCGAAGATTGATTCGTCAGTACCTTCTGAAACAGTAGAGATTGTAGAATTCTTCTTACTAACTTTATGATGCGTCCCCATACACTACCTCGATGACTAGCTCTAGGAAGGTTAAAGCGCCATTCACAACCTCTCTCTAAAAGGCATTTGCTATCTTATTCTGGTCCCAACTGCACATTATCTGTCTAAGACCAGCATTAACTTCTTTAAAGCTACCAGATGCACCCTTACTCTTATTCCCAACTCGTACAAATGCACCTTTCTCAACACTATGTACGATACTACGGTGAATATGTGCGGCCTGTTTCTACGGCCTCTTAGTTACAAGGCCTTTGGTTTTTTCGGTGTCTTGACTTTCGGTTTGATGACCTTCATTTTCCAAATCTTTATTAGATTTGATTTGGGATCATTATCAGATGTTGTTACAGTTTTCGGCTAAGCAAACTTGGGTTTAGAGTGGACAGTTTTATTTTCTGATACTTTTCTCTGTACATGCTCAGCCCTTTCCTCAGTGAATAGTTGGGTATTGATGTAGGTATTACTAGTACTGTCTCTCTGCTCTTCCCGCTTCCTATGTAACAAGGTGTCATGTCTCCAGCCACATCCTACGACAGTACGTGACCTCGGTGCTAGACAATTTCTTGCCTTATGGTTCGCCTTGAGACAAACATTACACAACTTCTTCAATACAAACTTTATCTTTGTATTAATATCCTTATCTCTAAACCTTCCACATTGGTCTAAGGGATGGTTTTCGGTACATTGTAAACATGACAACCCAAAAGTCCTTGGCCTTACGTTTGAAGGGGCATCGCGCTCACTCATGCTGGTGAACAAAACTCTTGCCTTATAGTCCGGACTAAGGTGTCCTTTAGAAACAACAACCGACTGTTTTGATTGCGATTAGAAGGATCTCCACTGACAATTAACCCATATCTGGTATTAGCAATGTCTGATTGCTTCTTCACAAATTCGTAAAGGTCATTAAGTGAAGGCTTTCTACACGTCTTAAGGATTATACATGCCACTTTAACTCATTCTCTTTGTAAGTTTGGTGGGAGTTTCGAAATCATATACTCGATAGTCTTCGTAGAGTTCAGATTGGATACATAGTTCATCTGAGTGAGTGTTAGCTCACAAATATGTATCTTGGGAGACAACCTTTTCAAGTTATCTGGAATAGTCCCCTTAATAGTTGAGATGTTCAGCATCTTGTCAATAAATGCATGGGCTACTATGTGCTAATGACTGATCTCAGTCCAACTACTGTAGAGTAACCTGTAAAACTGACCTATCCAATAGTTTGTTGTTGTTATTAGAGTGTTTTAGCTCAGTTTTGCTGATAAAATCGATGGCTAAGATGGCATGATCACTTTTACCCTGAGGAGACACAACCGAGAGGTTATCAATTGGGAATTCGTCGTTTGTGAATGTGAAACCTAAGCTTGACGGCGTCTGACTGTTTCATGTAAAATCAAAAGGCCTGTCAGATGCTTCGAGAATGGCAACCGCCATGTGGATGCTAGGAAGGATATTTTCATTAGCCGAGGTCTAGGACCCCCGTCGTTTTTGGTTAATTGAATCACTTATCTAGTCACTACGCTAATAAGCTCGAACGATGACTTTACGAATTTCCACTCTAGAATATCATATTCCGAATAATCAGGGTCCATGTTTTCTGAGATGCTTCGCGCAGCGATGTTTCTTCCGCGAGAAAACGTTGTGGAAGATTCCTTTGGGATATTCCTAATGGCGTTGGTTATGATATAAATCATATAAATCCTAAGGTCATATTAAAAATTATTAGTTATTCTGTTCGACTGTAGGTTAATGTGTTACCATAAGCGCCATGTATGAGAGACCCGCTACACGTTTTAAGGTCACATGGTTTTCAGGAAAATCAATAAAGTATCGAGTATAAATCAACGTAAAAGTACTAATCGATCTCTTCCTGGGAGCTTCGGCCGTCTTCAGTATCTACAGAATTTGATTGGCGAATATCAGCAAACTTCAGTAGCCGAACACAAGGAACAGGTTTGTACCTGTTCGTTTTTATTGCTCAGATTTTAGCCAACCTCGCTAATTTCTGCTACGACTCTCGAAACGGCCCACAGCTTCGTCAACTGCGTGTCATTGATCTCTTTTTTGACTGCATCTTAGAACCATCAAGTGCGTGGTTCAAAACTGGTAGGTTGAATTATATATATATATATATATATATATATATATATATATATATATATATATATATATATATAGGCCTTTAATGGTATACATCTTTTTTCTGGGTTCGCCTTTACATTATTTTTACCCAGTCCATTCTTTACCTTTATTTTTCTGGTAATAACACGGGCCTTTTAGTGTTTCAGTTGAGACTATAATTTACGACCTTTGAACAACGCGTAAGTGACTTTAAGCATGTACACTTACTATCTAGGACTAAATAAGGGTTACTAATCAATGAGCAGTTGGATTTAGGGTTTTCATGATGAACAGCTAAATTTCCAAAACGCTATTTGGCCAAATAAATGGATGGATTGCACGCCAAAATCAACACGTTATCTTATCTTCTTGGTTCATCCATGAATTACAGTCTCGTCGTGTTTTTGTTGATGTTTCCAATATTGTGGATGGACAAAGGCATGCAGGATAAGCTAAACCAAGCATATGTGTATTTTTATTTGTTAATTACATAGTCAAGTACTACTTCGTGTCAACCCAAGATGAGGTAGCCAGGGTATGGTTCTATTTTTGTTATCATATATTTCATAACAAAAATATGCCAATGGCCTTATAAAACACACATTCGGTCGCATCACTATTTTTGTATGCAGTCTTTAACGCTACATTTTGAAATTAATTCTCATCTGCCTACACACTCACGTTTGACTAATTTGTCACAAAAGTCCTGTTCAAATTTCTGACAATGTGACTTTTCCTTTTATCGCTATTGCCTATTCTGGTCATACCTGTTAGCTAGCGTGAATTGCAATATCATGTTCAAAACACTTGTTACTCCTTGCATCATTTTTAGCCCTCCTATTCCGTCTTTCGACTTATCATGGTCTTGCTGCTTTAAAATGTGATATATCAAATGTCTTAATATAAGCTAAATTGAAGGAATATTCCACTTTAAAGTGGCATATATTGGGGGAAAAGCGCCCAACTTTTTCTGATGAAATCTCTATACAGATTCAGAAAGCTCGTATTTTGGGTTGGTCCGGGTCAATGTTAAACAAATGTTAGGAGGCAATTTACCGCATACTCTACTTATCTGAGAATACTCATTAGCCCTAATGAATTAATGCTTGGTGAAATATCAGCACCAATTCAGAAAGCTTATTTGGACCCGGGAACCTATATCATTGGTAGCATAAATAGAATGTGCGTCTAACAGCCAAAAGTTGAGCATACAGCTCAGCAGTCCACTATTATTATTATGTTGCTCTGAAACAGCTTTTGAAAATAGAAGACATTTATAAACTACTGGTATTTTCTTCATGAAAGTTCTTTGAGCGTTGTATTGCATATAGTGGGACCATGAAGTTAGCCATGTTAAGGTTAGATGCAGGATGCTAGGTATGTATGACAAACCGGTTTTTAAGATAGTAAATCTCTGTTGAATGTGGCTATTTGGACATCTGTTACGTATGCCCAACCACCGTCTATCTCGACCCGGGATGTTTGTTGGCGTAGGGGTAGGTTGGGTAAAAGCTTGGAGCGTTTAAACCTAGCACAGCATCAGTCTGCAAAGTCATTAGCTATTGGCCTATCGTAATAAACCAATCGATCTATACTGGCCGGAACAGTCGTTCCTCAAGGTTCTCCCATGCCAGACAGGTTGATTGAAGAGCGGTAAGACTAAAAGCAGCAAACCTAAGGTCTGAGGGCGAAGTCGTACTGCTGAATGTGCAGAGGTGTGACGGCATTAAGATGTTTCCTTCAGGCAACCAGCATAACAGCGATACCGCCTTCCCACAAGGAAGGGTGAGGATAGAAAAGGTTGACCCTAAAAATGCACACCTCACCTTATCCCACGGATTCCCGTCTCTGGCGGTAAGGTTCCAACAAGTTCTGAGCTAACACGAAAACTCACAAAAATGGTCGTGTGTGACCGACCTCAAGCACTTGTCCCTTGGGCACTATAGTCACGCTCTCAGGTCACTAAGACCACCTTTAACTCAATTTCCTTTTCGGGTACCTCTAGACGAAACCTTCCACGGTGTGGGCAACCAGGAAATGATAGCCACCCTTATACCTCTAACAGCACTCAAGATCACTGTATTCATAATCAATCTCCCTCTTCAATTTCTATTATTCCTCATACCTCAGCTTTAAACCCTAAACTTCCTCTTTTGGCTTCCTCCTCGTGTCACCATAGCCAACGATTCTAGTCTACTGAAACCTCTCTCCAAACTACACATTGGAGCCTTCAACGTTTGCACCCTATGTCAATCGGCCAACAGACCTCCTTGGCTAAAACCCTATAATCTCGTGTCATTGATGTATGCTACATCTCCGAAACACACATACAATATCTTAAGGCGGTCGTTCACTTGACCTTACCACGCCAAAACGGAGAACCGACAAGATATACCCTCCGTGTATATGGCGGCCCGATGGCTAGTTCTTGTAGACTGGAGGGTGTAGGTATAGCACTAAGTACGAGGGCAAAACAAGAACTATTAGAATGGATCCTTGTTAACAGTCGCCTATATGCTGTTCGGCTAAACAGGTCCGTAAGAACTCGGAAGAATAAGGACACACGTCGTTGTCTTTTCGTCATTTCTGCCTACACTTCCACTGAACGCGACCCGGATAAAGTAGAAGATGACTTTTACAGAAAGCTTTCTGAACTTCTTCACAAAGTTAAACGCTCGGACATAGTACTCGTAGCAGGTGACTTTAGTGCCCAAGTAGGTAGCTTAAATCAAACAGAAAGACATCTAGGTGGGTATTTTAGTATTCCAACTCAGCGAACACATAATGGTGATCGTCTGCTGCAACTGCGTTCAGACAATCGTTTATTTTCAGCAAGCACTAATTTTAAGCATAAGGAGAGACATCGTCTAACATGGAGATCCCCTGGACCAAACCAACGATACACTCAAATAGAGCATATTCCTATCAGTCATCGTTGGAGAGGCTGAATAGAAGACCGCCGCTCATTCTGGAGTACATGTTTAGACTCTGACCATGCTGTAATACGAGCACGAATTTGTTTGCGTCTCACTGGATGCAGAAAAACCACATTAAGTAGACCCACTATAACTGAACTCAGTGACGAAACAGCCAAAACGATCAAAATTACCTTGTGGTAACCATAGAGGGATTAGTTTGACCAATATAGCATCTAAAATACTAGCCTCAATAACTATCGGACGTATAACAAAGACTCGTGAACTACTAATACAAGAAAAATAGGCTGGCTTCAGGCCTGGTTGTGGCTGCATCGACCACATATCCACCATTTGTCAGGTTTTAGAACACAGGCATGCTTATCTGCGTCCCACAATGATAGTTTCTCTTGACTTAAAAGTGGTATTGGACTCTGTAGACCGAGAGGTTCTGTGGCAGTGTTTGTCATTGAAAGGTGTACCTCAGAAGTACATAAACCTTGTAAAGGCTGTCTACTCGAATACTATCAGTCGAGTCAGAGCTTATGGCAAATTGTCATCTGATTCTGAAACCTTTAGGTGGTGTCCAACAAGGCTGACCACTATCTTCATTTCTGTTTAATTTCATTATAGACCTAGTGCTGGAAATAACGTTCTCGTTGACTGGATATTCAGGAATTGATCTCCTTCTGAGAGGTCAAATGACGCTGATAAAATGCAGTGTTTTGGTAGCACTGACCAACAATACTAGGATGTTTGAGATGCGTTTCTTCACCTCTAAATACAGGTTGTTGCTCCAGGACTGGCCTGCATCAACACCTGAACTAAGGATAGGGAGTGAAGTAGTCGAACGCATTGACAACTTCACTTATCTTGGAAGTCTGATCAGTCCTAATGGGTCGGTGTCTGACGAAATCTCAGCACGGATTCAAAAATCTCGTTTGGCTTTTGCCACCTTACGTCACCTATGGCAAAGGCGAGATATCCATATATAAATAAAAGGATGGGTATATTGTGCAGTAGTTCGTTCTGTTCTACTTTACGGCTGTGAAACATGGCCATTAAGAGTAGAAGATACTCGTAAGTTACCAGTATTTGATCCCAGCTGTCTTAGAATTATTGCTCACATCTACTAGGATCACTGGGTAAGTAATAGTGAGGTTAGATGCAGGGTATTAGGGAATAATGGTGAATCAGTTGATGAAGTTGTAAATCTTCATCGACTGTGATATGGTTGGGAGACGTGTTACTTACATATGCTTGAACACCAATTACCACGACGCGCAATGATGACTAGTGTTAGGGATGGTTGGAAGGAAGTTGGAGGCGGCCAAACCAAAGCAGTTGGCAATCAGTGTACGCAGAAACGGCATGTGCTTTGCACCCTCCTAGTGCAAAGTACTTCGACGAGACTGGCAGAATTCTAATCCTGCACTCACCCTGGATGGTGAGCAGATTGAAGTAGTTGAGAAGTTCGTGTATCTAGGCAGCTACATAAGTGCTGGTGGGGGCGTGAGTGATGAGATCGATGCACGTATAATGAAAGCCGGAGCAGCTTATGCCAATCTGGGCCATCTTTGGTGCCTTCGTGATGTTAGTCTGGCTGTAAAAGGTCGGATCTACAACGCGTCGGTGAGAGCAGTTTTCTCTATGCCTGTGAAACCTGGCCTCTCCGAGTTGAGGATGTTTGACGACTCTCCGTGTTCGATCATCGTTGTCTCCGAAGGATTGCTTACATCCAGTGGCATTACCATGTTAGTAATGCAGAGGTTCGACATCGTGTGTTCGGGCGCAGAGACGACAGTTCAATTGGTGTCACAATTTTGAAACACCGACTTTGGTGGCTTGGACATGTTCTACGAATGTCGTCCCAGAGAACTCCTCGTCGTGCATTATTTGCCGACTCTGGGACTGGTTGGAAAAAGCGGAGAGGAGGTCAGTGTATGACATGGTGTCGTGGCATGAAAGAAAGTTGCAAAGAGCTAGCTTCTGTTGGTCCTTCACGACTCCCTGGCTGGGATCCGAGATATGGTGCAACACAGTGGCTAAAGACGTTATTAAATATGGCTCAGAATAGAAGGCAGTGGCTATCCTGTTGTAACCTTCTTTTACTTTCTTCATAAAGAGTGGTTCTAACTTTCTTAACTGAAGGAGTCTTATGGTTGTACATTTCAGTCTCCTTATCTTTTCATCCATTCTCTTCCTACTTTCATTATTTTGTGTGGCGCATATGTATCTGGTGCCCTTTTGTACCAATATGTATGTGTTTTAATAATAAAAATAAAAATGTTGCTTATGACTGACCAACTTTCCATTAAGGACTATTCATTCAGTAGGTCCATAGTGTTCAACTGAATAGGAGAAATAATCTGTATTACTAGAAATGTATTGTAGTAATCTTTGCACATGCGAACGTCAGATGGTTCTTATCATTTAGCTAACATTCACTAGTAATAAACATACATTACTCTAGAACTTGAGTATTCTCATTTTGAAGGAACATTAGCATTCAAATAATTCAAATAGAATTCGTTTTATTTTACTGTCATATTTTTGTATTCCAGCCTTTCAATCCGGATCAAATTTGAAAGTTGATGTAGGCGAAGCTCGTCTAGCTGAATTCGCCCTTGGAGGTTTATCTAATCTTTCAGCTTCATCGCCTCTAAGTCGTCAAGAAATTCTCGATCACATACACTTACCGTGTATTGTGGCTTGTGCTACATCTCCAGACTCCACAGTTGTTGTACATTCACTGACTATTATCGTACACTTGTTTACTCGTTGTCCGAATTCAGATTTCATTTCTTTGGGTTCGAGATTTCCTGCTATAATCCAAATAGCCCGTCAGTATTGTGAGTCACGTAATCGGCAGACAGACATTGATCCTCGTATTCCGATTTTATCCCAAATCATACTGGAAGACTGTTGTAATTGCAGTTTTTCTCACGAAAACGTTTCATCCAAATGTTCTTCTTAAAGAAATTTCGATGCTCACAAATCACATTATTTCTTAATTCCCATCAATCCCTATCTCTATGTTCACCTACAACATTTTTAGTGCATTCTTATTGTCAGCTGCCCTTAGCTGTTTTACCTGAAATCCGCAAGAGGAATTTAAATGAGAAATTACTATCGACTTGTTCTCAACCTAAGGTAACTTTAGTCAGTAATATATATATATATATATATATATATGTATATATATATATAAGTTATCTTGTTTTACATGTATCTGATGGTAACTTTTTAAAATATCAAATCCAAACAGGTTTTTCATACTTATTAATCTTTAGGATATGTGATCTAAAACCCAGATATTGGGCATTGAATCTTGACTGAGTTTCACTTAATAGCTGCAACGCTGTCTTGTTTTAAGTATATCTCAATAACTTTGGCTTCATTGACTTTCAGAAAATTAAGCTATTATTACAATGATGTGTAGTCGAAAGTTCGAAGTTTTATCAGAGTTTAGTTTGTAAGGTGGATGAGTTTTTTCAAGAATCGATGTCTACACTTAATCTTTTGGGTTATCTTGAAAAAACACTGATTGTGACCCTATGCTTCAGAAAAAATCTCGAAAATAGACAATGGAAGATCTCATTCGTTCTTCCGAATAATCGCCTCTCAAGCTTTTTTGTACTGGTAATAGCATACAATGTTCAAGGTGGTATCAGACTGTATTCTAAATCGTTTAAAATTAAAAATATCACCTGGTAAAGTTTGACTTATTGGCTAACTACAACCTACTGGATGTGAACGTTGGGAGTAATTCCTCTTCAAATAAATGACTAGTCACGTCCGTAGCTACTACATTACTGAAGTGGGAACTTGCTCATTGTAATTCATTTTGTGGTTGGCTTTGAGCAAGTACCCGTTAGGCTCTGTTGTTAGGTTCTCAAGTCAAAGTTTTTAATACTAATTCTAATTCATTTCAGGTTTTCTTAAAAAGAAACAACCCTTCAGAGTATCGGCAATGGAAAAGCGTCGATTGCTCATGTACTTGTGCCTATTTCTCTCACTATGAATTCTAGTCATATCCAATGTTTTGTGTTATCGACTTCTTTTTTCTGGGAACATCTCTCCCCTTATGAAGCTGTTGTTTACAAATGGAGCTCTCAAAAACGGTTTCTTTGGTTTTATTAACCTATTCCTAACTGGCTGTTCAATCCTTCAGTGTTCCAACCACAGATCAAGTTAAACAACAGGTCTCACTAGTCAGAATTCTGTTCCATAAATGTATATCTTGTTTCTAAAACACTCACACAAAATCTAAATTTGACCGTTCACTCGACCTCATGTAGTTAATGGATTAGGTTTGGATTTCTTCTTCTATGTGTTTGAAAATGCGATGATAACATACAGAAATTAATTTTACGTTCCACACTATTATGATCCATTCATCGACAGTTAGCAGAGCTGTCTCGGAAATTATAAGTAATCTGTCAGGAGATCGTTACCAATATAGATCAATCCTAACATCAATAATCACATGATTTGCACTGATAACTATAACAACTTTTAAACATTGTTCAGCCTAACATTACGTTTTGTTCCCAGTATTTTTATCTATACTAATTATTCAAAAGAATTTCAATGTATATTTGAATAGTTTGAAGAGAAAAACGAAGTTGATCCAGCATTAATGATATGTCTGTCTATCAACTAAGGGATGAGTATATTGCACAGCGGTTTTCTATGTACTAATCTACAGCCACGAAAAGTGGTTTTTAGAAGAAGACAAACGTATACGGCAAGTATTTTGTCATAGTTGTCCGTGAAATATTTTTTACCTATCGCAAAAAATGGAGTCAGCAATGCTGAGGTTGGAAGTAGGATATTAAGTAAAGATGATAAATCGATTAGTAATGCTGTGAATCTTTATTGATTTAAGTGGCTGAGAAAAGTGCGTAACGTATACACAACTACCATCTACCTATACTCTCGATGTTTTCTGAGATATAAGTAGGTTGAAAGAAATCTAGAGGTAATCAGATTACGACATAAAATCAACCCATAGAACCATTGACTACTGGTTTGAGATATATCATTAGGTGCAAAATCCTTGTTTAGGGCCTCTACAATACTCATGGCCAATGATGTTGGATAACGTAGTCTGAACGAGGCCTCAGTTGCATTTATTATGTGTCTTCCTCGAAATTCAGAATTTAGTGTCATTCTTCGACCGTTCATATTGGGATTAATTCTCTTTTGCTTTCAATCACTAGCTTTTTTATGTGGTGTGGCAAATCGAACCTACATGTATTCATGCCACAATTCCCACGTTGATAATGATTGAGGTACATCAATATGTATACTATAGTATGTCTATTATAGTGTTGAAATACCATTTATTAAATCAATAATATGCTAGAAATCTTGTGATTTTTATAACCATAAAGCATCTTGTTTTACACTGAGCATAGTTTGTGAATGTCACATAACTACTGAACAAATCTTCCTAGTTCTTATGTCATCAGTTTACTTTTAAATTTTTAATTACCACTATGCTTTAATGTATCTCCATTATTCTAGAGTGATAAACTTGATCTGAATTCACAGTCTGAACCACCGCCATATCAGTTACCTGGTTCATCAGTTGACCAAAGTAAGTAGTACCGAAAAAATACAATTTGAAAATTTTAAATCCGCTTAATTCATGTCTATTTTAGCACTCCATTGATCACTTAATGACGTTTAACGGATTACATATCAAGGAAATTTTAGTGATCGTCGATTTTATTATGTTCCTCGCTTATAACGAAACTAGTCAAGGCGTAGGATCTAGGAGAAATATAACTCATTTGTCAACTACAGGCCTACATCCTCCGCTTCCACCACGATTCATGTGGTACCTTGTGACATTCAGCTTAACACGTTAAGGTGAATCGGAGATTGAACCCGTAGCGTCTGTCATTTAAAGTCGTATTACACATTATTACATCAAGGTAAATCAAATAAGTTGAAAGAATAGTACTATCAGTAAAAGTAAAAAAGAATTAAACGTTTAAAAGAAACTGATAAAATATGCTAGCGAATAACATGAAATAATGTAAAAAGCCTTACAACTATCTCGTGAACCCTAACCAACAGATCTGCGCCCTCTGATATGACTCGTTCCAACACTCCTTTAGCGTAACACAGAAAATGCAGACTTTCTAGACTATATAAGACTATACAACATATATAGTCATAATTTATCTGCTGAAACAACTAGCTTCTTACAATCTTGGCGTTCGTTCAGACATTGATAATTTTTAAATCTAGTTAAACCTGATTGTTTCAAATACATTTACAATAGCATTGTAAGCTGTTTCTCATTCTGTATCTGTCTGTTTCCCATTTTCACCTCAACTTTTGCTTACTGCCATAAATACTATTGGTATTTATGCAATTTATTTCCTGTTTTTTGGTACCTCTATTCCTACAATGTTGAAGTTAAATATTTATTAATTTAAACACAAATATTGGTACAAAGGGGCACCAGATATATATGCGCCATACAAATCTCATTTGATTTGTGTGAGGACTGTGATACTGGCCGGGTGTTCACACCGAAACAGGTGGTTTTCTTAAGGGGCCACACCCGGAGCCTTCAACCGAAAGGTCTGATCCACAGGGCAGTGGGCATCGTGAGGAGACACACTCCCATGGTAGCCGGTGACTGACAATTGATTCACACGCCATTTGTTCCATCAGGATGCTGAAGCCCATGTGCATCATTGGTTTGGAATCAGGGTTTTCCAACTGCCCTAGGTGAACTTTCCATGTCCACCAACCCGGTTAAAGCGCCGGACATTCGTTTTTCGTCCTCTCAATTTCGTAAACAACAGTAATGCCACGAGAAGACAGTGAGTAGGACTTCTCTGTCATAGGCTATATACGCGTAGCTATGTGCGAGTATTTGGAGAGGGAGAGCGGACTCTCCCCACTCTCGGTCGTACCAGGGCATTTGGGGGCAATTTCATCTCGGCGAGGCCTCATGAAATTGCCCCCAAAGTCGAAGTATTTTATATTGGTTCAGCATATACTATTATACCATGTTTTATATTGTGTCTGTCTTTCCTGGAGCTCAATCTTAGTATTTATTTATTTATTTAAACACATAAATAGTAATATCATTAGTAGTATTAGTATTGGTACCTCTATTCCTACAATGTCGAAGTTAAATATTTATTAATTTAAACACAAATATTGGTACAAAGGGGCACTCCCAGCAAGCGGATTTGCCCCCAAATGCCCTGGTACGGCCGAGAGTGGGGAGAGTCTACTCTCCCTCTCGAAATGCTCTCATATGGCCAGCGAATATATAGCCTCTGCCAGGGAAGTCCTACTCACTGCCTTCTCGTGGCGGGGGTGTTGTTTACGAAAGTGAGAGGACGAAAAGCGAATGTCCGGCGCTATAACCGGATTGGTGGACACGGAGGGTCCTCCTAGGGCAGTTGGAAAACCCTGATTCCAAACCAATGGTGCACATGGGCTCCAGTATCCTGATGGAACGAATGGCGGAAGAACCTGTCATTGGTCAACGGCTACCATGGGACTGCATCTCCTCACGATGCTCCACTGCCTTGTGGATCAGACCTTTAGGTCAAAGGCTCGGGGTGTGGTCCCCTAAGAAAACCACCTGCTTCGGTTTGTGCACCCGGCCAGTATCACAGCCCACACACAATTGAGTGAAATGATGAACTCTGTTGACGATTCTATTCCTGCTCATATTATAAGCAAGACAATTTACATTATTATTATTATTATTATTATTATTATTATTATTATTATTATTATTATTATTATTATTGTTATTATTACTTACCATATCGCTAATTCACCCCCTTTTATCCCCAATTTGTGTAACCTTACTCTTCAACTTATGCAGCAGCTCGCTCTTGGTGGAAAATCTGTCCTATCTAAACGATCTCCAGTCACTGTCTGGTTGAAAGTGAATGCTTCCACCGATTATGAATACTGAGGCAGTCTTTCTGAAACCACGTACGCCGTTCAAGCTGGCTTCCTTCAACGTTCGCACACTAATGCAGATCAGACAACAGATAGGGCTGGCTATGTCTTTGGAAGGTATTAATGTTGACGTTTGTTGTCTATCCGAGACCCGTATTCAAGACTCTAGTGAAGTACTACAAATCCGCTCTCCATCTGTCGCCTCGAAAAGCTTGTTCCACGTGCGCTTATCCGGGGACCCTGTGGCATCTTCGTCTGGTCTTGCTGGCGTTGGCGTCGCACTAAGCGCTAGGGCTGAGGCAGCACTAATCGATTGGATCCCCATTAACAGTCGGTTATGTGCTGTTAGATTAGAAAGTTCCATCAAAGTGAGAAGAAACCGGCGTGAGAAACGGTGTCTTTTCGTCATCTCCGCCTATGCTCCGACAGATTGCAGCCCGGATGCAATCAAGGATGAGTTTTACCATCAGTTAACAGTTCTTCTCCAGAAAGCGCGTTCGACAGATATTGTAGTACTAGCCGGAGACTTGAATGCACAGGTCGGGCATCTAGGCATAGAAGAGAGTCGTCTAGGTGGCCGATGGGGACTTGTTGGTCCCAGGACAGATAACAGGGACCGTTTGCTGCAACTGTGCACAGACCACAACCTGTTTCTGGCCAGCACCAACTTCCGGCACAGTCATCGCCGGTGTGCCACCTGGCGTCCTCCCTCTGCATCCCAAGCCTGGACTCAGATTGATCACATCGCGATCAGCTACCGCTGGCGTGGTTGTGTACAAGACTGCCGCTCCTTTTGGAGTACCTATCTGGAGTCTGATCATGCCCTGGTCTGCGCCAATCTCACCTTACTTTTCAGTGGCCGAAGGATTGACCACCACCAACGGATTGATATTAGTAAACTGGCTGCAACTCCTGTTGCAAGTAAGTATCGAGCGGAGCTAGCCTCTAGGCTAGCTACCATCCCACCGAAAAGTATAGATGAGCATTGGTTGCATCTTCACGACGCCATGAAAATGGCGAGTAAAGTCGCTTGCGGCTTCGCGAAACGTCCCGCTTACAAGCACTGGGTCTCTTCTGGCTCCTTACAACTGATCGAAGCCCGTCGGTCTACTCCGGGTGACCGTGAGTTTGACCACAAACGAAGGCTGTTACGTAATGAAATTGGGCAAAGCTTGCGTAAGGACCGGGAAACCTGGTGGTCGGAGCGTGCTAATGAGATGGAAGCAGCAGCTGCATCTGGTAACTGCCGGAAGCTCAATAGTCGTCCCTCTCTTTAAAAAGGGTTCGCGTTGTTCCTGCAATAACTATCGGGGGATAAGTCTACTTCCGATTGCGTCCAAACTATTGGCTTCTATCATTCTTCGTAGGTTGTTTAAAACCCGAGAACGATTGACTCGCGAGGAGCAGGCTGGTTTTCGTTCTGGTCGAGGATGCATTAATCACATCTTCACCCTCCGCCAAATGTTAGAACACCGTCATACTTATCGCAGGCCAACAATCGTAGTGTTTCTTGATATCAGGGTGGCCTTCGATTCGTTGGACAGGACTGTTCTCTGGGATTGTCTATTGAAGAAGGGTGTGCCTGAGAAGTTCATTAACATCTTAAAGGCCCTGTACACGAACACCTCAGGCAGAGTGAGGGCATACAACCACCTTTCTCCCTTGTTCCATTCGAGCAGTGGGGTTAGGCTGGGTTGCCCGATCTCACCATTCCTCTTCAACTTTGCCATCGACGACATCCTAGAAACAGCTCTGGTGGATGTAAGTAATGGCGGTGTGGATATGTTGCCTGGAGAACGACTTCTCGACCTTGAGTATGCGGATGATATTGTCTTACTGTGCGATAATGCCCAAGGCATGCAATCAGCACTTAATCAGTTGGCAATCAGTGTCCGCAGGTACGGCATGTGCTTTGCACCCTCCAAGTGCAAAGTACTTCTACAAGACTGGCAGGATTCTAATCCTGTACTCACCCTGGATGGTGAGCAGATCGAAGTAGTTGAGAAGTTCGTGTATCTAGGCAGCTACATAAGTGCTGGTGGGGGCGTGAGTGATGAGATTGATGCACGTATAAGGAAAGCCAGATCGGCTTATGCCAATCTGGGCCATCTTTGGCACCTTCGTGATGTTAGTCTGGCTGTAAAAGGTCGGATCTACAACGCGTCGGTGAGAGCAGTTTTCTCTATGCCTGTGAAACCTGGCCTCTCCGAGTTGAGGATGTTTGACGACTCTCCGTGTTCGATCATCGTTGTCTCCGAAGGATTGCTTACATCCAGTGGCAACACCATGTTAGTAATGCAGAGGTTCGGCATCGTGTGTTCGGGCACAGAGACGATAATTCAATTGGTGTCACCATCTTGAAACACCGACTTTGGTGGCTTGGACATGTTTTATGAATGTCGTCTCAGAGACTTCCACGTCGTGCATTATTTGCCGACCCTGGGACTGGTTGGAGAAAGCGGAGAGGAGGTCAGTGTATGACATGGTGTGGTGGCATGAAAGAAAGCTGCAAAGGGCTAGCTTCTGTTGGTCCTTCACGACTCCTTGGTTGGGGTCCGAGAGATGGTGCAACACAGTGGCTAGAGACGTTATCAGATATGGCTCAGAATCGTAGCCAGTGGCGATCCTGCTGCAACCTTCTTTTACTTTCTACATAAAGTATGGTTCTTACTTTCCTATTTGAAAGAGTCTTCTGGTTGTACATTTTAGTCCGCCTTATCTTTTCATCCATTCTCTTCCTACTTTCATTATTTTGTGTGGCGCATATGTACCTGGTGCCCTTTTGTACCAATATATATATGTTTAAATAAATTAAATAAATAAAAAAATTAGTATTGGCTGATGATTTGTGTGTCTAATCAAAATTATAATTGTTCAAGGTTTGTTTTATATTAAAAGAAACACCAATGTTTTTGGTAATGTATATTTGTTTACCGGCAGATACAAGTGCTGTTGATATAGAATGTGAAAATCACTCTTACACATCTGAAAAATCCCAATTATTTGGAAGTACTTCAGTTAATAAATGGGCTCCTAATCCTCTAGTAACATCGTCATCGTCATCATCATTCTCACCATCAACATCATGTCCAACTACAATAGATCTGGTTTTAACTCAACCACCTGCTGTCCTACTTTTCAAACATTACGCATCAATTGCTGCAGGTCTTTCAAAGGCTCGTCTTACAGGTTTAGTTGTTTCAACTGCTTTAGTCGGTTGTGGCTTAGCAGCATCTACTAGTATGGTATCACCTGAATTCCTGGAAAATTGTTATTCGACTGTAATTTGTTTAGCTCTTGGAACTACACTAACCAGTTCTGCTGCAAATACAATCAACCAAGTAAGATTTATTTAGTTAAATTCTTTTGCGTTCTTAGTAAAAGATCAAAATTTTGTTTTATGTTTTTAAGTGCTTAAATCTTAGTATTAAATTTGTAAGATACACTGATGTCAAGTTTGCCCCGTTCGAGCAAATCGATTCAGATTTTTACATGATGGAATTAGAGAAATAAGGGAAATCGAAGTAATTATCCTATTAACTTCATCGGAAAAGTATCTAAAAAATTGACGCACTAGTATCGAATCATCCCAAAGTGACAATTAAGTTCCATGTACCCACAGAAAGTAGAGTAGGATGGTAAACCTGAGGCTAAGAGCACTAAGCATGAACTGCCAAACAGGTCACCAGTATATTCAAGAAACTTTCGACTGTGGGATCTGTCTGGGTAGCTAGTATCGTATGAAGAAGGGTTGGTGACGTTATTTGTGAAGCTAATGTCCAAAGGAAATGTCTGACGTATGAACCACGTACGACCTGCAGAGCATACATCAAATAAGGAGCCACAGGGACCCAACCTATTATTGGGTTACCTTATTGTTACAGCTAGTCAGAACCAACAAATTCGGAGCAGCGGAAACAGCAATCAGGTCGTGAAAAGATCGTCAAGAAAGCATCGCCTTACCCAACACCAGCTAAATCCTGGGAACCAAATCTATTTTCTGAAGGGAAAGAAGATACATTGAGCCAATCAAAAATCATCCAAATAATAAGTGCACGTGATTAGCCAAGAAATGGTCTCCATTTCTAAGAAATGAAACGTTACCTTATCACACCATCAGTGCGTTGGTTTTCTAAAGGAGAAGCATGCACGAATGGGTATACATATCGATTCGGTTATTCAGTAAACTTCCTTCTCCTCTTTCACTCGAGTAGTCGGTTTGGCTCGTGTATAAGAAGATTGTATATCAGTATCAAAATCGGACACTGTAAAACAGCAAAAATCATCAAATTAGTTCTTAACTAAGCCAATCAACATGGTTAAGCTTTTGTATGAGATCTCATGGCCTTTGATCCGACCGCTGATTAGGTGGGGAGTGTACACATATTGGAGCGAAACTGCTCTCTAGTACTTAGTAGTTTTCAATAGTAGCCTAACTGAGGCCAACCTGCAACGATTACAACCTACAAATCTAACCAGTTTCCTCAAAGCCGGTCCTACCTAAATTCTATCTCTACAACAGTGACTGGATTTCATTCAGGTATATTTGAAGTGAGTGAGAACACTCAGATAAGGACAACCAATTTATTGTTTAATGGAAGATTACAGAGTTTTTTGGTAAAATGTGAAGACCGTACATCAAATGCTTCACTTACAAATCTTCCAATTCTCAACTCCTTTCTGTTTTCTTCACTTCATCCTTCTCAATGTTTTGACAGTCATTCCGCTTCTGATCAGTGTTACATACTACTTATGACTGTCGACATACGTAACGCACACCACATATGTATCGGTTCACTAGTTGATTCATTCGCGTTACTTTTCACTTTGTCTACTATTAGTTACTGAGTTAGTCATAGAAGACAAATTTTTACTTTTACAGTCGGTGGAAATTTTCCAGTTTCCAGATAGAGTCGGTTGATGTTTTCTCTCAAAATAGGATTAAATAATCTTGACACCTCTCACTTGTCAGTTAGCACTGCTGATAACCATGGAGTTGTCAGGTAGTTGGATGTGTTCGGGAGGAAACCCTGACACACCTAAGCTTCGTGTTAGTTGACACTCATTGGGAAGGTAAACCTGTATTAGTGAGGGATCTAATGCTCCCATGAGATTTGAATCTGTGTCGTCCAGTTTCATAGTGGGTAGTAGATCTAGGGTTCTTGGTAAAAACTATGACACACACAATCATATAATCGTATTAGACCACTCATAATTTTGGGATTTATCGGTAAATACTGCTGGGTTTTTTTTAATATTTAAAATACGTTTTTCAATTGGATCCTTTTCTCGTCCTCCAGATTATAGAAATTCCTTACGACAGCCAAATGACTCGTACACGAAACCGTGTACTCGTTCGTGGTTTAACTACGTGAGTTGATTTCTCCATATTTTTCCAAACTGTATCACATGTCGTTTGATAAATGCCTTTCAATGTTTAAAATGGATTTCCTCCTCAACACCATTAGTAAATATAACTGTTAAAAGGTATATACTTTTTTCTAATAGATAGAACACATAAAAATATAATCGTATTATATGAAAAACTTTGGTCCATAAATAGTAAAAGAAGGTTATATCCTCATAATCCTGTGATAATCAGTCGATAATGGCGATCGGTTATTATTTCGTACTGACAACCTCATTCATTGCCAGTCCTACGCTAAATATAGACATAAAGATGTTAGTTGATCACCCGTCATTTACACTTATAGATAGTATGGTTTTTACTGCAGATGACTGCTTAGTAGATTGCATATCAGAACAGACATGTGTTACGTCGAAATCAATACCTAAAAAAGCTAATTTAGTCCGCAATCCTGTTTCCGTTGTTCATTATTTACCTATAATCTAAGTAGGTCGCGGAGACTAGTCTTTTAAGTCTTAACTAAGTTGTAAAGACTGTAAAAAGCTTAAAATAAGAGAATTTAATGGAACATAATGGCACGATTCCAAAATACGTGAGGGATGGTGATCAGAAATTATATATTAATTTAACCGAAATACTAACTGAGTTATAGGGATAGAAGGTATCATTCTAGCATACTGATCTCCATTGCTCAGCCAGGTTTATCCAAAGGGCTTTTGTGATGACCGTGGACAAATCAGATTGGTAAGTGATCGCAGGCAATCTTTAGGAGCCCCTGTTTGATCTAGATTTTTTGTTAGTTATCACTTGGTAAAAGGATATGCCTACTGTCTTTAAGGAAACGATGTGCCCCCCTACTGAATCCAAAATTTCTTTACCCACTATCACCGTTAGAGAAGTTACCATGAGGTTGTTCCAGTTGTGACTAAACGATAGTGGTGAGATATTTACACTGATTAACCGCTTTTTAGTAACCAGGTGTCATATTTGTTTAGCCTTTTGATGTTAACTGTGTTTTATCAAGCAAGTTACAATAAGAGCAGCATTCTAAATATTTTGATGTTTAATTGTTGGGAAACCAAGCAATTTCTTAGTTAGGACATTTATCTGTAAGAGTTTGTATTTTCACTTTATTGATATTAAAAATTGTAATTAATCAGTTTGTATTCGCATATGTGCGTCCTGGCTCGACGTTACACTTCGTCACATGTTTTGTAGAGTAGATGGACTCTGGCCATCAAACGAATCTAGAACCTACGCTTGCTCCCATTCAGGGCTCGTCAGTTGAATGTGCCTGCATCCCATTTTTGATATTCATACTGCTATTGAAACTTAGTACCTTTCGCTTCGGACACTCAATGTGTTACTCGCTGAGTTCAGATGGTCACTAACTTTCATTTTATTTGTAAGGGATTGCATTTTCCAGTCGTAGATCCCACTACTAGACGCTATCCAACTTTCATAAAAGCTTATGGTTAAGTGGAAATACGCTCAGGATGCCCATACCTCAATAAAAAACAATCAGTTTCAGTCCTTATAAAAAGTACCATACTTTACTAGGTCATCTTAGTAAACAACATGAATGTAATTTAAAATTCTCTACAACTTTTTGTTCCTGAATTCTTCTCAAAACTTTTAGACCCGGCAGAGCAGCTCTTTTTGCAATGGCTTGTACTGGTTCTGGACTATCACTGCTTTATTTCGGTGTAAATCCTCTTGTTACTTCATTGGCTGCTGTAAATATGTTATTGTATACATGTATATATACACCATTGAAACAGATTAGTCAAGTTAATACATGGGTTGGAGCTTGGGTTGGTGCTATACCTCCATTGATGGGTTGGGCTGCAGCTACTGGACAATTACAGTGTGGTGAGGTTATCTCTCTCTTTCTATATATATATATATATATATATATATATATATATATATATATATATATATATAGCTGTCATTTGTATAGTCCTTGTCGTCTGTTGCACTATTGAACATACTGAGGTTATTTTTCTGCACTGATAATGACCGTGAAAAAGATATAACAATCAAGTTAACGTTTTCTTGATTATTAACTTGTCTACCAGTTACAGATTCGTCTACTTGACTTCGGGGTGCTAGTGGTACTGTGAGACTTCTCAAGCTGAAAATAGATTTACTGGTATTCCAACATGAAACTTAGTAGCTAAAAGTCAAATGGCTCAAATAAACAGCCATCGCTTCGCTTAACGTTAGTAGGTTATGAAAATGTTTGACGGATAAAACGCAGTGTTAATACTGTTTCTAGTATAGAAAGAACCTAGTTATTGGATTTTCCACGGATTAATGTCACCTAGAAAGCTACTGAAACATAGAGAGTTGTAAAAATCTGTTTCGTCTAGTCAGTTGCTTCCAAATACCCCGATCCAGACGAGAGTGAGGAAAGTCCGCTATCCTCCTCAAAATGCTCGTATGGTCACACATATATAGCCAATCCCTGGGAACATTACCAAGGTTTGATTTGATAATTTTAAATGAACTGAGCATTAGGTAGATTGTTATAAATAAATTAATATATTTGTAATATCCCAATGAGTATAAAAATGAGATTTTCTGAAGTTTCGTAAGCCACTTCTTCAGAGAATAAATAACCAAATCAAAATTAACCCAAGTTTAAATAGTGCAAAGGAACATTACAAGAATATTATATGCGATCAAACAAAAAACAGGCCTGAGATATTACAAATATATTATTTAATTCACAATGCCGTGGAAGTTCTATTCAATGCTCTTTCGCGGCAAGGTTATTGTTTACGAAATTGAGAAGGAAAATTGAATTTCTAGAGATTAAATTGTGTTGATGGGTACGAAGGATCCACCTAAGAGAGTCAAAAAACTTTGATTCCAAACGAATGGTGCATAAACCCATTCTTGGTCACTGGGCACCATGGAACTGCATCTAACGTTGTCCTAGTTCCTTGTGGACTAGACTTCTAGGTGAAAAGCTCGATGAATGGTCCCCTAAGAAAACCACCTGCTTTAGTTTGGGAACCTGAGCAATATCCCAACCCACATAGAGTTGATACTTTTTGTGGCACATATATTTAAATAAATCAATAAATAATAATCTAACTTTGTTCAGTTCTCACCACTGCATCATACTATTATTCGATGTCATCACTGGGTAATTATTTCATTTTAGTATGGAATTCTGAACTGCTACAAAACTTTCTAAATGCCACTTGTTTTAACTAATTTTCCAACCAGTCAGTCGGTGGTTGAAACCACTTTTAAGTTGTGCAAACAAACACAAACCACTTTTATAAAAATGATATTTAATATGGTGAGTGTCCCCAAATGCCCTGGTACGGCCGAGAGTGGGGAGAGTCCGCTCTCCCTCTCCAAATACTCTCACATAGCTACGCGTATATAGCCACTGACAGAGAAGTCTTACTCACTGTCTTCTCGTGGCATTACTGTTGTTTACGAAATTGAGAGGACGAAAAGTGAATGTCCGGCGCTTTAACCGGGTTGGTGGACATGTAAGTTCACCTAGGGCAGTTGGAAAACCCTGATTCCAAACCAATGGTGCACATGGGATCCAGTATTCTGAAGGAACAAATGGCGTATCAATCGATCGTTGGTCACCGGCTAACATGGGACTGCATCTCCTCACGATGCTTCACTGCCTTGTGGATCAGACCTTTCGGTTGAAGGCTCCTGGTGTGGCCCCTTAAGAAAACCACCTGCTTCAGCTTGGGCACCTGGGCAGTATCACAGCCCTGACACAAATCAAATGAGATTTGTATGGCGCATATATATCTCGTGCCCCTTTGTACCAATATTTATGTGTTTAAATAAATAAATAAAATATGGTGACTGTACATGCTTCTTGCTTAGTGGTGCTGTCATATGGACTTTTGATGAAGTTTACTGTCATTTAGGTTAGAGAAGTATTCTGGATCAATCAAGCAATATCTTCCACAATGAAAATTTTTAGGCCTTACATTTCTTCCTTTGGTACTATGAACATACTCATGCTCACCTTGTATGTTTCAGAAATTGTGTATTTGTTTGGAAAAAACTGAGATATTATGATGAAAAAACCGTGTTTACTGCTTCCGAAACTGATTTTTTTTCATAACTAACCAAGCAATATGAAGCTTACTTATTTAACCTCAAGTATTTTCATAATGATGTGCACGTGCTTTCTCCTTTCACAATAAACTATGGTAGTTTCTGCCCTATCCTATAATTGATTCATATTTTTCACATTTTTCTATCTTTTTTAGGTTCAATAATCCTAGCATGTTTGTTGTATGTATGGCAATTTCCACACTTTATGGCACTCAGCTGGAATATGCGTAGTGAATATTCCAAAGCTGGTTACTCAATGACGTCTATAATCAATCCGGATTTATGTAAACGAGTTGCTTTACGTTATTCAATAGCATCAAGTTTAGTTTGTTTAGCTGGTGCTGGTTGCAGTGCTATAAGTTTAGGACCATGGGCTGGTTGTGCATTAGGCATTGGTTCATTGCCAGCTAATATAGGTTTAATTTATTATGCATGGAAATTTGCTAAATCCAATTCGAATGTTGGTGATGGAAGTTCTGCTGCTGCAAGACGTTTATTTCGAGCAACATTATTTCATCTACCTGTAGTTATGATCACTGTATTATTGGGTTCTTATTGTTCTATCAATGCTGGACATATGTAGTGATATATCTGTAGACGATTGGATTAGGCTTATTAATATATGTACCTAGATATTGTATAACGTATTGTCGTTTTCGTTTTTTAGTACATTACCTTTAATTTGTCTCCTTTTTGTATTACCCATGCTCTGTATGCAAATGGAGTTTTCTTCATACTAGTTGTATTAGTAATTTTTCCCAACAACTTATAATACAGAATGATTTATACTGAATAAGTAGTTGACTATTTATTTTACTGTAGAGGGTTTGTAGAATTTGTTAAATTTTTTAGTTAACATTACTGATTGTCCTTAGTCAGATAATCATTAAAAATCACAAAAGACTGGACATTTGTTTCACTCTAGTATGGAACTCCCCACCATTGTGCATCCAAGATCCAATCATTTGTCGGACCCAGGAGCTTCAGGTTTTGCAGCCGGTGATTAACCTTTAGATTGCTAGGGCGGGATATAATGATTTATGTTTCCAACTGTAATCAGTTCACAATATTGTGCACTGCACTGGTTACGGCTTCTCATGTGCTGATTATTGACAAATTTTCAGACTGATAGTGAGAAGCCGTAACCAGTAGAGTTCAACCTTTTGTTACACAATGATTCTAAAGCCAATAGATCTGGAGTTCAAGAATAAGAAAATGTGAACGCTTTTTTAGAGGTTTATGTGCTGTAGTGTATAAAATTTAAATTGATTAACCATCGTAAGAGACGCGAGCACGGTGTATTCAACTGTGATCCACTGCAGATGTTTGACCGAACACTTTCAGCTAGAGGTAAATCTAATAAAATTAATTAGCTTAGGGTTGCTGACGAAGAAGATATTCAAGGATTTGTTTACCCTTATAAATACTTAGAAATTATGAGATAATGATGGGCACGAAAATAAATGATCAATCTCAGTAATTGCTGCAATGGACGATTCAGAACAATATGAAGACTCGACTTATCAAAAACATTCACTAACATGTTACTAAGAGATAAAATCGAAAAGAGAAAAGTGCGTGTATAGTATACAATCGATATTACATGACAAAAAGTGGGACGAACTCACTTTAAACGGGAAAAGAAGCGGGACCGTGCACTAAAAAGAAATGGTCTAGTGATTTGTGAATATCGTGACGCCAATAACAATGTAATGGATGAATGACTAGTGTGATTGGATAAATAAATATAATGATTCGAAGATTTAGTAGTTTGATTGTTGTGATCTTTATAGTAAATTTACAACTTTTGCGGATAATACTACGACAATATGAATAATGATTTACAAAATTAACGGATAAAAGTAATCGGTACATAGTTTTAATAATTGGTCTTGTGAGTATATTCATGTGTAGTGATTTGGATTATTTGTTTGCATCGGATTCGATGAGTATGTTGTTGTTATAACTTGTGGCCGAGTGGATGCCTAGTTAACGTATGACGTGATAAAACCGCCAATCAGAGAGCAGCGATTTATCGATTGGAACAGTGACACGAAAACCGCACGAGCAGTCTAGAGTGCTAATCGGTCCTGCTTTCTGCCTAGCCCAGCCAGTTGAGTCCAGGACACTAATAACAGTCTCTGCGGTATGAATCATTGTATTTCAAACATACTGAGTTTATATACCAAACAGACTGACCACATCGTAACAATAAAATAGGAAATAACATTTGTACAAGATTCAGCCAAATGTGGCTGTGAATGTGGGAGGCAGCAATTAATAGACTAAGGATAACTCAAGAATGGTAAATCGTATAATAATAGTTTATAGGTCAAAATAAAGCTTATAATAAGGGGGACACAAATATGAATAGTTATACGATAAACAATATATATATGAATTAAGATAATTATGAGCTGATTAATTCTGGTAGGCTTTATTGAATGATAGATGGCTACTGTTTGACAGATTTATAATAGAGCTGTATTAATTATGTCGATAATTCAGGAGTAGCATAAGAATGATATTTAAATGAGGTTGGACCGTAACTTATCACTTCGATAGCTGAATTATTTATTCACTGATAAAACATTGTATTTAGAATGCAGTTATAAATATGGTTGATAATTTATATGCTGAATCTGGATTAATCCGTTAACTTATTGAAAGATTAAGGATGACAGTTTATACTTTTATTGATTTGCCACTTCAGGTAGACCTCAGGAGAAACGTCTGATTATTTTAACTATACTTTGTAGTCACAAATTCTTAGAATTCATAAGTAAAGTTTAGGCAATCGTATTTATGTTGAACTAGTGCAGTGTATACAAAATACTGCTTATCATATCATGATCTCTTTCTAAACTGCAATAACTGTTTACCATATCAAACATAAACTATTTATCTTTCACATCTCTTTGCTTTTTATTAAGTAGGAATTAAGTTCTAAATCCTGAATTTGTGAATCTCCAACCAACAGTCTAAAGTACAATCCTAAAGTGGGACCTAATTTTTTCAGTCATTTTTCAATTGAATGTCAAACTATAGATATGAAGAAAACTCTGTAAAATACAGTTATCAATATCGAAAATATTCATTGAGTTGATAAAATCCAAGTTAAAAGCCAATAAACCACCCCTAAATATTATTAACAATGAGATTTATTAGTACTTCTACGGAATAAATTACATACGTCAGTTTCAAATCTAGTAACAAACAAAACGAACTCAACTACAGCCGATCAAAGTCCGTTTATAGTAGCATTTATTGATAGCGCCTATCGAGTTAATTATATTTTTTTAGTGGCGCAATATCTGACTTCAGTTATATCGTATGATGATTGTCATGGAAATATACATGCTAGCTACCCTCGTATATAAATTACCAACTTAATTCGCGTTAGAGAATGACGGAATTAAATAAGTCAAATATGAGAGTGGATTTTGTATACGTATATTTCAAACAATTGTTGATCTAAACAGACAATCAGAGAAAGGGAGCGAAGAAAGACTAGACGAAAAGCAGCAACGCACAGTAGAGGAGAGTGAACTAACTCAACTTAGTCAAGCATGACTCGATATTTATAGTCAAGCAAAAATAAATTACAGACACATGATGAATAGGGTAAGTGATTAATACACATACGATCATACAAAAAAGTCAGGATCAATAAGCAAATAAGTGACAAGGTAAAAGTGTGGCTTGAGGGGAATGAATAGATCAGTCTGTCCAGAGTTTAGAATAACCTATGTGGGCTTGACATTGTACCAGCTCCAACAAATGCATAACATTTGAAAAGTGTTTTCGTTAAGTAGTGAATCGAATAGGCATGAGTCTTTAGAACATGTTAATCGTAATATCCCCGTGTCGTTCATAACACTGCACACTGGATGCTGAATTGGATGTTTCGGAACCTCGGTAGACTATTTTGGTTGTCATCATAACGAAAAATGATTTAAATCTAAAGCAGTGAAATCAGAGATGATAAAATGGGTGTTTATGACGAAAAGTCAATTTTTGGTTTGTTCTTTCAAAGGCAGTTCATTTTGGTTGATGGAATCTGTTATAATATGTGGAAGGGTTACTCTGAATTACAGCCAGTACGAAAAGATTGGAACTACTTACACCTTAAGATGAATAGGTTCAGCAGTGTGTTTAACTTAGAGTTTTCGGCAATTTTCACAGTATTTAACACAGATAATCTGAACCCCGTAAGTGCTGACAAGAAAACCACTTTATGTTACATAGCATGCAGTAAAACAGCAGAACGCTTTTATCTTACGCTTGTGAAAGTGTTAAGTGTGTTTTACTTTTTCAAGTTCTTAAGGTTTGTCTACTCGAATTTATGAAGCCTTAAGACAATTTAAGGCGAATTACTGTTTCAATTGAGAGCAAGTAACAAATAACAACCACATACCACTATAAATTTCCACATATCTATACTGATAGGGGCGAACATGAATCGCTTACCAGGAACCTTTCGGTTAACTTAAAGCATCTAGACGATTTGATTCATCTAAATGAGTATGTATCCTTTTGAGTAGCTCAAACAATTATGTGCAGATAGTACGTATTTCGAGTTAGATTTGATCACCAACGTGTCGGATCATTGGTATAATAATATAATTACCCGAACTCTATTTTGTTATTGCCTTTGTGCGTTCCACGTAATGCTCTTAAGGATAATACTGTTATCTACTGAACAAAGGTGACTCTGTATTGCCGTGCTTTGTTAATCATTCACCCCGATAACCGTTATAATACAAATCTTAACAGTGCATAAAATCAGAAGGCAGCGGCAGCAACAGTTTATTGTCAAATAACGCAGGTCAGAAAGTTATAAGCACATGAGCAAATATCAGCGAGCGAAGCAAAAATGACACGCATTGAAGGTGGCGGGTGAGTCAACTCGCTTTAATCAATATTTATAATCAGAGAAGAATAAGTTACAGACATGTGATGAATGGGATAAGAAGTGAACACACACATACGCTCATACGAAAAATAGTCAGTGTTAATAAGCGAGTAATTAACAAGGTGAAAACAGACTCAAGTTGAATAGGTAAATTGGCTTGTCCAGAAGTTAAAATAAGGTATATGGGCTTAACATAATAATCGACACTACAACTCTTAAATGTACTGTAGATTTAGTATATACAGACATTGACGACTATCTTTAAAACAAGTGTCTTTCATAACCAATTACATTAGTTCACAAATCAAATACTATACCCCTAATATATTTGAACCATTATAAGTTTGTTAGTAAGGCATGTCACATACTAGTTTAAAGCATAAATATGAAAGTACTTTTTTCTATTTGGGTCATATTTATACTGTACTTTTATAGAATACGTACTTAAACTTTTCAAATGAAAAAAATAAAGGCGAGAAATTCCACTTTAATTTTAAGACAGAAGAATGTTCGGACATAATCAATAAGGTATGAACTACATAAAATTAGATAACAATTTTGTGAAAAATAGAAGAAAGGATACATAAACAAATGAAGTTGACAGTAGATACAACTTAATCAATATAAATTTAGTTCTCTTAGTTACATTTTACTATTCACAAGAAATACAACAGTATCTCTGATAGTTACTATTCTGAGATATGTCTGGTAAAATCGCAAGCAATTGAGCTGTACAGCTTGTAGGACCAAGTTCAAGAGAGAGACGATGTCTTAATTCAGTGGAAATACCATTTATTCCACTTGGCTGAGCAAGGGATTGACAGTCTATTTCATTAGCTTTTGTAGGTCGCATCCGAACTGCTCAACGGTGGTCCAAGATTTTAAGAAGCCTGACCTTATTATGATTGAACATAACAGTGAGGAACTTAAAAAGTACTTTGTTGGAGTTTTGAACACAATTCTTTGAAGAACATATAACATCGACAATGAAACCTTCTGAAATGTCAGTAACACTTGTCCGTTGTTTAATCTGTTTAAATGTCAAAACTTGACGACGGTGATCTGAAATAGTACGAGTGATCTCACAACAATCGCATTTGGTTTCACATTTGGTAACAACCTCTGGAAGGTAAACTAGGTACTTGTCTTTATACTGTTCTTAAAGGCACAGTTTGTGTGAAATTTAATGAAACAACCAGGTCGATAAAGCCAAATTAGTTCGAAAGAAATCTAAATAAACAACCGGCTGATTGGAGAGCGAATCAGTTAACCACCAAGACAGAAAAAAGCCATCTGACAACTAAAGACTATTTGAACGGGACATAAATAAGTTATAGGGTGAGATAAACACATGACTATTTGATAGATGACAACGATAGGCATAAAATCTACAGCTAACATGGAATGTATATATAATAGGACTAGTCAGGAATCAAATCATGAAGCACTACTAAGTGATTAAAAGCAAAATTATCCAGAGGGCTTTTCTTCTTATGTGGTGTGGTCTACTTATATCTATATAAGTAGTATATGGTGTGGGTCAGACATAGAATGTATTTTGGCAGAAGACCGATGAAGAAAGAACTGAAATGAAACGCAAACGTCTGGAAAATGCATGAGCAATGGAATAAGAGAAGAAACAGTGAAGATTGAAACAATTGATTGTTAATTTGCAAATTGACTGTTCATTGTTTGGTAATCAGAATTTACTGAGATAGTCTGTAATGTTTGCTTAAATACATTCGATTGTCCCCAACTAGTGTTCTGTTCACTAAATTTGGTGTCGCTGCCAACCGGGAGGAGGAAGGGTGCTGTTCTGCGGACGCTGATGCGGGTCTGGAGTTGAGGTGCTAGTTGGGGCAGTCTGGTGCGGAGAGGTGGCGTCGAGTGGGGTGTTCTGGCGAGGCTGCGTTGGCTGTAGCGGGTGCTACCGACGGAGAGGAGCAGTGGGACGTGCGGCTGCTGGGCGGACATCGGATGTAGATGGCTCAGCAGGCCGGTGGAGTACGGGTGTTGAACGTCCCAGGTGCCGGGTGGATGCGGATGTTGGTGCCCCGGCAGGTCGACGGAGCTATGGAGGTCAGCGCGCCGCAGACTCGACATTCTGACGGAGTGTTTGGCACAGACTGCAGTGAAAGAAGATAGTGGCGTGGCGAGCAGAACCACCGCATGAACGAATGCTTTAAAGGGGGGACGAGTGTGGTGTGGTCTACTTATATCTATATAAGTAGTATATGGTGTGGGTCAGGCATAGAATGTATTTTGGCAGAAGACCGATGAAGAAAGAACTGAAATGAAACGCAAACGTCTGGAAAATGCATGAGCAATGGAATAAGAGAAGAAACAGTGAAGATTGAAACAATTGATTGTTAATTTGCAAATTGACTGTTCATTGTTTGGTAATCAGAATTTACTGAGATAGTCTGTAATGTTTGCTTAAATACATTCGATTGTCCCCAGTTGTGTTTTGTTCACTACACTTATACATCTATTTCCAAAACCCACTCAAACGACATAATTAACAATGAATAGTAAAATAAAAAGGCGGTAACAGAATAATTTCCTATATATTCAGTCATTTTTGAAATTTCTCTCGAACTAAATGCTTTACAACGTTTTGAATATGTGGTATAATTAGTTTTCTAGCTTCAATCCATTCTTGCTTTACTTTTTCAGGATTTTTTATGGAAAAATATTCAATACCATTTTTGTAGTGAGGAGCAAAAAAAGATTCTTGACTAAGAATATTCAATTCATCGTTATCGTTCTCTTGATTTTCAGCAGGTATGTCTTCATTTTCATCTAATGTTTTCCATTCTTCCAAAACTTGTTCTATGGGAAAATCAAATTTAAACTGGTTATGATCCATTCAAAATCTAGATTTCTGAAAACAAAGATAAAACATGTATTTAATTGGATTAATAAAATTAATTAGATAATAAAATGGATACAGCATTATTGCATTTGCGATTCCCTCTCAAATGAAGAGGAGCTGAGAGTCGGACATATACCTTCAATGAGAAGACTAGAGTAATAAATTTATCAACCAACAATTTTTTAAAGTAATTCTTGAACACCTAAGCTGACAATCGTTAACTTATTAACAAATAATCCCCCGAAAACATTCATTAGAAATATTTTCACCAACACCATGAAACCCGAACTTGCAAGTAAGTTTATTTTGTTTAGGACTATTACCAAACGGGGCCATTATAGGTATAGATTTTGCAACAACATAAGAAATAAGACTGGTTATTTATTCACTAGGCAGATAAACATCAAGATTTTGACCAATCAGTGTCAGCGAAAAAAGGTCTTGAGACAGTTTTCGACATGGCGAAACCAAACCAGTTTCATGACATACGGAAAAGAAAGAAAACAATAGCTTGCACTGATAGCTTTTTCTTTCTGTATCCTAGATACAGGCACCAACTTTGTTGTTAGTTACTGCGAGTCTCAATAAATGATGTTATATATTCATAGTCAAGAGTTTAAAGACATTCCTTCCTCCTTCAATAACCAACAGTTATTATTTCACTTCATAATTTCAATGATGAAAATTATGCTCCTTAATGGCAATATGTGATGTAGACGTTTATGTTTTTAACGTTTTACAAACTATCATTAAAATTTTCAAATAGAATGCTTTTTTAGACATACTTAAACATATTCAATTGGATGTGCTGCGTCCACACAAACGAGGAATAAATGGTAAAAGTATAAATGCATTAGTAGTCCGTATAAAACATGAGATATTTGTAATCACTATTTATGTTAAATAGTTCACTTTATACGGCTAACTGTTACTTGGTTTTAGATTTCAGTCGACGATAACTATGACTTTTAGTTACAAAATAGAAATGTCACTAGTACCTTATCTTTTCTAGTATTTTTGTAAACTTATTAAAATTTTAGAAGAGGTTTTGTGGAAATTATAGTAATTTCAATAGTTAAGATCATGAGTCAATTGAAGCTAGAGCACCATGAAAAACCTAGAAGCACTGGACGGTCGTTTCGTCCTATTGTGGGACTCGAATCTCGCACTGCTGAGGAGTCCCACAATAGAACGAAACGACCGTCCAGTGCGTCCAGGTTTTCCATGGTGGTCTAGCTTCAATTGACTCATGATCTCAACGATTGAAATTATTAAAATTTGTTTAAATAAACGAATTTTCATACATGAACCATTCTCCTGACTCATTTTGACTGTAAAGAAAGGTTGGATTCTAAGAGAGGAACAATGGAAGTGCTTGTACGAAAATTAAACTATTTCGCCTAAATCTAAAAGAAGGAGAAATATTGAGAGCAAACTTTAAGAGAAAAGTAGACTACTCGAAGTAACCAGAGATGTAAATTGTTTGATATTTCCTCTAGAGGTAAACATCTGAGGAAAAAATCTCACTATCCTAAAGTCCCAACTTTGAGAAAGATTCGACCAACTTTATGGAAACTTTGCATGAGTTATATTAGAAAATCTGGGCAATGCAACAAAAAAACCATCATTTCTACTAGTCTGGAAGGTTTCCTTGAAATTTTCGATGGTTCTGGTGAGTTCCTATTTCCAAAAGTTATGCGCGTATTGAGGTGAGAGTCTAAAACAAACCTTTTAAATTAAATCACTCATCAGGTACTTGGAGGTTATGAGACACACTCTAAGTGAGAGCTAACGATACTAACCGAGTATTCATACAGAAGCAGATGGAGTGGAGTTCACTTAAAACTAAAGACTAGTAACAACATGCTACCACATCACGTTCAACAACAAACTTAATACTTAAACAAGCAATTATTACAAATTATTGTCGTCAACTTAGCACAAAGATTTATCTGAAACTTTGAGACACTTAGACCTATTTTCAGCATCGCTTGTAACTCACAACATCCATCAGAATCGCATCGAAATCTGGTTTTCTATCACCAGAAGTATATGTATCTTCAGATGTTCAATAGTTAACCACAAATGTGGATTTATACGACAGATATACACTGTATTTTAATGTTAACGTAATACTGCGAGGCTATCATTCCATTCTTACATACGTTTGTGTTCATTCAATGGCATTACTTTCCAAGAAGTTTCCCGTTAGAAATAGTTCTAAGTCGAATACGTCTACACATTGGTTCACACTTTTAGATAATAGCAGCACTTTTAAAAGTTAGAGTTATCAACGAAGTTATCGTATGTAATGGTTTTAAGTTTTATAACACAATTGCATTTTCCTTCAGCATCAATCCAAATTTCATGTTATTATCAACGACATCGACAAGAAGGATGTGCTCAAAAAGCCAAGCAACTAACTGTTAAACGAGCAATTATTTATATACAAGGAGGATTAGACGTCAGGAAAAATCACGGGTCAGATCAATCCCATTGCTGACTGCTTTCTAAAAAACTCCAAAGTTTTAAACTGTTGTGGTTAGTTGTGATAAAATATCTTTTCATATGACTTCCAGT
The DNA here is from genome assembly GCA_944470415.2 of Schistosoma rodhaini. Classification (NCBI taxonomy): domain Eukaryota; kingdom Metazoa; phylum Platyhelminthes; class Trematoda; order Strigeidida; family Schistosomatidae; genus Schistosoma; species Schistosoma rodhaini. Next base: position 7,643,077 of record OX104040.1, read on the forward strand.
CAGCTGTGGATTCAAGTGCGGGATTTACTACTATCCTCGGTTAAAATATCAAAGATGTTATGCTATCGTATCACTCAATAAAGTCTATAAGGTACAATGATGATAGCATACAACAAAAACTTTTGTCGGAGAAGCAAAACGGAAGCACAATGTTGATGTGTACACCTCCGAGGAGTCGGAGGTTCGATGTTCTTTTGTAGACTTCCTATAAATTAATATTTAGGCGAGTCTTTACATAAATCTATTACGCAAGTGTTTGGTGATTTGATAGGACGAAATTTTCGGCTGTTAAAATTAATAAATGGAATTTCGACTGATAGATGAATGCGATGACATGATGTGGCCTTGTGGTGGCTACTCACGAGACTTTGTGATAAAATGATGTGCTTAGATACAGAATACGAATACAAAATAAACATGATTAAATATCTGAGGTGTAGGTCACTCATTACCCAACCAATCAAGACATAAAGATTAGGTTTAATCTTTGGGCATCGTGTCACAATTGCAAAGTATTCATTTAATAGATTCATACAAATCAGTTTTTTTCAAAAACCGAAGTTTTGTCATCACTTGTACTATTAACGTTATGTGACATATTAAACAAGAAAGTTGTATCGTTTTAATGGTCGGAGGTTTCAGGCCTTGAATCAAAATGTTAACAGAACAATGCCAACCACTGAAGATTTATCTAATCGGAAAAATAAGCTGACGGCTTACGTTAAAATCTCATCCATCAAAGTTAAGGGAAAAAGCATATAAAACGTGGATTCCTGGCTTTTACAGTTTCAACCTCAGACACCTGTAGGACCAGGTACATTGGAAGCTATATTGGGAGATCGAAAATTCCGTGATCGATTTAAGTTGCAACTGTTGTTAATTAAGGATACAAGATTATCAGTGATCATTGAGAGTGATCTTCGTAAGTCGACAAAGTTAATTTGGGCTTACATAACGACAGACTAACTTGCAATTACTTTAACTCTAGATGAAATAAAAAGAGGGCTGAGTATTATCAATCACATATTTTACAGAATGATTTGCAGTAGGTCAGAATTATAACAAACATTAGTGATTAGATGTGATGTGTTCCATATTTCAAAGTGCTTCCTTGTTTGAGAAAGATATCAAATTGGTTCATCAAATGACCCTGCGAGCCATGCCATCTTGCACAGTGCAAGAAACAAAGTAAAGAAGCGTGAGTCAGAAGTAAAAGAAAATCTAGGCATAAGTTAGTTCGTAGGTTTATGTACAATTCACCTATCACTGGGTATTTTCACTGATCAGATGGATTCATAAATACTAAATAATATCACCTTAAGTTATTCATTCCATGCAAAATTTCGTAGCTCATTTCATTTCATACGTTTACACCAACTCTTGCTACATACATGTACTCCGTCAACAAAGCTTGAGTCCAATATTTCGATGAAGTTCAGTCAATTATGTAGTACTTTTAATCTTTTTTTACTTCTTTTCCTACCTGGTTAATCAATTTAAATGCATACCATCATAGTAACTTATGTTTCTCATATTAACAATTTCATATCATCGATTAACGTTTAAACTGTTGTCGGTATTTTATTCAGAACATTATGGATACTAGTCTGATCAAAAGTTAGGGAATCGTCAGATTTCCATATTTAACTACAAACTTTAAAGACAAATTAGGATTCACGCAACATGTTCCTCATATTTTCAAACGAATCTGCTATTTTTTATTTGTAACGCGTCAGTCTTCTGAATACGATGATAAATAACTTGAGAGCGCATGTCTTTAAAAAGTAAACCATTTCGATAACAGCAGTGAACTTTAATTATCGGTTCTGATACAGAGGCATTATATCATCTATTCAGAACCATTTATTCATGTCACAGAATGTATAATGTCAAGTGTGTAAGGTGGTATTATATAGATTCTCGTAACAAAGCAGTGAATCCTAAATGAAACATAAGCGATTTCCCCGCGATTTTGTAGAGTTATGGATTCTGTGAGAAATGGATGGAAATTTTGAGGTTTAATTTGTGAAGTTTAGTGAAATTCCCTAGCTTTTATGGACATTTAATGCACATTTGGGTGACTTCCAAAAAAAGCAGTGTAAATTTTGAGTGAAAATCTTCAGAACTAATCATCTCCGAGGTCATAGCAAGAAGGCTCAGAAACTGAGATTAAATGAATTTCGAGTGGGATTTCATTTTCCTCATTTAGTGGTCAATGACAGGAACATCTTACCCGAACAGATGGTATCAAACCCATTAAAAATACTTCCAAGCTGAATCTTCACTAGAAGAAAAGCCGTAAGAATTATAACAGGTCGGAGAACCTACTCTTCTCATTACTGAAGACGATCGGAAATCCTAGTTACCTTGTTTCACTTGTTCAAAAACTTACACCAAATTTAAAGTTAGAATTCCATAAAAATAGTTAAACCTTCCCCATAGTTGAGAGATCGGGATGCAATGCAGCACCCTATTGACGGTAAGTTATGATTGATTGTGATGAATAATTATTTTATCAAAAAAAACTCTTCTAATCAAGACAATATTACACATTATTTTAAAAAAAATAGTTTTTTCCACATTTGACCACCATTTACGTTCATTTTTTCTATTCATGGTAAGCAGATAGTAAAATAAGGCAAATTTATCATCAGTGACCGATAGTGCTATTTTTAATAATGACCTACCAATTCTACGGTACAGTAAAAATGTCAGATGTAACACGTGATATAAGCAGTCATAAGAAGGCCAAGAAGACATGAAACCGCAACACGCAATGTTAATCAGGAACTTCACACCAAGAGAGAACACGGAGTGGAATGCACGAGTCTCTTATTGTCGGAAAAAATTAAACTCGCGGGGTGGACCCCGCTACACAGATTCGTTCAAAGCTGCCCGCCGTACCGTTCAACGATCTTTAACGGCTTGACAAGAGGCTGTCATTCTGTATTTCAATTGCTGAGAGTCTGTTAAGTGTCTGTTGAGTTGCACGGATATAAGACTTTCTTATATGTTAGTGATCTATTACTGCAGCAAAACAACAAAATCATTGCGAACAACTTTGATTTAGCTTTCTCTGTCTTGTAGTGAACACGTTGTACCGATTGTTGCTTCGTAACTTCTAATCTCCTTATTTTGGGAAAAATTTTGCCCGGTCTGAGTAAATTTTGGTTGAGCGCGTCCTGTTCTGTTGTCCCGAAAGCAAAAATAATAACGAGCAGGTTTAAAACGGATCGTGGGTAAATTGTGACGTACCTGTGCCCTTGCCGTCATATCAGTCCGTAGTAATAAGGGTGATAGGTTGGTGAACCTGTGTTAATCCTCACAGATTGCTTCCAGTGAAGGTCCAGCTTCCTAAATATGCTCACTGATGTGGATAAGGGGTTCCAGCCATTGGTCACTCGATGAGAAAAAAGGGACCCCACTTTAAGTTTATTAGATCGCGGTTTGTGGAACTTATTGCTATGACCTCGAAGATTATCAGTGCTGGAGAGAGAAAAAAGATATGACATATTAACACCTAGATCATAATTAAACGTACGAAGTGCCAGTATAAGGTCAACTCGCGTTCTACGATAAGACAAGGGGAAAGGTTTAGGCGTTTTAAACACTAGTCGTAAGAGAGTTTAGAAAAACCCTTCAGTACTTTCGTCCCCATACGCTGGACACACCCAAGTGAGTTAGTATCCTTTATCAGACATGGGCTGGCAACTTGGGTTCAGTACTCTAAATGTTATCTTACGTAGGTGGGATATAAAATCCAAAATATCTCATCAAAGCATTTAAATACTCGTCCAAGTGACCATAACGCACTGTAGCCTTTGAAAGCAGTTGCGTTGCAGTGCGTAGTTGTTTTCAAGTCGTGACTTGTTATTACTCCTAAGTCTTTATGTTTTAGAACGCGTGGAAGAGATTTACCATCAATGAATAAAAGGTAACTATTACCGTGTGCGATGTGCATGATCACGCTCTTCCTGGAATTAACTTACAAGCCCCGACAACGCGCCCATCTAACTAGTTCGTCTAAGTCAGCTTGAAGATGAAGACGATCAACCTCGCTTCTTATTGTTCTCCAGATTTCGACATTGTCCACAAACTATGATGCCGATGACTTAAGCAATATAGGTAATTCATTAACATACAGAAGGAAAAGTAGAGGGCCTAAGATGGTGCCTTGTGGTACTCCGCTTTTGACCAACTTCCATTCAAATAGCGTTCCATTGACCCTCATTTTCTGCCTGCTTTCACATAAGAAGTTTCTTATTCATTCCTGTATAGCACCTGTTATTCCAAAGCTCGAGAGCTGCATAAGACCCAAGTGTGAAACCTTGTCAAACGCTTTGGTAAAATCTATGAATATCACATCGACAGACAGGCTGTTATCAAGGGTTGCTGTCCAATCCTCTCTCGCAACAAGTAAGTTAGTCAAGTATGAACGCTCGTGACGAAACCCATGTTGCTCGGGAGTTAAGAGATTGTACGAATCTGCTACTTAGTAACTAAACCCGAGTTAACTTTTCAAGTAACCTATTGACTATGCTGGTTAGGGTGACAGGCCGGTAGTTGGATACGATCCGTATATGACCATCCTTGAATATAGGACTGACTATAGCGTCTTTCCAATATTCAGGAAGTTGAGCGAGTGAAAGGGACATGTTGAAGAGCGTCGCAAGAGGTCTTGAAAAAATATCAGAAAGCGATGACAGCAAACGTGGATGTAACCCGTCGGGGCTCGGTATCTTACAAGGTTTGAGGTTAGTTATCAATGGAAGAACAGTCTCCACAGTCACAAGTACAGATCTTATGGTTGGTATCTCGCTGTGATTGGGACAAGTATTTGTAACACTACACTTAGGAGACATTTCACTAAAATAGTTTGAAAAAGTCTCAGCTTTTGCCAGATGTGATTCAGCTATTAAATCCGAATTTTCGTTTAACAGTAATGGGGGAATACCATCACTACGTTTTGTTCGCCATTTAGCGTACGAAAACAATCACTTCGGGAAGGTACGGCTATCATATGCCAACTGTCGTTCGTAAGTGACATATATTCCAGATTTTTTATAGTTGCACTTAACTGATACCTGTCCTGTTGACAAGAATAAGTCCTAGAAGTGCTTCCTACGCTTCGACAACTTCCAGGTTTCCTTATTAATCCATGGAAGGCAATTTGATAGCTTGCGTGTTGCTCATGGGATAAATGGTTGTGTTACGGACTCGAATGTAGGCTTAAACTTATTCCATTTATCTTCGATCAGTCCATCAGCATTGATCGACCAGTCAATCGAGATAGCACAGTCTCTGATTATCGGAATATTAGCTCCCTAGATATTGGGACGGGGTGGAGCAGATGCAAATTCTATAACATGTGTCCGGAACTTAAAGGAAAGTACAACGTGATCACTATTCACCAGTTTTGAAAGGTGTTGAATGTCAACGAGATCTTCACAGCGGTGTGTGAGGACAATTTCTAGTAATAATGGATCATGTTTCAAGTCAATATGTGTCGGTTTAACGATATTTTGTAGAGGTCCACACTGAATAATTGTTGATATAAGGTCGCTATCAAAAACCCCATCTGAATTTGTGAGCTCTATCCAGTTAATATATGGTGCGTTGAAGTCTCCAATGACGAGACAACAATCTGCCTTACTCCAAAAACAGATGTGTCTTATGATGAAGTCGTCAGCAAGACAACACGGACTACGATATATTTCTCCTACAGTCACTAACCCGTTTCTAGACCGAATTTACAACATGCTTTCTCACATGTACCACTAACATGCGATATGATCGGCTGTGTGTGAAAGCCATCCAAAACATATATTATTATGTCTCCCCCTTGCGACTTAAAACTCTATCATTTATGATACAGATGTGGCCTGCAATGATGCGAGAACAGTCTACATCTACAGTGAGCCAAGTTTCTGTGACAACAATTATATCGGGAATTAATTATTCTACCATCAAACTTATCTCGTTAACAATGAATTACTACCACTCCGCGTCTGTTCATTTTCTCTCCATATTTTCTCCAGACAATTGGGGAAAGGATATACTTTTTGCTAATCTTTTGGGATTTGCCAGGAATTTTCTGAAAGTGGAAATAGTTAAGTCACGTAGTAAATGAAGTATTTGTAGATTTCCCGATGCAGTTGAAGTTAATATTATCACAATAAGATGCCTTCTCAGTCTACAGTCCCGGTGGTTTAAGTTAGTCTGTACGTAAGCCTTAATTTATGTTTCGTGTTAGTTGGGGTGCCTGAAATCATGAAAGGAGTGATGTACCCTTTTTGGATTCGAACCCTCACCACTCAGTTTCATACTTTCGGTCCTTAAGACAGAGGTAATTTGGTATCGAGTGACCCTATAGTAACGAGGCATTTAAATTGGTTGACCAGTAAGTAGTGAACACTATTATATGTCTCAAGTCCTTAATGTCATTTGAATTCTGCTGCATAGGCTAACTTCTCGAAAGACCTAGCATCAAAATAGTGTGCATGGCATCGAACCATCTGGATCGATAACCGTATTGAGACTGAACAAAAAAGACTGTACTCATTAATGAGTGTAACTTCACAGTTTTCCTGAGATTTGCAGGACCAACTTAGAAGTTAGTCGAGTCGTACTTGTCCCGATCGATTCAAGGGCGGCGGGATGTATTTAAAGGCATGTTTAGTTGATTTCCATGTTGAAGTATCCATGCAAGGCTTTTTTTAGCTATTTAGCTGACATGAGACTCTTTTTATTGCTCCATTACGCTAATTGCTACATGTTAACTGACAGTCTTCAGAGAATCGACAGAGGACATTTAGGTTTCTCTGTTGTTTTTGTCACGAGCCTCGCCTGAAACTGCTCCTTATCCTCCAGCTTTCAGACAGTTCTCATTGCCTTACACTGATTGAATTCTATTTTCTAACATCGTCAGCGAGAGCCGTCCTTTTAGACTTGAATTGGTGTCAAGTACGCTTTTCCGGGAACAATTTTCTGTTTTTCCCAAACAGTTTGTCATCGTCACCATCATCATAAGTGGTTTTTAGAGAAAAATGCCTTTTTCGTAAGTTCGCAGTTTTTTAATTTATTAGTTTGATTGAGGTCTGTGTCACCTGCCGGAAATACTTAGTCACTCTCAGGAGAGACTTGGACCGCTTGTTAAATCGAGGGATCGAAACAGTTGAAATATCGAGTGCTTGTGAAATTAATACTAGTCAATATTACAATTAAACGGCAAATTTGAGCAGTTATCAGCAGAATAATGGAATAACGGAGTAATATAAGTAAAAATCAATTTGTAAATTAAAGTGATTGGGGGAATTAATAACAAGGTGTGTTTCTTTAGTCCGTTTCACCAATGTAGGATTATTGTTTAGGTTGGTACTAAGTGCATTTATCTTTGCTACTGAGATAATAGACCTATTCCACAATTGTAGATTTTCCATGATGTGACTACCTTACCTACCAGACCTTACGTGGAAGTCACATTATTATCTACGCCAACTCGTATTGTGATAGTCAGTGATTGTTTTTAAGGGTTTGTGAAAGATAATTTTGGTCTGAGAAGAGAATAATATATTTATTAAGAAAAATAAGTGATTACATATAATGATCAAAGCTTCGTGGCCGAGCCACACCATACCGATCAAGTGTTCCGCGCTCACCATCTCTGACCCCTACGTGTTATAACACTAGTTTGCAGACAAGATGTTTTTCAACTAGGGTTTATAAGTAAATGGAACCATTATAAATAAGAGACTATACATTCGTGCATATATTCCAGAGGATTAATTATGAGGTTTATCTTTAATGTTGCACTACGAGTGCAGTTTTTATAATCTTTTCAAAAGTTGAATCGCGTCCGCGTTACACATCAGGTTAGAATTAGGTATTATTATATTAGGATTGTGATCCTACTAAGTACTTATACGATACAACTTTTTAAGAATTTTATGGTTGTTATAAGGTCGAGGTAAGTTATTCATAGACTTGTCATTTAATTTTGTATCTTGAATGCTCCGACTATATACAATTTGTGATTTATCATTCATTTCGTGTCATCCAAAGTCTCTCCAGCACTCTGAGTGGTATATTAAAAAATCATGAGAAGTCTACCTGGGCTAGTGACTGCTTAGCGTACATGGTAGCAAAATTGGCGGACTCATTTCAGCAGGAATAGAACGTACTTACAACGTATAAAAGTTTGGTTAGGTCACAATCTAAGTAGTTTGAACCTGCTTGGGACTAGATGCATTGTTTAGACATAAAGGTTGTTTTGCAGGGATTATTGACTTGATGATAATAATCATATCTCTCGTCAGCTTCTTCCAATACATTCGTAACCCATTTTCGTAGCTATTAATATGGCCATGCATGCCGTATCCCGATTCCGACTGGACACACAACGCTCGAACAATAATGAGGTAAAACGAATTTTCGTGGAACTTTCTCATTACTCAATGTAGACTCTTATTTGAGAGAAAACATAAACAACCAGCGAGGAATTTCAAACCTTTCTTTACCATTTTCTTACAGTGATTATTGTGTATAATTTTCCTCACCTTAGTCACACCCACAACTATAAAACCCGAACCTCTGTTAGACTGAAGAGCTCATTCCTAGAAATTCAAAAGAGATGAAATCTAGAGTTCTTTTAACAAGCACTTCATTTTACCTGCCAGTCGGGGAACACTATCCTATCCTTACTTGGACACAGTAATCAGTTCAAAAGCCACCAAAGTAATCAGAGAAAATCACGAAACAACGACTTGAACTTTATATCACAACTACATCATAATTAATATATTATTCACTGCCAGTTTCATTTATTATCATTATTTGCAAGACACCATACTAACTTATCTGTTATTCTCTTTTCTCGTCAGGAGTTTGTACATTCCCATCTTCTTGTTGTTTCCATGATCATTTAGTCAACAAATAGACTTATAAGTCGCTGTAACTGACTCCTACTTTGTGTATGGTCCCTTCCACTCTGATTTACAAAATCTTCCGCAATACAAACAATCAGTTGGCTGACCTGTGACGTGATAGGTGATGCTTCTAGCAATCGCACAAGTCCACGAACTTATTCACAAAGCATTAACTTCCAGATAATTGTCAAACTCACTCAGCGTAATGCAATGCAATGGTATACTGGAGTATTCTTAAAACTGCAATTTTCTCAATAACAGCATTTCCTTTCAAATATTTATACTTCCAGTGATCTTATCTGAGTGTATTTAGCTGAAATACTACAATGAATTTGTAGTTGGCATCGAGCCACTGTTGACTATGACCACTGCTACAAGAAAACTTCGTAACAGTTGCTAAGTTAGACCCATCCGAAGGCCAAATATCAGAAGGCAGTTGAAGGTTGTAGTAGTTTACTGAGATAGTCTGTAATTTTTGCTTAAATACATTCGATTGTCCCCAGTCGTGTTTTGTTCACAACATTTGGTGTCGCTGCCAACCAGGAGGAGGAAGGGTGCTGTTCTGTGGACGCCGATGCGGGTCTGGAGTTGAGGCAGTCTGGTGCAGAGAGGTGGCGTCGAGTGGAGTGTTCTGGCGGGGCGGCGTTGGCTGTAGCAGGTGCTGTCGACGGAGAGGAGCAGTGGGACGTGCGGCTGCTGGGCGGACATCGGATGTAGATGGCTCAGCAGGCCGGTGGAGTACGGATTTTGGACGTCCCAGGTGCCGGGTGGATGCGTATGTTGGTGCCCCAGCAAGTCGAGGTCAGCGCGCCGCAGACTCGACATTCTGACGGAGAGTTTGGCACAGACTGCAGTGAAAGAAGATAGTGGCGTGGCGAGCAGAACCACCGCATGAACGAATGCTTTAAACGGGGGACGAGTGTGGTGTGGTCTACTTATATCTATATAAGTAGTATATGGTGTGGGTCAGGCATAGAATGTATTTTGGCAGAAGACCGATGAAGAAAGAACTGAAATGAAACGCAAACGTCTGGAAAATGCATGAGCAATGGAATAAGAGAAGAAACAGTGAAGATTGAAACAATTGGTTGTTAATTTGCAAATTGACTGTTCATTGTTTGGTTATCAGAATTTACTGAGATAGTCTGTAATTTTTGCTTAAATACATTCGATTGTCCCCAACCGGTGTTTTGTTGACTAAAGTATTTCGTATTTGTTGGCGATCTTGTGGTATCGAAAGAATACCGAGATTGTGCCAATATTTTGCAAGTGAGACTACTGAGCGTACAATAGTTCGTGCAAGGTCACAAACAACGGAAAGATATCTTTTTGATGCACTAAAACAAACAGGTACAGTAAAACAATCCCTGATACCGTTGGTTATAGTAATAACTGTTCCGTTATATCAATCGTGTTCTCGTCATAAAAGTAGGTCACTACAGGAGCCCCCATCTAGAATGAGTTTACACGTTTGATACGCAACGGTTTCGTTCGTGGGACTGGCCGGCAAACGTGCGATTGTAGGACGAAAGGATTGACGAAAAGGAAGCGATCGTTGATCCTCCGATTATCACAGAAGGTCTTTTGTGTAGGACGGTACCAGGAGTAACATGCTACATTTGTTGCTTGAGTTAGCGTACCACACCGTAATGGTTCGTATCCAGAATTTGAGGATTGCGCTTGTAGGGATCCGGACCGAAAACGCTTCAGACGAAGGACGGAACCACAGCGAACCAAGAAATCAGAGGTGGCCATAACAGCCAAGTTCGAGACCAAACGTATACCAGACATGTTTGGAGTCAGAACATCAACTAAGTGTGTTGACAAGAGCGTGGATGATCGGACCAGCTTTCGCCAAGGTTGACTGAAGTCGACGGTACAGACGGGACAATGGTGGGAGCCGTGGATTCAGGAATGAAAAATCAGAGAAAAAGAGTAGCATGTATATAGTATAGGAATAGAGTTCAATACCTCATCCGCTGTTGTTTGAGAGGTTAGTCACGAAAGCGTAAGCGTAGGTGTACTCGGCGACCGGAACGTGAGACGGCGGTCCTGTTCATGCCTCTTGAGACTACAATCTCATTTGAAGTCAAGGGCGGCGTCGTCTGCTGATCTAGACGTGAGACTAAAGCCTCGTCCTGTAGATTGTGCACATGACACATGCTGTTGACTGGCTCATGAGAGTGAGGTCTCTTATGTATCTAGCGTAGGATCCGAAGTAGATGTATTGATTCCGCTAGTAGGCTTGATGGGTCTAGCATTGGGTCTCAACTTATCAGGTAGGGCACTGTCTTCGACGTGTGCTAGCTTGAGACGACCAATGCTGACTATCTCATCGCGGCCGAGTCGATCAACCCTGAAGGTCTTTTCATGACGGGAAATCACATGAAAAGGCCCTTTGTAAGGCTGTTGCAAAGGTTTGCGTACCGAATCTATTCGTATAAAAACATATGAACTGGTAGATAACTCTCTCTCTCGAGTGAGACCTGTCGATGTTGTATACGAGTTGACATCGGAGGCAGTGTTCGCATAAATTCAGACAATCGTTGGACGTAGTCTGACTTGCTGAATCTGTTACTGCTCCGTGGTGTGAAAAATTCCCCAGGCAGACGCAACGTCGTGCCGTATACAAGTTCATTGGCGGAACATTGAATATCTGTCTTTAAGCTCGTTCTGATACCTAAGAGGACTACCGGTAGGGTTTCGTACCGATTGTAGTTTTCGTTTGGCGATGAAATCGTTCAACCAAACCATTTGGTGGTGGGTAGTAGGCGGTAGTTCGTATGCGTTCCGTATCAAGCAGCCGGGTCAGCAAGGAGAATAACTTGAACTCAAATTGTTGTCCTCGGTCAGTCATGACGGTCAATGGACAACCGCACAGCGCTATGCATCGTTCTACGAAGCGGTGAACAACTGACGTGATGGGAATAGCTTTGGGCCATTTTGTGAAGCGATCGGTGCATGTGAGTATGTGATCATACCCGTGTAATGGTGGCAACGTAGCTCGACTCGCCTTTTACGTGACGAAGGTCCGTCGTGAACTGAGAGATATAGTCCAAATGTCTGCACTATCGTGGAGAGTAGCGGTCAAACTTGGTATGCAGAGCATACGATAAAGGCTTATGGTCGGAAAATAGTATGAAATTGCGACCATCTACTGGGTGCCGGAAATGTTTGATGGCACAGTAAGCTGCTGGTAGTTCTCGACCAAAAGCGCTTTCAAGAGCTCCTCTTGATTTACTTTACACATAAAAAAAAGAAAATATTTCATTTCAACTTTGGTCAGTGTTGATCTCGACTGTTCCACAGGCATTAAACAGTACATATTTGTTGCACTGGGGCAGTGAAACGAGAGTAACAAGGTGCAATTATTTCCGTCTCATGTGCTAATCGTTAGGGGAACTAATGTACAAAAGGGTTGTCCATTGATCAACGTTACGGAACCTTATATATTAAATAATTAACTACCAAGGAATTATTCACGAGATGAAATCACAAAGTCCACCTTTAATCGGTCTCATGAGCCTCAAAACATATTTGTGGTCAATGTATATATGCGGAGGGACGCAATCAATTGTGACATTTCTTAATCACATCGTAGAAGGGTAGGTTCAGGTGGAATGGTTTAGATTTCGAAGGATGACTATACCTATTCACTAACGCTAGTAGACTATGAGACTTAATTCCAGGATGGCGGGTTTATGTACAGAACTCATGAAACCAAACTAATACTGTTCACACCAGTTGTTGAATATCGATCAATCCTGAGTTTTTTAATCCAGATTTAATTACAAATAATATATTACTATTCATTGTTTTTTGGCATTTTCATCATATTTGATTAGCTGCATCAATTTAATAGGTGCCTGGACCTTTGTTTGAAATTTGAATTGATCATTTTGGTACTGTTTGTGTTGCTGTCATCTGACTCTGCAAATGGCACAGAGGATCTTGGAACCATTCCGAAAGTTGCCCCACCAATTACAAAATCTTGAAATTGTCAAGCGAATACATGATTACACACTTGGGAAACATACCGATAGTTACTCTTGTCACCAGGTGAGTACTTTTTCTAACATTATTTGCGATAGTCTTCTGCTTACGGATGTCCGGAGTCTCCAAGCGCTTTGGCTTTTGACGAATTTCTTGGCTTATTAGCTGTAGGAACAAGTAAAGGATTAGTAAAAATGTAAGTTCAGACGAATTCATCTCACATTCTTAGATATGGCTCACCAGGCATTGTTTTCACTGTCCAACGAGAGGGTTCTCCGGTTATTTCTCTTTTGTTTCTACCAGGTGAAGTAGGTTCTCTTTACACTGATGTCATACATTATAGGGGCGGATTGTTTGCGCTTTCGCTGACGGAACGTTAGATCTTTTTGAATTGGATTCTAGATGTGGACGGTGGGCATCAACTAGCCGAGTCAAGGTTCAGCAAACGTAAGTTTACCAATTGAAATTTTTTTTTCAACAAACGGGGATTTAACTGTTGAGGATATGTTTAATGTTAACTTTATTTGGATGGATTCATGCTTTTCGCCTAACACTTTACTCGAAGACACGACAGTCCAACAAGGTAATGTGCGCAACACAAAAACAGTGAGTGGGTCGCTACTCGTTTTGTCTAAGTACATAGCTTTTTACTCTAGGAATCCACGTTTATTTCGCTTAGTAAGACTTCAAGTCCCAATGATCTGAAGTTTATTTGGACGGCTATTGCTTCACAAAGTTGTTTATGGGGAGCTCATTAGTTTTGTTGGAAGAATTAGGCATTTCGTACAAGCCGATCTCGCAGGGACTCCAAGTCACTTCTTGACATCCGTTTACAACAGTCTGTGCTATTCGCTGAGATGCGATAGTAATTAAAAGACCCTGTCTAAGTTGATTAAATACTCAATCATCATTCTGTCTCACAGTGTCCAGCCTTTAAATAAAATTTAGTAAGATTCGTGTCACTGAAAATACCTCTCATTTTTCCCGCTATTCTAATGGATTATGCCCTACAGTATCTTCACTTAATACATACGAATGTGAAAATGAGTTTCCAGCATGTTTGGTTAACATGTTAGCGAGATGTTAAACCGTATTGAACTTTCCTGACCTGTGTCTGCTGACAGTTGGTCCTAACGGAAACCTATCTTGTCAGGATGTTAATTTGTTAGCTTTATCAGTATAATACTTCCTCTACATTTCGCTGAATATAATTTCGACTAAAAGTTGGGGAAGACGGCATATTAATTTGGCGGTACTATTCACAATCCGATTGTATGGTCTGAAATACATGTTTTCCTGTCGTAAATATGCTTATCGGTTTTCATGTGAATTGCCCTCATATATGCTCAGAATTATCAAGCAAGTTTCTGGCTCATGTTTTTTTATTTGTTTGAGAGCAAATATGTACTTGTGTATGCTGAACGCATTGGTCAATTAATTTGTACTTATTTATATTCGCAGCGGTGAACAGGATCTTGTTACATGTATGTGCCTTGGTCATGGTGTTATTTACATCGGTTCTGCAAACGGTACACTACGTCAAGTTGCGGTTAAGGACGGTCATATGACTCTAGGAGATGATGCACTCACTGCGTGTACAAGTTCAATTATCAGCGATAGGTAATTCCTTCAATGTTTTAATGTAAGGATCTTGGTAACTATTGTTAATTTGCTATAGGCTGACATCCGTGAATACTTTGAGCTTGTAATATTTACATTGACATATCTCTAAGTATAGTTAACTAAATTTATAGTTAGTCAAAACCAGTAGTCTTTAAAGCTTGTTACAGTTTTTCTGTGAAGATTTAAAATTATTCCTTAAGCATATTCTTACCACTAGTGTTACCAGGATTCGTTTTGTGCTGTTTGTTTGGAGATTTTAACGCGACTTTTGCATACGATTACTCCCAGTCAGTTAACCTGGTTCCACTGGGTCAGTTTCTCAATCCCTGGTGTTATTTGTATCCTTGGTCGAGCCAATTCATAAGGTAACACTAGGTTTGAATCCTAACCGATTAGTTGTAAAGGAAATGCTCCCTCTATTACACCGCTTCGAGGATTAATCTTACTCATAACGAAACGTCAGCAACCAACTGATATTAATCTTGATGTAAGTTGACAGTATGTATATCATCGTAATTGTGTAGATAAACATACTTAATCCACCGTCAGTATATATTACCAAAGTGCAGACTTTTGCAGACCAGCAGAATGATTCGTTTTGGTGCACCGTCGTCTGATAGGAATCTAAGGCTATTTGTTATCAACTAATTAGGATCAGGTTTTCTAGCTTGCATCAATAGCTCAGATTTTATTATTTATAGTGTGCTTTCAAACTATTTATTTATTTATTTATTTAAACACATATATATTGGTACAAAAGGGCACCAGGTACATATGCGCCATACTGCTTTCAAACTAGGATTCTTATGATTTGGTATGTTTTGTTTTAGTGTCCCCGTAGACAAGCGAGATCAACTTGGGGTAGACTCTCCGATTATATCCCTTGAATTACAACCTCAAGGCAATCATCTGCTGATTGCATACGCAGGGGGCTGTGTGGCAGTGGCTATTCCTCAGCCTATTCCATTGGAAAGCGTTACACAACTAGCTGCTCCTTCGGATGTTGTCACTGCTCCTACAGCTCAAGGGGAAGTTGTTACCCCAAACGTTGTTGATGAATTGGCCCCAACTATTCCTCAAGAATCTCAGGGCGAAGCAACACCAGGTGATAAAAGTGAAGTAAATGGAGAGAAGTCTCAACCACTTTCAAACGACAGTGCTGTTGAGTCAACTCCCAGTACTCCTGCTAAGGGACATTCGGAGAAGCGATCAACCTTAAAGCTTAAGGCGTTAACACGTAGCTTGAGACCTGATGCGTCTAAAACAGAGGTAAGTTTCTTCAATATTTTGTTTATCTAGATTTCAAGCACGTTTAATTAGTGTCCAAAATTGGATCTAGGCCAGTCTTTTCTAGAATCATTTCTACACACACTCCCATTAGCTGTGATGATTGGGATATGCGCTACGTATTCTCAGCAATTTCCTACCTTAACACGCAATGCTTACTACCGTAAAAGTAGGTCAAAAGAGCACTAGGGACGATCATATCAAGACTAGGCATTAGTCCATGGAGTCCATGATTGTTGGTCTGAGCCATGTAGGTAGGTGTAGACTACCCAGTTGCCGTCTACGTATTAACAGGAATCAATGCTTGGAGAATATGAGTGACATGACTCAGAATCGTTCACAGTGGTGCAGATGCATTCATTCCCTGTCTTTCAACATAAGTTCCGATATCTCTGCATACATGTATTCTCCCTCTGCCTTTCCGAACCATATTCTCATTCATTTGGTATTGTTTACTTAAATCTTCCCATTGATGTTTAGGACTGCTAGCCACTATCCATCTTTGCTCATATTCTCATTGTTTAACCCTTCTTATTATCATTATTACTAGATTATAGTCCAGTCTCTTCGTATTCATCTTATTGTCCTGCTTGTGCTAATGTGGTCGGGCAACTTGTGTCAACATACGTCTGTGCCGGGCTCTACGTCGACGATGTCTGTATGACATGCATGTTCAGTACTTTCAGGCTAAAATATTTTGTCTAAATCAATAATTTTATACATTAAGTTATTCATTGGGGCGATAGTGTTTAGTGTTTGTTGGTGACCTCTAAGAGAGCTTGATGAGCAATAATAAATTCCATTTTAGGGTAGTCGTAATTCGATACCAACGTCTATATTACTTCACTTCATTTTTTGTGGAATATAAAATTCATGCTTTAACCTTGCATATTCTCATTTAATGTGTTTTTAAAAACCCATCAATGCTAAAGATTTAACTTATCTCCGTATTTGCTTCCTGTTACAATACTATATTGTCATTCAATGTGAATGATTTTACTTATTTTTACTTAATTTTTTTACTATTGCAGAAAGAAGTTGAACCATCATTACCTGTACCTCCAGCTCCTCGTATCAGTCATTTACTGCTTCGCGACCAACCGGTTGAATGGGCCTCATGGCGTGTTACATCCGTGGACTCCTTATCTACTGAAGTTGTAGTTGCTTATGGTGATGGTGCATTTCAGGTTTGGCCTATTGTTGCAGCTGTTAGTGATCAACCATTTGAGCCAATCATTGTATCAATGATAGATCCGCCAAACACTCCATATGGTAAGTTTTTTTATAACCAATTATTTAATATAGGAGCTAAGAGTCTACAAGTTCAAAGGCAATGTTAATCATGTCAATCCACATTGTGGCAGGGTTCACGATTAAATGTTTACTGATTAACAAATATGTTATGGCAGTAGGATTTCTCCCTTAGTTTGGGTACATAGTCTGCTGGTTTTCCACTAACCAAGAAGAGAGTAATGGAGGATCATACATAAAATCAATGTACACCTTATCATGCAACTTTTCACTAATGCTTGTATGGTTTTTTAAAAAGTAAGGGAAAATTTTCACCTTCAAGAACAAAGTGACTAGTAACAAGCAAATCCTCAGTCACGTGACATATTCCCCCTTCTCATTCAGATATTCTAATATTTTGATTTCTACAGAAATAGTTCATGACGTATCACACTCACGCAACAATAACGATCTTACCACTTCTGTCTTCATTGTATTCCATCTATAGCACTATCATGTCCACGGTTTGTTAACCGTTACTATCGATTTGAGTATGCTAATTACAACTCATAGTTTTCTGAAAATAAGCCGCACTACGTTTTTTTATGAGGGCTTATGTTGACATCTATCTCAGTTTCTTGTATTTAGTGCTTGGAATTATTCGTAGGTCCATATCACTTTGTACCATTTACAATTTAATGGTCAGAAATGTACTAAGATGTAATTGGTCACACATTTTGTATTTTGGACGGGTCACTTAGTCTTCAGTTGTCTGTTTATCATACTACTGTTTCTCAAGCGCCACACTATAATCTATTTTATACTATTCGTTCATCATGTATTATGTTTAGTCCTTATATTGACGGCTTGATAATACGGTCGATAATTGGAGTCATATACATTTGGCTGAAATCCTTTCCAGTTCGTTAACGGAAGTTGTCTAGTGGAGAGGACATTGTCGACTCTGTGATGACATGATTTTTATGTACTACAGTAATATTTTGCTCCAATAGTTTTAATCAACTGTACCGTCTTATTAACTTCAGAGTCCTTGAATGATTTCATATCAATATTCTGTCTTTTTTCAAAGGTCCTCTACCTTGTGGTGCAATAAAAAAAATATTGATCAGTCCATCTGCAAAGTAAGTTGAGCACTTTTCCGACTTTTTTCCAGTATGTAAGCATTGCAATTTAAGTCATGTTTTTTTATCCCTAGAACGTAAAAACCATAGACTATTAGAATCATGAAAAAATTTTCTTGAATAAAGGTACTTATATAAAATAGAACTGATTCTTATGAACTGTTTATAACAGCTAGTAAAAAGATAAAAGGTGGATATGCTTTTGTTCCAGCAATCCATTTTCCTGGTTTTTATGTCTGATAGCTTCACATAGGTTTCATATCTTCCCAATCGGAAATTAAATTCAATCTGTACGATTTTGTCTTAGCTTCATTTGATTAAGCCTGTATTTTCATCTGATTTGATAACAGTTTTCCGTATTTATACAGGTGTTCGAATTGTGGGTGACCAAACGTTTAATTGTCTAGCCTATGCAAAATGTAAAGCGTTTTGAATTAATTTTCATGATAGTTTTTGATTTCTATTTTCATAGTTTTTCTAACTGAAAAGGATAGATTTTTGCCTCGTTTTGATAACTGTCATGCTAGATGTTTTATGTCTGCTCCGTTCATTTTGCCAGTGATGTAAAGTATCCAAAAGGCCGAAACGGGAGTAATCAGTTGGTTTAGATTATGCATATTCTCCATTTCGCAAATATTGATTTCACTATGAATAGGGCTTAGCTAAGATTCCACGTCGCTCTTGCGTGTTCGATTATAGCCTCTCCTTTGTGTAGCAATGGGGCTTGTATATTGTGGTGACTCAATGGGGCTATGTTGACGGAAACATTTGTTTTTTGGTCTCGCTACTATTCTAGGGAAGTCTACTGGAGAGGCATATTATTAAAAAGCAATGAACTTACTGTCTAAGGGCAAGATCGTACTCGTGAATGTACTGGCGCGTGATGGCGATCAGTTGTTTAACACATGACCGGCATATATAGCAATCTTTGGAAGGAACAAACAATGGAAGGAAGGAGTTATTATTATTATTTGAACACATAAATATTGGTACACAGGAGCACCAGATATATATGCGCCACACAAAAAATGTCGTTTCATTTAATTGTGTGAGGGCTATGATACTGCTCGGGTGCCCAGATCAAAGCAGGTGGTTTTCTTAGGCGGCCACACCCGGAGCCTTTGACCTAAAGGCTTAATCTACGAGACAGTGGAGCATCGTAAGGAGATGCAGTCCCATGGTAGCCGCTGACCAACCATTGGTTTATACGCCATTTGTTCCCTCAGGATACTGGAGCCTATGTACACCATTTGTTTGGAATCAGGGTCTTTCAACTCCCCTAGGTGAACATTCTGTGTCCACCAACCGGGTTAAAGCTCCGGACATTCACTTTTCGTCCTCTTAATTTCGTAAACAACAGTAATGCCACGAGAAGGCAGTGAGTAGGACTTCCTTGGCAGAGGCTGTATATGTGTGGCCGTGTGAGAGCATTCCGAGAGTGGGCGGGTTCTCCCCACTCTCAGCCGACCAGGGCATTTGGGGGCTGAAGGAGTTAGAAAGGATTAACTTTAATAGTACACCTGTTACCCCTCGTGGAGAAGCATAGGCCGCCCAACACCCTACCTTAAGCGATGGATTCCCATCATGGGCGATAACATTTTAAAAGTAGGTCAGTCAGCTACAACGTAGGATCGGGCACATTTATTCATCGGTTCAAGTTGCCATACGTCGTTAGCACAACAAGACGAACAACGGATTCATAGAAGCAGTTAATTTAGTGGTGGTAATATATTTTAAAGTAAGGGGCGTACACATCTAAAATTACTTACGAAAAGACCATTTATATCCGGTCTCAAACACCTATCCTCCAGACTGATCACACTCCCAAGTCGTCAAGACCACCCCTAACCCAGTTTTCTCTCTTAGATGCATCGTGATGTATCTTCCAACGATGTGGGCAGACGGGCAGTGACAACTTTCATATCTGCAACAGCACTGCTGTGTTTTTGATGGGTTTTGCAAATCATCCAGTTTTATGGCGAATTTATGTAGTGTGGGCTATAAAAATTGGTTTATAGTTCCATTGTATTGTTGACAAAATCAATTTTTCATTACTTTCTATTTTTATATTTTCAATTAGTGCCGGTTTACTAACAGTGTTTTGTGGAGGTTTACCACGTCCCCAATTTGAGAATCGTTATGCAGTGTCTGTCTTACAGGATCATGAACATCATGTTTGTTATCAGTTTGGATCAAAGGTTATTGATTTCGTACTTGTACCGAGTGAAGGGAGTGTATCAAGTAAGGTTCTTCGTCTTTTTTCTTAAGAAATGTTTGAATCCCAAGTCACCCTATTACATAATCATTGTCGAATCATACGTCCACCGTCCATCTAGGATTTTGTGGAAGTTCATAATAATACTCAGTAACATTTAATACTATCTTGTAATGCAGGCTTTTTACAATAAATATTTTACATATTAAGTATAAGTCGAAAATAACTTGGCTACAGCTAGACAACACTATTTGATTTCTTTTTAAACATTCCACATTCATTTTTTTTCATTCCTTCCAGATGAAACGGTTTCAGGGGAAGTTGTGACTAAACCTTGTCCACCTAGTTATTCTGCTACATTATTAGTGCTTACTGAACGCGAACTTGTTGCTATTGATTTAACTCAACCCGATTGGCCTGTCTACGATTCACCATATTTAAATTGTATGGATTTCACTCCGGTTACAGCTATAACTCACATAGGACAGGTTTGTTGTGATATTGTTCTGTTATTGTGTCGTTTTCTTTCCCAGTATATTCTGAGATTGATTTTAGTTGTGTGTATGTAGATGTGACATATTTTTAAAAGTTCATGGGGCAGATTATCTTATATTATCTCAACTATATATTAATTCTCTAAAATACAAGTTGGTTGTTTAAATGTTTTCTAATTGATTTGGATGTGAGAATATTTCATCGAAATGTTGCTACATGCAGATTGAAATAAGTTGGTTACTTGTGTTGGTGAATACAATGCATCAGTTTTTATATGATGATTGGATAACAGTTTTCATATGATATATTTCAATGACATTGTTCTTTTGATGGTGATACTATATTTTATGTGTATTTTGACAAATTTGACGAAATATCCATATATTGTATCAGAATTCACACGTATTGTCCTACTAGTCTATGCTTTATTATTTATGTACTACTTAAATCTATGTAGAATACTCAGTTCAGGAATGAAAACATTGATGAACAAATAATTGTGCTATTTGAAGAGCTATGTAGTTAATGTGGTTAATTAACTTGGTTTTATTGGTAGTTTCATACGTTGCTTGTGCTTAGTAGTAGTATGATTTCCTAAAAAAATTGTATTTGCCTATCTAGGTTCCACCAGCCCTAATCCATCGGCTACACCAAGCTGCTCAGATAACTTCAGATGATATTACCAATTGTTCATGGCCGATATGGGGCGGGTCTCATAATAGTAACAAGAATTTTTCACAAAATCCTGGAAATGACGTTATTGTCCTTGGACATTCAAATGGATGGGTTACTTTATGGGCAATTGGTCGAGGAGATACTACAATTCATCTGGGAACTTTACCAACATCATCTTTGTTTAATTTAACTGATTTGCAAAATGGTCAGGTAGGCAATAAATCAATACCTACAGTTCTTATGATTTTCTTTTATCACAAAACTTAATATATACTAGTTCGCTTCCTATTTCAACCATAATTATTTTACAATTAGTCAAATTTCTTTGAAACCAGCATATTCCTACCAAAATATTAACAATTAATTTTTCCAAATTTGTACAGACATTGTTTCATCTTTTCTTATGGCTTTTCAGGATCATATACTTCTGCTATTTCTGTAAAGCAAATCAAAGATTATGTTCTAGTGAACATGTTAGTTGTGAAACTGGTTGAATTACATACATTGATGTGTATTTTGATTGTTCAGCTAGCTATGACTTGCGAATAACAAGCAAATCAATGTATTCAGTTTTGTTGTACATGCTGTAACTACATCATGATTTCTTGGGATAAGTATGGTTAAGTCCAGATAATAGTTCTGGAGTTTCTCATTTTGCATTATCACTTGTAAAATAATAGCGATCTACTCTCTTTATAGCCATGAAACGACCCATAAAATTAAAAGGCATGGATTAACCGGGATGGGATTAGCTAATTGATCATAAATGATTTCGGAGCATTACTCGGGTATAGTGGAGTAACGAAGTGAGGAGTGCCAGATAAAGATAATGAATAGGTTGGTTAAGCTGTGACTCTTGATGGACTTAAGTGACCAAAACATGTGTTACGTATGCCAAACCGCCACCTACCTCGATGCACAATGTTGATTGAAATTGGAATAAATTGGAAGGAAGTTGAGCACAATTAAATTCAGATGTTTTTCGAGTTTATATAATCCTTCACTGTGTAACTAAGCTGTGTTGTAAATCCAGATTACACGTTTGCCGTTGTTAGTACTTGGAAACGGGTAAAATGGTTCAGAACCAGTCACGGTGATGCAAATGCATTCACTCTTTATCTTTCCTTGTGTTCTTGATTTTCAATATCCCTTCACAGACATCTTTTTATTGTCTCTTTGAGAACCATATTCATAATGTTTAATCTTTCTTATTATCAATTATTTTTAATCACTTACTATTCATTTTGCTAATTTCATCTTGGTATACTAAGTTGGTTTTTGGAACTTCGTGTACACAAAGCTTTACCCAAGAACTAAAAAGCTAATTTGTTAGAACTTATCATAACTATAGCCTACGGTCAATGAGAGCTCCGGAAAGCATGATGTAAATTGTTGTTCGTTTAATACTTTTAAGACGTCGTTAGCAAAAGTTAAACATTTCTTGTTGTTAACATTTTATACTACTAACAGTAACGTTATTACTGTTATATCTACAAAATGATTGCTGGAATTTTATTTTTCAGAAGTGTGGGAATTCGATATTGGAAGAAGAAACGTGGCCACCCTTTCGTCCAGTTGGTTACTGTTCTCGAGCACAACGTCAATCTATCGAGAATTATGATCCACGCTTGGCTATTACACAATTACTTGTTCTACTGGGAAGCCCAATTCGATCAGGTGTTAGCGATTCAGTTGCACCGGATACATTGACACTCGTTGTGGGTGGTGCTGGTGGTCAAGTGAGCCTATGGGTTGCTGGTTCAGAAGGATTTTTGCATGCACCAGAACTTAGTTCTTTTGAGCCTGATGTATTCAGAATATGTGTTAACCTCATTGATCATTCAGATGAGAATAAATATGTTTGGAAAGATGCTTTATCTCTTCGAGTAAGTAGTCCATTTCATTTTTCTGATGTATGCCAGTGTTTAATGTAAGTGGATATTTGTTTAGATCCACTCAATGATTTTCGATCTTGTCCTACTGGTCATTTCATACTATGAACTTGTAAAACTCTAAAGGGTTACGTTTGTTTGTATTCAAGTGCTTGAGATGATAAAAAATTCGAGCTCATTTTTTTATCAAAAGCTTATATTTATTGCACAATTTCCTAACTAATATGAAATTTACCATTTATGAATGAAAGTTAATACTTTTAATGGTCAACCTTACACCGAATATGCACAAGTTTTCCTAAAACTTATGACCATTTGAGCTATCTATTGATACATCACTTGTGCGCATAGTTTAATGAGATAAAAAAATATTATTAGCTGTAAATGATTACTTTATTATTATTAATATTCACTTGGTATTGTATGCTTGAATCTTCCAATTGATGTTTATGACTTCAATTGGTCAGTCGGTGTAGGTACATCCAGCTGACGAGTCCCAAATAGGAAGAAGCGTGCGTCCTGGATTCCATTGTTAGCCACCATCCATTTTTGCTTATTAGTATTAATTATTAGCATGTCATTATTATAATATTACTACTTTAAGTTCGAAATCCCGTTTTTGTTATACTCTCAGTAAAAAGTAATTAGCTTGAAGCATTAGTGTGTTATCATTTTCTACTCAGTGTATAGTCATCGTACAAGAGGTACGCTGCATATTTCTCTTTCAATATATTTCCATTTTATTATACTAATGACAATGAAAATACACACTTCGGTATTATTCGTACATTAAATACCAGGGTTAAAGTGAAATCAACCATTGAATGGTTTTCTAAATCTTGTTACTGGTTCACCGATACTTTTCGACACCGATCAATATAAACCAATAAACTAGAGTGTGCTGACCATTTGTTTTTGTTCGTATTTGGGATATGCAATTCTGCTTAGGTTTAAAATTCAAGTCATTCTTACCACTAATATAAATTTCATTGTTCCGTGTTTTTCAGCCTTTTTTAAATTTACAATATTACATCACAATGAATTTCGTTGTGAATGTTTGTGATCAACATTTTATCGATATGTTGAGGTTTCTTTACAACACTTTTCATGGTTGTGATAACTTTAGTTTTCGTACAACATTTTTACCGTTCTAAATTTCAATACTAGTGAGTTGGATGAAAAATAGGACTAACAGGCAACCACTCCAACTTCATCAATATGATTCTTATCATTTATCCAATACATTGATATTCTTTTTATACTTGTCGAAAGATACAACATTATTTTGCAAATTTGATGACACATGCGATCTTTAATTTTGAAAGCATCTTTCGTCATTGTTCTCAATTAAATTACTATTTACTCACTTTGTTATTAGTGTTTTGTGTACGAATGCGTATATTTTTATCGTTTACAAAGGCGCTAGTTAGTTACTCACTGAATGTAGTACATTTGTTTAGTCCTACAACTGTATATTTATTTCATCGGAACTAATCACAAGTTATTGTCTACTGATTAAGATCACTTGTATAATTTGTTTTTTTTTTAAAAATTTCCAGCCTACCGAAGGTGTCCCTCATTATTGCACACCAACTGGACTAACATTTCATCCCTGTCAGCTTATTCAATTAAATCCACCTAGCCAGATTACATCTCTTGCATTGGAGTTGTCTTGGAATCTATTGGCCATTGGTTCTTCACACGGATTTGTTTTGTTAGACTTATTTGATCGTTCTATAATTCATGCTCATTTCACTTACGATTCATCAGGTCCTGCAAAGATGGTTAATGCTGTGGCTAGTAAGTTGATCGTACTGTGATCTAATGGTTTGTGTGATATGTTTGATGTCAGATAATTGCTACTTGTTAGCTCCTATTTCATTCATGTTTATTTTCAGCTGTACAAAATGTGATAATGGCTCGAGGAAGACAGCTTACATCAACAATGAGACAATCATTTAGACGTTTAAAACACTTCCGTACTTCAACAGCGAGCTCTGAGAAAATTTCGAGCGAACCTACTGCACCAGCTGATGAACAACAGACAACGCCGAAACAAACTGAACAGAGTGTTGACGAAACCTTACCTAAAGGTATGTTTTAACTGTTGTGTTACGTAGTATTTAAATATGTCAGTGTGACTACTTCCACATCCAACTGCACAAAATAAGTAGTAATTACGTCATGATTTTTTTCTCAGCAAAAGTTAGTGGTAGTTGAGTTGTTTAAGCGTTTGACTCCTAAACACTTAGTCACAGGTTTGGACCTCCATCTACTTCGATTTGTTCGACCTGTTAATATCATTAACTTAGCCACTTGGGGTGTGGTTCAAAGCCAAGTACACGAATCTGTACTTGGTAATTACGTTAACAATAATGATCATAATAATTGCGGTAAAACAATTTACTAGTGCATTCAGGTCAGTTATAATCTTCATTAGAATGTGACATTACTATGGTCGGTCCATGTTGCCGCAGCTTCTCTTAAGAGTTATGGTAAGTGGGATATCTAGATTTAATTTCTAATTAGCAAACATCGTTTCTAAAGTATGAATCAGTCAGTCTGTCAGCTACAATGTAGGACCAAGCACATATATACATCAGTCCAAGTTTCCACATATCATTATCACAACAAGATGAATACCAAATTCATAGAAGTAGTTACTTCAATAGCAGTAAGATGTAATAGAAAGATTGTGCATAAGGATATAATATAGGTAGAAAGAATCAGTTCGTAGAAAGAAAGGTATAAAGTAACCTTAATCTCATGGTTTAAGGAAAGACAAAGAGTGCATACACCGACACCATTGTGATCGATAAAGGTTTACAACCTCATCAACTGATTCACCATTATTCCCTAATACCCTGCATCTAACCTCACTATTACTTACCCAGTGATCCTAGTAGATGTGAGCAATAATTCTAAGACAGCTGTGATCGAATACTGGTAACTTACGAGTATCTTCTACTCTTAATGGCCATGTTTCACAGCCGTAGAGTAGAACAGAACGAACTACTGCACAGTATACCCATCCTTTTATTTATATATGGATATCTCGCCTTTGCCATAGGTGACGTAAGGTGGCAAAAGCCAAACGAGATTTTTGAATCCGTGCTGAGATTTCGTCAGACACCGACCCATTAGGACTGATCAGACTTCCAAGATAAGTGAAGTTGTCAATGCGTTCGACTACTTCACTCCCTATCCTTAGTTCAGGTGTTGATGCAGGCCAGTCCTGGAGCAACAACCTGTATTTAGAGGTGAAGAAACGCATCTCAAACATCCTAGTATTGTTGGTCAGTGCTACCAAAACACTGCATTTTATCAGCG
Organism: Schistosoma rodhaini; assembly: GCA_944470415.2. Taxonomy (NCBI): domain Eukaryota; kingdom Metazoa; phylum Platyhelminthes; class Trematoda; order Strigeidida; family Schistosomatidae; genus Schistosoma; species Schistosoma rodhaini. The sequence goes on from OX104040.1 coordinate 7,669,883, forward strand.
TCATTTGACCTCTCAGAAGGAGATCAATTCCTGAATATCCAGTCAACGAGAACGTTATTTCCAGCACTAGGTCTATAATGAAATTAAACAGAAATGAAGATAGTGGTCAGCCTTGTTGGACACCACCTAAAGGTTTCAGAATCAGATGACAATTTGCCATAAACTCTGACTCGACTCCAGAACGAGCGGCGGTCTTCTATCCAGCCTCTCCAACGATGACTGATAGGAATATGCTCTATTTGAGTGTATCGTTGGTTTGGTCCAGGGGATCTCCATGTTAGACGATGTCTCTCCTTATGCTTAAAATTAGTGCTTGCTGAAAATAAACGATTGTCTGAACGCAGTTGCAGCAGACGATCACCATTATGTGTTCGCTGAGTTGGAATACTAAAATACCCACCTAGATGTCTTTCTGTTTGATTTAAGCTACCTACTTGGGCACTAAAGTCACCTGCTACGAGTACTATGTCCGAGCGTTTAACTTTGTGAAGAAGTTCAGAAAGCTTTCTGTAAAAGTCATCTTCTACTTTATCCGGGTCGCGTTCAGTGGAAGTGTAGGCAGAAATGACGAAAAGACAACGACGTGTGTCCTTATTCTTCCGAGTTCTTACGGACCCGTTTAGCAGAACAGCATATAGGCGACTGTTAACAAGGATTCATTCTAATAGTTCATGTTTTGCCCTCGTACTTAGTGCTATACCTACACCCTCCAGTCCACAAGAACTAGCCATCGGGCCGCCATATACACGGAGGGTATATCTTGTCGGTTCTCCGTTTTGGCGTGGTAAGGTCAAGTGAACGACCGCCTTAAGATATTGTATGTGTGTTTCGGAGATGTAGCATACATCAATGACACGAGATTATAGGGTTTTAGTCATGGAGGCCTGCTGGCCGATTGACATAAAGTGCTGCTGCTTTTGGTCTTACCGCTCATCAACCGACTTGTCTGGCATAATAGGACATAGGGTATAATAGGAACGATTGTTCCAGCCAGTATAGCTCGGTCGTTTCATCACGATAGGCATGCCCGACCACCACGTTGAGTTAGCGACGACGGTCGTGTGTGCGAATACTCTTATGTGTTACTTTTTTGTAGGGATTCATTGAGTTTTTTTTACCTTAATCTGTATTGATACTCTTGATCACACATACATAGTTTTACTAAGTTTCTTAGAGTTTGTTTTCTCATTTATCGTTATTTTACTTCACAAACTTTAAGCAGTTTCAAATCCATGTAAACGCATATTTGATTGAAATGTTACAATTTTTCTCAATTGTTTTATAGATGAAACTAAAGAAAAAGATCAGCCTGTTGAACCAAATGAAAAAAAAGAAATCCAAGAAAATGCTGAAGTTGTAGGCGTAACAGAGCAACCAACAACATCTGTGGAGTCTGAAGAATCGAAGCAGCAACCAATAACGGATAATGCTGAGGTTGATGTTCTCCCTGAACCTATTCAACTGAGTCAAGAGGATATAGTATCATCAGCTGTTCGTTGTCTCTTGTTTTCTGAAACATATATTCAAGCGGGAGACCGTGCTCCTTCTATCTGGGTTGGTACAGGTTCAGGTAAAGTGTTGGCTTTTAATTTGTCATGGAGAGGTACTGCTGGACCCGTTACGGCAACATTGTCCAAGGAATTACAATTACATCATCACTCTCCGATTGTTTCCTTGTATATCATCGATGCAGTTGATCATGGACCGATTATGCATAGCCAAGCTTACAGGTATGTAAATTGTACTCAGTAGCTGTTTCTATTATTTCCACTGTTAGACTTATTTCTATCTGCACTACTTTAACGTTTAATAATTTTCTATTTTCCACTTTTATTAAGGAATTCCTGCGTCGAATCAGGTGAAAGCAATGAAAAACAAGAATCTACTCAACCGTCTGAAACTCTTGCTGAAGTTCCGATGGATGGTGGTAAAGATACTGAAACACCTATACAACCAACATCAACTACACAGGATATACATCAATTACTTTTATGTTCTGAGGAACAAGTTAAGTTGTTCAGTATACCTTCACTTCGTCCACTTTATAAGCATAAATTCATTGATCGTCTTCGTATGCTTGGTATGTCAGTGACTTCCGGTGCTGGTTCAACTTCTAAACCAGAGAAGGAAGTAACCGAAGAAGCAGGAGATACAGTTGTCGGTGAGAGCGAGGTAAATAGTTTCTTCATTTCCGAGACTCCGTACACAATAGTCCAGAGTATTTATTGTTTTCTATTTTCTGATTTGTGATTTAATGTAACTCTTACCAGGTATATAGGTTAATGCATCGGTTTTTGTAAGGACGGGTGAACTCAATTTCAATTTTACTCAAAATTCTGATTCTGATATCAACATCTCCAGGAGATTGGAGACTGCATACAAACACAAGACACTTAGACTGGTCTTCTATCATTATCAATAATTTAAAACTCTCACACTCGCTATTTACTATGCAAGCATGTTGCACCCATTCATCGTCTCCAGCTTTTGCCAACTGGAGATATTGGTAACGAATATCGAACACTGTTCACCAAAGATTTGCGATAAAATTACGACCGTCTCACATTCTTGGTAGAATAAAGTGTAGCGTTCATGTTCAGCTATGTCAAGTTTTTGTAGTAGTACTCGGAGCTTTGCGGTATCACAAAACGTTTTCTCGTCTACTTCGAATGCTTCTTCCGAACATAGCTTCAGCGGGGGACTTTCCATCTAGGACAGTTGGGTTGGGCGTAGTTCTACAAACTGTTAAAAATTTTGTAATTACCTAACTTGTCCCATCGTCTCCCCCTTTCGCTAATGCTCTTTTAAATGTGTCATTGAAGCGCCCTGCCTGTCCACTTGATTGAGGTTGATAGGGCAGAGAGCGTATATATGTAATTCCACTAATGCTGCAGAAGTTCTTGAATTGTGGGTCGTTGTCGGTCACTAAAGTCTCCCGAACACCGAAACAACTGAATAATTCAGGTAACTTTTTAAATTGTTTCACTGGCTATGCAATTTGCCATAGCATAGATTTGTCGCCATTTCGTGAGTTTATTCACTATGACTAAAAGTGTTTTCCCTCGTACTAGACCTGCGAAATCTGCATGTAGCCTCTCCCAGGGACTATTAGGCTTTTTCCATTGTCGTGGTTCACAATTATTTGAACTTCTGACCGCTTTCAGACACGACAAACAATTGCGGCATCTGGTTTCGATATCTTGATCCATTATGGGCCAGTAAGCATAGCTTCGAGCCAACGATTTCATCAACATTCCATCCAATCATCTTTTGGAAGAACATTCCAGAATCTTGACATATAGCTTGCCGATTGCACAAATACTGAAAGCCATCGCCCGCGGATCGAATGAATGTAAAGATGACTTCGCTTTTACTAAAAGCTATAAATACCTGATAGTTTTGCACCATATTTGACACTGTTTGGAATTACATTCCTTCTCACTCGTCTTCTGTCTTCTCGCTTGCGACTTGGAGGGTTCCAGCGTTCGAGTGCTCAAGTATTACGCCGTATAGCAAGAATCTAAGCTCTAGATATAACAGTTTTTGAGCCATATTGGAAACAATATCACAATAACTATTATAATTTTGACTGATATTTATGAATAGGTTGTATATGTGAACACAAGTCAGATTAATCCCAAACGTGTGACAGCGTTCGGCCTTCAGAATTTTACTTCTGGATCTGGAGAAAATGCCAAACTTGAATGGAATGCTGTTGCAACGCTGCTGGATGGACAGATTGCTGTACTGTCCTTGCCTAACCTTCGTAAAGTATTCAAGGGTGAGTCCACTGGTTAGAACCTTTTTCACTCACTGGATATATTTATCAGCTGTATGATAATCATAGAAAAAGTAAGGAATTATTCGGTTGAGTACATTTTATGCAGTGGTAAAGCTACATGATTGTTGCAAAAGTCAACATAGATTCATCAGTTATCCTCAGTTGATTAATGTATTTTGGTTGTGGTGTGTTCTCTGAGCTGGTTAACTTACTTACGAAGTTATCATTATTGTTCTGGACATCATCGCATACTTCACTTGCTAATGAGCTGTTTAATTTATCCAAAGGTCATTAGAATAAATCAATCAACAAGCACAAAATAACACGTAAAGATAATAAAACCGTCGAACGTCCTCAGAACAAGCTGACCTAAAACTTGTGGAGTGATCAAAATGTTCACTTCTACTTGAAGTTTGCATTAATAATGTATAGAACAACAACGAAAATCTTGCGATTAAAATCATCCTCTAACTAAACAATCGAAAATATCGACTGGAGTTACAGATCTTTATGATTTTGGAGTGGTTAATGAAACTGTGTCATCTAAGATAGAACCTTTTTAATTCATTGAAGTCATTAATCAGTATAATTGAACCATTGTTTGGATATATTATAATTATCGTATACGTATTTTTCAGTTTATATTTGTTGAATTAAAGTTCATAAATATCGGTTTACCTAAAGTTTATAATAAATTCCCCTTTTTTTAGAACGCTGTTATTCTGGTTATCTACCTTCATCCACATTTCCTTGTGTTGCCACGCGTACATTTAACACACATGTCTTCTGGTCCATAGGATGTCGTCTTTTAGTATCCGAACTTAATCCTATTCCTTCGTTGAATTCATTTGCAGCACCAGTTAGTGATGTTATAACGGGTGATTTTATTGCAATCCATTTACCCGAATGGGCTAGAACGACTTATAAAGATGTACCAGTCGAAAATGAAAATTTAAAAATATCCAACCAGACAAACTTGGCTTCTGAACCTCTCCAGGTATCATTGTTTGCATATTATATAAGCATGTTCTTTTTCCTACCCTCTCGTCATACATTCATTAATTATTAATAATTATCAACATTCTTTATTTCAGAGTACTGAGAATATTACCACTCACGAGAAAACGAATGGTTGCGCACCTGTAGTAGAAGAGGAAATTATACCTACGAATAAGATGAACGATACTATACTAGAGAATGGTCAGAATATTGGTGATGTTACATTGGATTCTATCAAGGAATATTTGAATGGGTATATTTATTTAATGAATTATAAATCTGTTTTGTATTTATTTTCGCCTTAAAATGTTTATACTTATGATGTAAAATGTTCACTGGATTAGGATAAAGTTTGTGCATTATAACACTTGGTTATTTTGTTGTTCTTCAGCACTGATGTAACAATGGTTGTAAAAACAACTGAACTATCTACTGAAAAGCGTACTCTTGTAGAAGGTGGGAAAATTACAACTACCGTTCATGAAGTAGAGAAGGTTGATGGTAAAATTACAAAAGATGATGTTGTTAAGTTTGTCGCTGATGGTGAACCAGAGGTGGTGAGTATTACAGGTCAGTTATCATACAAAAGGTTAGCTCATTAATTTAATACTATTGATAGAATTAGAAAGTTGTGCTGTAGTATCACAGACTATAGCGATTGATAATGATGTTTTTGAAGTATTTTCTGTTTTCATATCCAGTATCTTGGTTTTATTAACAAATGATCATCAAAAGTTATATGTGGTGATCAATTGTACATTTAAATTCTGTCACATCGTTTAGACTGTTTATGATGTTTAAGTTTTGGAAATTTAATGGTTAGGTGTGAAGCCATTATCTATCCGTCACAGGCTTAGTGGTGTTGATAAGAGGTCAAGTGTTCTCACGCTATACCAGATATTCACGGTTTGAGCGATCGTGGTTACACTCTTAAGAAGTCCCACACTAGGACGAAACAACCATTCAGTGTTTTCAGTTATCGTCTAACTTAGTTCGTGGTTTAAACCATAGAAAGTTTTCTAAATGTTTCACTGCTGAGTTTTAAACTACTTGATTGTTTATACCGGGTTGTAATCTACTGTCTAGTTTATTGTTCAAACTTTGTCTGTCTATAAAATTTTATTTTAAAAAAAACGCATTTGGTAACTTACAGTTTGTGGAACTTTGTCCAGATTTAGTAAGTTTGTTAGCCAATTGCATATATTAATTATTTAAGACATTATTCAATGGAATTCCTCTGAATTTTGATAATTATCCAACAATTCTACTGTGTTGGCCATCGGGTTCACTTAGGAAACTAAAAATGTAAGACCGGTTTTGAATTTATGAATAGTGTGTTTGGAACCGATAAAGTATATACTTGTAAATATGAGTAGCGTTTAAGTAGATTATATTCACTTCTGACACTACACCAAAATAAAATAAATCCAAACCACTTGGTTGGGGTTCGCGTAATTATCGTAAGAAATAATAATGATTGAAGACGTTAGATCACTTGGTTAAGAATCAGTCGCAGTGATGCAAATGACATTTTTCTCTGTATCTCCTCAATCTGGAGTTTTAAAGTTAATTTAAACTTTACATTCTTCTCAAATCATATCTATACTGGATTTTTTCTTGTACTACCACCACTGATACGGTTATTATCTCAAACATTATTGTATTTGTTTCTCGATGTTTAATGTCCTACTCACTGCCTTCTCATGGCATTACTGTTGTTTACGAAATTGAGAGGACGAAAAGCGAATGCCCGGTGCTTTAACCGGGTTGGTGGACCAGGAAAGTTCATTTAGGGGAGTTGAAGGACCCTGATTTCAAACCAATGGTGCATATAGGCTCCAGTATCCTTAGGGAACAAATGGCGTATGAACCAATCGTTGTTCACCGGCTACCATGGGACTCCTTACGATGCTCCACTGCCTCGTAGATCAGGTACAAGGCTCGGGGTGTGGCCCTTTAAGGAAACCACCTGCTTCGGTTTGGGCTCCTGGGCAGTATCACAGCCCTCACACAAATCAAATGAGATTTGTGTGGTTCATATATATCTGGTGCCCTTTTGTACTAATATTTATGTTTTTAGTTAAATAACTAATGTGATGTAACAATTTGAAATTATTTTTCAAGTACGAAATTGTATATATCAGACTATTTTTTTCCAAAAAAGAAGATCCCACTAATCCAAACTTAAAATAAAAAAATGTTTTTCTCTCTGGATTTATATCCTAGTGTTCGCGTTTGTTATCTGATATTTTGATTGTTAATACCGAGTTGGTGTACGTTATTAATTTGGAACTTTTTTTCTTTTCTATTTTTCATTTTAGGCACTGTTTAACTAAGCAAGTTATCGGTTGATCACAATAGCCACTGGAGTATAATACTTTATCTTTGTCTAATTCAATTTAATATTGTTTACTATGTTATCATGACGTTATTTTACCATTACTGATTCTCATTTTCCTCTTCTGCTTAAATTGACTCGTCTTATGCCTATGTGTTTGTGTCCCGTGTACCTCGTGTTGGCTTTTTGTTTCATCCCTTCTCAACTATTGCTTCTCAACTAACTGATAGTGATGATGGTTCATAGTGCTTTTATGTCCTAATCGGTATTATTAACCGGTGGTCATTAATTTTTTGTTTCATTGCATGTTTTATTTTTGGTCTTTTGTGCCTTTATTTCTAATCAAAGAAACTTTTCTCTTCTTGCCTATCTTTGTCATTTGTTTGCTTTTTTTGGATTCCTCTTCTATATGTTGTTTCACAGTTTGATGTCTTCTCATCAACCGTATGAACCATTTCTCGTTTCTTTCTTGTTATTACTGACGTGTTTATACATTCACATACAATCATAAAACATAACTTGACAACCCATCTACTCTCGATTTTTGCTAGTCATAACTTCCGTGTTGTGTCATTGTATATCACATTTAACAAGTTTTTCAGCTTTGTGGTAGAAGTCTGTTCTAGGTCATGTGTTTGATGTGCTGACTGGTGTACGCTCAGTTGTCTTCAAATTTTTATTCTACCCTTTACGTATACTGCAAAAGTGAAAATTTCCATTCTTATTTTATCCTGTTGTTTTCCAAGTTGCGCAACATCTACATCTTTGTGTGTTTGTTTTGTCTACTCTGGTAACAATGTTTGTACATGTATACCAGCTCATATGCTCCTGTTTGTATAACTTGTTTTGTATACTGTTGACCATCATTAGCACTACTTTTGTATGCTCTATGCACATCATAATTATTTGTTTCGGTTTAACTAATCTCTTGATATAAAACAGTACACGTACATAGTCTACACGCAGTTATAATCACTCGCACATATATATGCTACATCAGATACTACTTACTACCTAATATGGTGCACATATACGCTTATGAATATGGCAAATACATGTCAACAGTAATAATAATCACCAACCTTAACTGTTTTTAAACAAAATTCACATGTTTTACAAGTTTCTGTTTTGTTTTGCTTCTTTTAATCGTTAAATGTTTCTCTCTTCTTTTTTATTATTTCACTCTAATCATGATAAGTTTCTAGCAAATGTAAACCGTATATATTCCTTTTATTGCCACTATTCAATATTACTATTATCTTATTGTTATTATAACTATATGCGAATAAACATTTTTCTGTCATATATGTGTTTATCGTTTTCAGGTCATTTGGGTATTTGCACAAGTAAATTGACTTGTAGGGTGTTTGACTTCTACATAAATGTTTAGCTCTATATTGAATTTAAACCATAGTTTTTGGAAGTCTGTCTGCTTGTCACTTGGACCCAATTAGCATGTACAGAAATATTGGCGCGAATTTTATTTTGTTTGTTTCAAGGAATTGCCCCTGAATTGATTTCATTTTATGCATTTCGATCACTGGAATAGGTAATTGACTGTCAATCTTTTTCGATGTAACACACGCATCGAAATAGTGTTCAACCATTTGTAAAATCTGTATACAATGAAGTCTGGTCATTCCTTTTGTGTTTGAATCTTCCTGTTATTTATGTTAAGGACTGCGATTGATCAGTTTCTTTTGGCTGTATGTACATCCCAAACCGGTTGCATCGATATTATTTTTAATACATAAGAGTTTTCCAGAAAAGTTGGATAGTGACCAGCATTGGAATCTGGTATGCGCTTTCCGACTTGTTTGAAACTCATTAGCTGGATGCACTTGCTTCAGTGTTCATATTCACTCGTGGACTCAAAACCAGAACTAGTTGGCAAGTTCTAAATAGATCGAAATGTTCATCTACAGTCCCACTGTTAACCATGACCTGTGTATAAGCTCATGATCGTTTGTAAAGTTTCTGTAGAAGTGTTGGCGACTTTCATACTAGTCTATATTTAGTTCCTTGTTATTTTAATAATTGTCAAAAGCTCATGTTAAAGTTTTTCTCAACGCTTGCATTGTTTGGTTTCGACGTACGAACTCTCCACATATACTAACACCTTTTCGATATAGCTATAGTACAAAATGTTTTATTTTCTTTAATGGGTTAGTCTTCTACTAAGTTGACTGTCCTAGATAATTAGAAATAATGTGTATTGATTCAATATGGTTTTATTTGTTATCGGAAAAGAGTTAATCTATCCCTAACGTTTTGTTTATTTTAGCTTAGTCATGTTTTTTTCTTATTGACTGATTGTTTATTCCGTTTTTTTTTCTAAGTTGAAATTTAATGATCCTGATAATGGACAATATGTACATAAAGGGAGAGTTCTATGGGAAACAATAGCCTAGATACTTATCTCAGGATCAATACATGTACATTTAGTTAAGATCCAATTATATTTGTTAAGTGTTCTGTACGTATGGTATTTATTTTGATTTCGTACTGAATGCCAGTTACTCAACAACTGACATGTATGTAGTATGAATTTTCATGCATTGTATATGCATCGTTATTATCTACCGGGGGACGATTTATTTACAGTACGTTTGACGTAAGTATTGGTCACAAGATTTTACTGGTTGGATTTATTAAAAGTTGATTGGGTATTATTGTGATATTGTACAGAAATCAATGATTGGTAGGTTTATCACGTGCATTTTAAGTTTATCACTAGGGGAATTTACTTCCAGTTGCCTACTGAGCTTGTATTTGACCGAAGAGAAGTATTTAAAATCATCTAATATGACAACTATTAGGTCAGAGTCTATAACGTATTTCATTATTATTATTTATTTATTTAAACACATATATATTGGTACAAAAGGGCACCAGGTACATATGCGCCACACAAAATAATTTGTGTGTGGGCTGTGATACTGCCCGGGTGCCCAAACCGAAACAGGTGGTTTTCTTAGGGGGCCACACCCCGAGCCTTGTACCTGAAGGTCTGATCCACAAGGCAGTGGAGCATCGTCAGGAGATGCAGTCCCATGGTAGCCGTTGACCAATGACAGGTTCGTTCGCCATTCGTTCCATCAGGATACTGGAGCCCATGTGCACCATTGGTTTGGAATCAGGGTTTTCCAACTCCCCTAGGTGGACCCTCCGTGTCCACCAACCCGGTTATAGCGCCGGACATTCGCTTTTCGTCCTCTCAATTTCGTAAACAACACCCCCGCCACGAGAAGGCAGTGAGTAGGACTTCCCTGGTAGAGGCTATATATTCGCGTGGCCATGTGAGAGCATTTCGAGAGGGAGAGTAGACTCTCCCCACTCTCGGCCTTACCAGGGCATTTGGAGACATAACGTATTTCAGGTTCTGAAAGCGTGTATCAATGATCTTCAATATTTTATATGGACCCGCTTTTACTTGTTGGATTTCAGTTTTATTATTCTTATGTAGAATGTGAAACTTCTCGACTAAGACGCCCCAAAATTCCTTGGTACTATGCAGACTGGTGGGGGGTGCTCTCACGGATCGCTTATATACGACCATGCGTTTATATTCTCTGCTTACCCACTACCACGACGGCATTGTATGGATTCGAGAGAATTAGCTTACTATTTGCACTAATATGTTCACAATATAAGTTACTTAGTATTAATCAATGTTCCACTAACCAGCCGTTAGTATGTGTGATCTGGTTGCGACAAGGTCACTGGTTCAGGACATTTAACACAACGGTATACATTGAAAATAGGTTGTTGGAGAGGATCGGTTAAATGTCTTGAACCTAATAACTTCTGAGAAACTTTAAATCGGATAAGATAACCCAAGTACTGAATGGTCTCTGATGATCTTTTAGTTATAATTCCCTTATCTAAAGTATAGTGAATTCATTTTTATTCATAACATTCTTCTTGACTACTTATAACATGAATGAATTCTGGTGATTTAGAGATCTTGATAAACGTTAACCAAACCAATACAAAATATGTTGAATTCTTTGTATTCTACACAGAAATTTGTGTTTTTAGTAAAATTAAGTAGTGGCTAGCAGCGTTTCACTCAATTTGATCTGGATATATCTGCATCCCAGTGTTGATGTTCACGTCGAAACTCAAACCCAGTACCTTTCGCTCCAAATATTTTACTTATTATCCACTAAGTTTCGTTAGTTACTAATTTGTATAACTGGAAAATTCAGAAATCGTTACAAGCAAAATTATTTTTTGTGACTTATTTAAATTTTCATTAAGGAAAACGATATATTGCCTGTTTGTAAAAATTGCTCCTTCAGTTAAAAATAAATCATTTTATGTAGTATCGAACTGTTTCTGAATTATCAGAATAGGGTTATGGAGATTTTTGAATTTCATTGAAATCGCAACCATTAAAAACCTGAAAATGGATGGCTATCTCATCCTAGTGTAATGCTCCTCAGTAGTGCTGATCTACGACCTTACATCGAACGCAGTACCTTCGACCTTACACACAATGTTTAACCTACAGATCATTGGTCTGTCATCCAATTTCAATCAAGCTGCAATATTGCTCAACCCTCATCAACTGCCTACTGTCTCACAATTGACTTGTTTGAAAACCATTGATCACTAAAAAATTTGTGCACGAAGCCAACGGTCCTGTATTCTATTTTGACTGTATTTTCAAATAAGTCTATATATCAGAAGGGGTTTTTGTGGATATTTAATAGTTGAGACCGTGGTCGATGTGTCGCTCATTTTCGTGGTTGTCGGCCGTCTCATTGGTCTAGAGGTTAGGCGCTCGCACGCGAGACTGATAGGTCCTGGGTTCGCTTCTCGCTAGGCGGGATCGTAAATGCGCACTACTAAGGAGTCACACAATAGGACGAAACGACCATCCAGTGCTATATATGTATGTCTATATAAAAAGCTATGAAATTAACTTCCTTTTGTAATTGCATTGATCATAACAAGATTATGGTATAATCTGGTCTAAATCCATTTAGACCATCGAATATATGTATAAAATGTAATTTATTTAGAACTATTTTTGTAAAAATATACGTGAAATAAACTATTCAAAATGAGTCATATTTATGCTTTAATGTAGATTTCAATGGTCTATTGTCACGCTTCAATAGATAATAACATATTGAACAAGGATCATATTTATATAGAATAAATCTAATGTATTTAACATTTTATCACTATTCTTTTACTTTTTTTTACAAATAAGAGAATGAACGAGTGAAAATAGGAAGGTCTATTCATTAACATTCCTTTTTTTTTCTAAACCGAAATCTGTTTATCAGAAGGGGTTTTGTGGAGATCTCAGTAATTTTATAGTTGAAAGCGTGAGTCAATTGAAGCTAGACCACCATGGAAGACCTGGAAGCACTGGACGTTTGTTTTGTTCTATTGTGGGACTCCTCAGCGACGCGCATTCATGATCCCGTCTCACGAGACTCCAACTCAGGACTAAGTTCAACCAATCCATGAAGTTGAGCAACTGTTCACGATTGTCTTCAGAGAGTTGATATCTCACAACAGACTCGGTTGAACTCCATTGGTCATTGCTTATCACTAGAACTCAAAGAAATACCTTTTGAAGCCAGTCACTAGTGAGCACCAAGCCGCCTATCCAGTGCTTCTATGTTTTCCATGGTGGTCTAGCTTCAATTGACTAACGTAATCTCTTTGTTGACTTTTACATTGAAAACAACAAGGTGATATATATCCATGACGTATTATGTAATATACGATTTATCAATATCCCGTTAAATAATAATTTACATTTCTTGTTAAATTATAAATCGATTGTATTATAGTCAATTGTGAAGAATGTCAATTTTCAAGTTTCACATTATTGGACACAATTTAATCTAAAAAATGGCTGAACAACTTTTTAATTCTACTAGGGGACTCCTCACTAATGTACACCCGTGATCTCAGGGTGTGTGGATACTTACGTCTTATAATAATAGTCATCATTTCTTTACTAGTGATTGATCTGAAGAGGCAATTTCTTAAAGTTCTAGTGAGAAGACATGACCATTGGAGTTCAACCATATCATGCATAAAGGTCACTCTATCATAAATTCAGTTAAGTTAAAAAAATCCACAGTACACTAGCTCAGTGGTATGAATTTTAAGCATTGACATAAGACTTAAATTTTCTTGGCTTGATCCCTCTCAAGTTGGAAGAACGATATAGTTCTCCAATAATTGCTGGTTTTTCAGTGATTGTTTAAACAAAGTCAATCCGTGATTTGAAACTTATGATCGATTGATGTATTAGTTTACCAATCATTACTCATAGTTGACCTAAGAAAAATCATGTTTTGACTAAGTGACGAATATGAATCATATGAATTAAGATTCTTCAATCATTTCGAAACAATTATTTATTATTGAAGAACGTGATTCATTATCAAACTCTTGTAAACGCCAGTGTACAAGAGTTTATTCATTTTGAAACTGATCTAATTTGATTGGTAACAGAACATTGGACAGTCGCATGTTTATTTGGTCATTACTGTTGACTTAAAATTATATCCCTATTTATTTATATATTCGAGCTTACATATCTGGGCAATATCATCGATGAATACGGTGGATCTGATGCAGATGTGAACACGCGGATCGGCAAATCAAGAGCAGCATATTTACAACTGAAGAACATCTGGAACTCAAAACAACTGTCTGTCAACCAACACCAAGATCGAAATTTGCAATACGAATGTCAAGACAGTTCTACTATATGGGACGGAAACTTGGAGAACTACGAAAGTCATCATCCGGAAGATACAGGTGTTTATTAACAGTTGTCTATGCAAAATACTTCAGATCCGTTGGCCAGACACTATCAGCAATAAGTTACTGTGGGAGAGAACAAGCCATATTCCAGTGGAGGAAGAAATCAGGAAGAAGCACTGAAAGTGGATAGAACACATATTGAGGAAATCACCCAACTGCATCACAAGACAAGCTCTCACATGGAATCCTGAAAGCCAAAGAAGAAGAGGAAGACCAAAGAACACATTGCACCGAGAAACGGAGACAGACATGACAAGAATGAACAACAATTGGATAGAATTAGAAAGGAATGCCCATGACAGAGTGGGCTGGAGAATGCTTGTCGGCGGCCTATGCTCCATTTGGAGTAACAGGCGTAAGTAAGTTAGTAAGTAATTTGTACCGCTTTCATGAATATTTTTTCTTCTTGATTAGTTCACTAGTTTCTTTAATTACTGAACGAACATGTTTCAACCATTAGTTCATTGTTGTAATGATTAATATACCAATAAAATCTATACACAGTTAAAAATTATTCAACTTCATTAATACTTAGTATATATTACATAGCTAGAAAATTTCCAACAAGTGTGTTAGCCAGATAACTGGACAGGAAGGTTGTCATTGAATTATCGACCAATAATAATAATAATAACTATTATTATTATTATTATTATTATTATTATTATTATTATTATTATTATTATTATTAGTAGTAGTAGTAGTAGTAGTAGTAGTAGTAGTAGTAGTAGTAGTAGTAGTAGTGGTAGTAGTAGTAATAATAGTAGTAGTAATGGTAGTAGTATAGCAATGCGTATTATTATTACTATTAGTTGATACCTTTTACACTACAAAACAAAACTTGGTTCTTAGACTAAACACGTTTTTCTGTTTTTCTCTATTGAACAGGTTATTATGATTATTCGTACGTTTACATTTTGTTTATATCCATGAATGGTCATTATTCTTTATCATGATTTTAACTGGCTAATTTTTATTCAATAGATATCTGGTAATATAAATATGATATGAAATTGTAGTAAATATGTCAGTTTTTTTTCAAAAAGGTTTTTAGGTAATCTAATTTATTAGTGAATTGAATATCTGTTTAGTTGAGGCTTCACTGCCATATGGATCAGATCTTAATTGTCGAAGGCTCTGGGTGTGGTCTTCTAAGAAAACCACCTGCTTCAATCTAGGTACACGGGTAGTATCACAGCCTATACATAAATTAAGTGACTATTTATTTTTATTTATTTAAACAGATAAATATTGGTACACAGGGGCACCAGATATTTATGCTCCACACAAAAAATGTCATTTCATTTAATTGTGTGAGAGCTATGATACTGCCCAGGTGCCTAAACTAAAGCAGGTGGTTTTCTTAGGGGCCCACACGCGGAGCCTTTGAACTAAAGGTCTGATCCACAAGGAAGTAGAGTATCGTGAGGAGATGCAGTCCCATGTTAGCCGGTGACCAACGATCGATTGATACGCCCTTTTTTCCCTCGGGATACTGGAGCCCATGTGCAACATTGGTTTGGAATCAGGGTTTTCCAACTCCTCTATGTGAACCCTCCGTGTCCACCAACCCTGTTAAAGCTCCGGATATTCGCTTTTCGTCCTCTCACTTTCGTAAACAACAGTAGTGCCATGAAAACGTAGTGAGTAGGACTTCCCTGACAGAGGCTGTATATGTGTGGCCGTGTGAGAGCATTTGAAGAGGGAGAGCGGACTCTCCCCACTCTCGGCCGTACCAGGGCATTTCGGGGGAATTAAGTGACCTGTGTGGCTCATATGTATCTGGTGCCCTTTTGTACCAATATTTATGTGTTCGAATAAATAAATAAATAAGGCTATAGATCTCCATTGATTAAGATGTCTGATAACATACGTTATGTGTATACAACTGGAGTAGTGTTAGCAGTATGGTTTTTACTACTTGTACGGATAGATATAAGTAATATATATGAGGGATTGAAGGGAGGAAAATGAAGAAAAGAGAAAATAAAACAAAAAGCAATCAGTAAGAACATGCATAAAAGAATAGTAGAGTTTGCAATAGACACTTCAAGAAAGATGGTCAAACAGTGAATTTAATGTATTGTTTTATAAACACAGTGTAATCTTGCATAATACGATTAATTAGTTTACTATCGAAAATTTAGTTCAATACAATGATAGTAAAAGTATTGGGTTATAAGAAAATTGGGGTTAGGCAAACCAAATCGTGTCATCACTTCATGAAATGACTGACCGATGGATTGATAGATTTAGACTATTCGGTTAGTGTCGGCTTGATTCTTGTGACCAGTAGTGGTATAATGAGCGAGTTCTTTTATATAATATAAAGACCATACATTCAATACTTCATTTGCGAATCCTCCATCAATTGTCCCAAACTTCATCGTTCCTTTATTGCCATAACAATTGTTGTCTTTTCCCATTCTCTTCGTTTCGATCTTCCCAACCTTCTGCTGCTGGGCATTTCACTTTTGATTGGTTTTATATGCTACTTATTATCAGATTGGTGCTTTATTGAGATTGTAGTAATTTTAATAGTTGAATTCATGAGTCGGTCTAACCCGTCTCAATGGTCTTAAGGTTAAGCGTTCGCGTGCTAGATTGAAGGTCCTAGGTTCGGGTCCCTCATGTGAGATTATGGACACGCACTGCTGAGGATTCTCATACTAGGACGAAACGTCCGTCCAGTGCTTTCAGGTCATCCACGGTGGACTAGCTTACATCGACTCATGAAGTCAATTATTAAAATATACTACTTATGTCTACATAAGTAGGATACATCACAGTAGATGTTGGTTGACATGATGTAGAATGAATTAAAATTCCATAGATGCATTCAATTAATACAGCTTTAATTTTATTTCTTACGTTCCAGTTTTCTAATATATTTATTGTGTTTGCATCGTATTCTACCAGGTTTTCGTTGGTGGTCTAGCTTCAATTGACTCATGATTTCAACTTTGAAATATACCGAAATCTCCACAAATCCCCTTCTGAGTATTCTACAATGTTTAGCTTTTCTTATTATCATTGTAACGAGTATTATTTAGAATATTTTATTATGTCTGTATTGCTTATTACTTATAGTTGGAAGAAATAGGAATCACTGAAATTCCCACGACGCGAAGTAAGAACATCAAGGCTAGTACAAGTGAAGAGTTATTTAAAATCAAAACACGACAACCCTAGTCGAAAATACACTGATGGTTTATCCATTTCGATTATTAATTCGGATGAAATTACATATATGAAAACTACCCAGAGTTAGGACAAATAATATGCTGCATGTTATACTGAGCATAGCTCGTGTTAATTTAATACAAGGATATCGTATGTTATACCGAACAAAATATCTCACTGGGAAACAAAACAAATACTGAACTGAGTAATCATTGATCAAAAATCACAATGAGTAAATCAGTGTAATTTTCACAAGGGTTTTTTTGTGGAGATTTAGTAATTTTATAGTTAAGATCATGAGTCAATTGAAGCTAGACCATCATCGAAAACCTGAAAACACTAGACGGCCATTTCGTCCTGCTATGGGACTCCTCAGCAGTGCGCATCCACGAACCCGCTCTCGCGAGATTCGAACCCAGGACCTACCAGTCTCGAGCCAGAGCCCTTAACCGATAGACCACTGAGCTGACATCCAACGGTGTTAATGCCTAACCTCAACCAATCCACGAAATTGCGCAACCAACTTCCAATGTACTGAGGTAGATACCTGTCTCTAGCTGACATGGATTAGCTCCACTGGTCACGACTTCTCACTAGAACTACAGGAATTACCTCAAGGAGCCAGTCACTAGTGAGCATATGATTTTGCCTTTTCATTTTGTCTTACAAATTTAGCTAGTCATCTTTTTATTTTCACTTTACTTGTAAAGCAACTTTGACTAAGGTGCATATTATTGCTTGAGCAACTATTTCATTCAATTTTAGTGAGATGAATCAAGTAGTGATCAAGTAGTAGTCATGATCTCAAAACGTTCTATTCGGAATTTAACAGTTACTTATGTCCAACTATAATCCATTCACAATGTAGAATAATTTTCATAAAGCATAAATGTTGACAATAGTCACACTTTTAACATGACTGAATTGTATATGAAGTGAACTCATTGTTTGAAAATGTCCGAATCTGTCATCAATATTCATGGTTTATAAGAATATCCTTTTAATTGGTCATGTCTACTACAAGTCAGTCAGTCAGCTACAATGTAGGAGCAAGCATATATATGCATCAGTCCAAGTTGCCACATCTCATTAGCACAACAAGATAAATACCAAATTCATAGAATAAGTTAATTTATTGGTGGTAATATATAAAGGAAAGATTGCATATAAGGATATAGTATAGGAAGAAAGAAAGATATGAAGCAATTTTAATCTCACTGTTTAAGGGAAGACAAAGATTGTATACACCGATGCCGCTGTGATCGATTCTTAACCATGTCACTCACAGTCTCCAACCATTGATTACTATAGTCACGCGGACCCCAAACAAGTAGTCTGCATCTACCAACATGGCTAAGACTACAAATTAGTGACTTCAAGCACTGATACCATGTTTTGGTTTGGCTGCCCCTTAATTTCTCCAAATCTTTATTAACACTAGTCAGCATTGCGCGTCATGGTAATTGGTGTTCAGATATATGTAACACGTCTCCCAACCATCTCAGTCGATGAAGATTTACAACCTCATCAACTGATTTACCATCATTCCCTAATACCCTGTACCTAACCTCACTATTACTTACCCGGTGATCCCAGCTGATTATAAGTAGAAATTAGATAATAAAATTACCTATGTATGCATATCAAACTCAAAAGAATCCATTTAGTAAATGTTCATTGATGCTTGTTTTCAGAATTAGTGTTAACAAAAATGATTTTTACTTTTTTTGAAACTTTCTACTGTCTACAGTTTTATTCGTAATTAAATCATTAGAAAAGTATCCCTTAGGTATCTAAACTGTTTAATTGAGTCTACCATTAGAAAACGTAGCCAAAAACTTTTATAATACTCAGTATATCATCATCAGAACCGACAAACGTAAACATGTGGAAGATTTAGCGATGACAGCGGAAAAGGCTGCAAGAGAGGGAAACATGAGATAACTGTATGATACAACAAAGAAACTTGCTGGAAATTACCGTAAACCAGAAAGACCAGTGAAAAACAAGGAAGGCAAAGTAATCACCGACATTGAAGAACAACGAAACAGGTGGGTAGAACAC
Organism: Schistosoma rodhaini; assembly: GCA_944470415.2. Lineage (NCBI taxonomy): Eukaryota > Metazoa > Platyhelminthes > Trematoda > Strigeidida > Schistosomatidae > Schistosoma > Schistosoma rodhaini. The sequence goes on from OX104040.1 coordinate 7,689,052, forward strand.
TTCAAAGAACTCTTAAATCGACCAGCTCCACTGAACCCACCCAACATCGAAGCAGCACCCACAGACCTCCCAATCGATGTTGGCCCACCAACAATTAAAGAGATCAGCATGGCCATTAGACAAATCAAGAGTGGCAAAGCAGCGGGATCAGACAACATCCCGGTAGAGGCACTGAAAGCAAATGTAACAGCAACTGCCAAGATACTCTACATCCTCTTCAGTAAGATTTGGGACGAAGAACAAGTACCAACAGACTGGAAAAAAACAATTGTCAACCAACACCAAGGTTAGAATTTTCAATACAAATGTCAAGACAGTTCTACTGTATGGGGCGGAGACGTGGAGAACTACGAAAGCCATTATCCAGAAGATACAAGTGTTTATTAACAGCTGTCTACGCAAGATACTTCGGATCCAATGGCCAGACACTATCAGCAACAAGTTACTGTGGGAGACAACAAATCAGATTCCAGCGGAGGAAGAAATCAGGAGGAAGCGCTGGAAGTGGATTGGGCACACCTTGAGGAAATCACCTAATTGTGTTACAAGACAAGCCCTCACATGGAATTCTGAAGGTCAAAGGAGAAGAGGAATACCAAAGAACACATTATGCCGAGAAATAGAGACAGACATGAGAAGAATGAACAAGAACTGGATAGAACTAGAAACGAAGGCCCAGGACAGAGTGGGTTGGAGAAAGCTGGTCGGCGGCCTATGCTCCATTGGGAGTAACAGGCGAAAGTAAGTAAGTAAGTAATATCATCTATCATTTAATATTTTTAAACAAGAAGAGTCTGTATTGTATTAAGTTGGTCTTTTAAGTAGCTCATCATTTTTATATCAAAACTATAATGGTCAAAAGTATTAGTTCCTCATGTTTCATCGGAATTCAATACTTGGTTTATTGTAGTGAAAAACTATTTCATTCTGAATTCACTGAACTATTGGAGCATTTATTTTCCAACTAAGTAAACATTACAATGAACTTTTCTATTTCAAACTTGTTTTAAGTAAATAAATATTGTAGTGAACAAACAATCTTACTAAAATCTGATAACCATTCAGTAAGTATAAACAAAGATGAATAGTAGCTAGCAGTGGAATACAGGACTCGCGTTTCGTCATATTTGGGACTCGTCAGCTGGATGTACCTGCATCTCAGAGTTGATGTTCACTCTAGGACTCGAACCCAGAGTGAATTCATACAGTAAATAGTTAATTTGCAAATTATTAATCAATTAACCCAATCTTGACCATCCCTTCTTTAAATATCAGTCCATCGTCTCCGATTATTATTGTTCATGTATTTTCACATCAATTGCGCATCGTCCCCTTTCTTTCTCTATCGATCTTCTACTGAAATACATTCTAATGCCCGATCATCATTATATACTACTTATGTGGATATAAGTAACCCACACCACACTATAAATATTGATTGTATACACTTACATCATTTTAATCAAACAAAATTTATTATGATTATGTATTCTAGGGTTGCCCCTTTCAGCTATATAAAATGGTGAAGCCTAGTAGGCCCTTCTAGAGAAGAGTGCTATATCAAATCATGACACAACTATCGGGGCGGGATAGCTGTTTCTGTACTGTTTAAGCAGAACCATTACATAACACCCACAACCCTTTTTTTTGTTTGGGTAGACTCATTTTTTTACCACTTTTTTGAACCCTCAACAGTTATGCAATGACTCTTTGTAGCATTCGTAATCATTCTCGGGTATTGGTAGAGTGGTTGATTAGGCCGAACACCATCACTTTCATTACCGCTCACGTTAGTACATAGGATGGTTGCTATGATCCAGGAGGCACGACGAGGATGTGTAAGTCGGATTTGTCTCCCATTCTGAAGTTAAAAATTGTAACACCTTACTTGTTAGCATAGTTTTCCTTTTTTATCTATTTTTGTTTATAGAAACGAAAAGAGTTTATTTTATTTAAACACATAAATATTGGTACAAAAAAGCACCAGATAAATATGCGCCTCACAAATCTCATTCGATTTGTGTGAGGGCTGTGATACTGCCCAGGTGCCCAGACTCAAGCCGGTGACCAACAGTTGGTTCATACGCCATTCGTTCCTTCAGGATACTGGAGCCCATGTGCACCATTGGTTTGGAATTAGGGTTTTCTAACTCCTCTAGATGGATCCTCCACATCCACCAACCCGGTTAAAGCGCCGGACGTTCACTTTTCGTCCTCTCACTTTTGTGAACAACACCCCCGCCACGAGAAGGCAGTGAGTAGGACTTCCCTGTCAGAGGCTATATATTCGCGTGGCCATATGAGAGCATTTCGAGAGGGAGAGCAGACTCTCCCCACTCTCGGCTGTACCAGGGCATTTAGGGGCGAAAGGAGACTACATTCGAAATTTATTTGTAATTAGTCCGAAAACGTTACTAAGAATTCTGTATTGTAACAAAGTTCATAATATTGATTAAAGCAACTATTATTATTATTATTATTATTCTATTGTCTAAGATAGCAACTAAACTTAAGTAAAACTTTTCATTGAACTGGTCACTATACAAGAAAAAGACTTACTTGTCTTTACTAATTAATTGATTAACTGTCAACATTTTACTACTCCAATGTTATATTTCACTGGTTTTTTGTTTTCTATTTTCGATTAAAATAAAAGGAAGGAAATGTAAAAGTATACTAATTTGGTTTATAAAAGAAAAAAAAGAGTGAATTTGTATGTCCAAAATTTAGAATTTACTCATTTTATTTTTGTTTATGTGGTTGAAATCATGAGTCGATTGAAGCTAGACCACCATGGAAAACCTGAAAGCAGTGGACGGCCGTTTTATCCTATTGTGGAACTTCTTATCAGTGCGCATCCATGATTCCGTCTCACGAGATTCCAATCCAGGACCTATCAGTCTCGTGCGAATGCTTAACCTCTAGACCACTGAGATGATCGGTATCCAACGGTGTTAATGTCTAACTTTAACCAATCCACGAAATTGAGCGACACATCCATCAATGTTGTCAGTGAGTTGATATCTCACAACATACTGGGTTGAATTTCACTGGTTACTGCTTCTCAGTTAAGATATAAACATTGTACAATGGATTTAAAAATTTTGTTCTTTCTAAATAGTTAGATTAATGATAAGTTGACATATTAAGTCAATAGTTCTTAACTCTTACCTCAATGAAAATGAATAAGACTGTTTCCTATTCTCTTCATCCCTTCTATTTAATAAAAGATAGAAATTCAAGTTTTTCTAGAATTGAATGAACTTCATCAAGAATTAATATAAATGAATATTTTTGTTGAATAAGAATTTTTATCAAACTGTGGTTTTGTGGTGATTTTTATTAGTTTTATAGTAGAATTCATCAGTCAATTGAAGCTAGACCACCATGGAAAAGATGGAAGCACTGGATAGGCTGCTCGGTGCTCACTAGTGACTGGCTTCAAGAGGTATTTCCTTGAGTTCTAGTGATAAGCAATGACCAATGTAGTTCAACCGAGTCTGTTGTGAGATAGTAACTCACTAAATACAATGGTGAACGGTTGCTCGATTTTGTGGATCGGTTAAAGTTAAACATTAATACCGTTGGATGCCAGCCATCTCAGTGGTCTAGAGGTCAAGCACACGCAGGAGACTGATAGGTCCTGGGTGAGAATCTCGCGAGACAGGATCGTGGATGTGCACTCTTGAGGAGTCCTACATTAGGATGAAACGGCCGTCCAGTGCTTGTATGTTTTCCATGGTGATCTAGTTTCAATTGACTCATGAATTCAATTATAGAATAAGAATTTCGCTTTATTTATGCAAAAGTCGAATGAACAAACATTGCGTTTACATCAATACATATTCTCATACTTAATTTATTCCCAATAAATTACATTTAGGGATTGAACATTTTTAACGGTTCATTTTATTTTAATTGGGTCTGTATATGGTACATTGTTACAGGTGTATTAAATGATTTTGTCGTAGTGAAATTATTTTTACATTACATCGAAAATAGTTAGTTAGACAACTTTTAATAACTCTGAAACATTAGACAGGTCTTTCTTTCTAGTGCAGAAGTTCTAAGCATTAGGAACCTTCAACTTCGTTAGAAACCGAACCTAAATCGTATAATGTCACACATATTACATTTTGATGCTAAATAGTCTGAAGTAATAACTTGATCAACAGTAACCGATAAACTTTCAGGAATAGATATACACTGCCTTCTCGTGGAGGGGGTGTTGTTCACAAAAGTGAGAGGACGAAAAGCGAATGTCCGGCGCTTTAGCCGGGTTGATGGACATGGATGGTCCACCTAGGGGAGTTGGAAAACCCTGATTCCAAACCAGTGGTGCACATGGGCTCCAGTATCCTGATGGAACAAATGGCGTACGAATCAACCGTTGATTACCGGCTACCATGGAACTGCATCTCTTTACGATGCTCCACTTCCTTGTGGATCAGACCTTTAGGTCAAAGACTCCGGGTGTGGCCCCCTAAGAAAACCACCAGCTTGAGTCTGGGCACCTGGGCAGTATCACAGCCCTCACTCAAATCGAATGAGATTTGTGCGGCGCATATTTATCTGGTGCTTCCTTGTACCAATATTTATGTGTTTAAATAAATAGATATACACAACATTTGTCACTACTGATTGATTAGTCAATTTTAATGCCTCATTTCTAGACGAGATTGCTAACTATCTGAATAGCTCGGTATTGATGTCTGGAATTATGAATGTGGGCGACAAATGTTCGAATATCACATGAAGTATCATTTCAAGTATGCCATAGTGATAAATATTAACTTATAGGAAATCAAGCTTCATGGTTGTATACCGACTATCTCCAACCAACTTACATTTAAAATGAATATTTTTATTCTAAAATTTATATACATCAAATTCAATTTACCTGATTGTTGTTATGATAAAGTTTATTAGTCATTTGTTTGAATAATATTTAGTCCAGACAATAAAAAACATATTCTCATGTTGACAAAATACTTCTCTAATGTTTTATTCAATTTTGTTTATGAAATGAATAAACAATTGGAACCCTATTCATATTATATATATATATATGTTTGTACCAAGATGTGTTTACACCTGTTTATGCACTTCAACTGATACATCAGTAAAAAGGAAACAAACAACATAGGCAATACGCACAGTATGTATATATGCCAATTAGAGACTGACCAGTTGCAGTCCTAAACACATCGATGGGAAGATTCAAACAAACAATACTAAGTGAATTTAAAACTTCACCCCATTGCACAAGCAAGTGGCTATCAGAACTCAGTAGCTGAGTGGATAATGCGATGTCGTTTGAAGAGAACAGTACTGGGTTTGAGTCCTGGAGTGAACATCAACTCTTAGATGCAGGTATATCCAGCTGATGAGTCCCAAATAGGACGAAACGCGCCTTGTCCTGAATTCCACTTCTATCCACTATCCATCTTTGCTTACAATGCTTGTCAATTAAAGCTATATCGATGCAATACGCACAGGATGCACATGCCAATTAGAGACTAACTAATTGCAGTCCTTAACATCAATGGGAAGATTCAGACAAACAATTTCATAGAATAGTTTATAAATATAAGGGGATTATTTCATAAAAGACACCAATACAGTAAGAAATTATGTCTTTTAAGCTAGTTCTTCATTACGACTCATTATTAATATAGGCGTTTTATACTCTTAATATAATATCAATTGTATGATAGGCAAAGATGGATAGTGGCTAACAGTGAAATCCAGGACGCGCGTAATGTTATGTAATAATATTATAATTTGAATAGTAATTATGAAGGCTGAGGTTATTGAAAACGTTATTAATGTTCAATGAATGTGTTGTACACATCAGTTTTGACCATTTTCCGTTCATTTAGTAGATGAGTACTGATTACTAAATATTTCACTTTTAGTGTCTTGAATTATCCACAACTGTCTTCTGAGAACACGCCAGTGTAGTGTAGCCGAACATACTGGATGAAAAGCATAAATATAGTGCACATGACGGCTTTAAATGAAATTCTTCATGAAAATTCCTTTTTGATATGTAGCGCTTACCTACTAAATTAACGGAGGAAAGGTCGGATGTATTTGCTAAAAAATTAAAACGTTTTTCATAACTTCAATTATGATAAAAATAGAGTTGAATGACTAACAAAGTAATTTAAAGAAAGAGACTAAGGTAATTATAATATTTAAAGTAATTATTTGTCGATGGATTGAAATACAGTGTTTAGGGGCAACTAAATTATGAAGTATCTAATCAGCATTTGCAAAAGACATTTTATAATAGGGTAAGTAATAATACTTGTGGTCACATTGGAGAAGGGAGATCGATGCTGAAATTACATAAGAACATAGTGTTAAACGGATTATAAAGAACAGCGAAATAACATTTTAATCGGAGAGAGGATTTGTGAATATTATAGTAATTTAATAGTTGAATTCATGAGTTGATTTAAGCTAGACCACCATAGAAAACCTGGAAGCACTGGACGGCCGTTTTGTCCTAGTGTGGGTCTCAGCAGTGTGCACCCACGTTCCAGCTCTCAGGATCCAAACCCAGGACCTTCAGTCTCACGCACGAGCGCCTAACCTCTAGACCGTCGGTATCCATCAGTGTTGATGTCTAATTTCAACCAATTCACGAAATTAAGCAACCATCCACCATTTTCTTTAGTGAGTTACCATCTCACAACAGACCTGGTTGAACTCCATTGGTCACGACTTCTCACTAAAGCTCCGGGAAATACCTATTGGAGACCGTCAGCCATGGTGACGGTGGCGCTTCTTTGATTTGTCCTCGATATTCTAAGCATAGTAAACGATGGTTTGTTTCTCATCATGAACTAAATAATAAATGTCAACATGTAATTTTAAAATGCTCAACATTGATACAAAAATTATCTTTTGATACGATCATACTGAGAATGCTTAATCTAAAATACATGAGATATCCGTCTATGATTTTGATTTTATATGAGAGTACTAGATGTGATTCAATACATAGTTTACAATGTTTTTATACAGCTAAAATTAATCTCCCAGTCTAACTCTCAACTATAAATCTCACACCCAGTTTTCATAAATTTATAAACCAAGGAATAGCAACTCATCATTGATTTTATATCAGTTAGTGATGATAACTCTAATCCAAATATATAAATTTCTCAGAAGGGATTTTTGTAGAGATTTATTATTTTCATAGTTGAAAGCGTGAGTCAATTGAAGCTAGACCACCAGGGAAAACGTAGAAGCATTGGACACCGTTTCGTCCTACTGTGGGACTCCTCAGCAGTGTGCATCTGCGACCTCGCCTAACGAGATTTTAACTCAGGGCCCATCAGTCTCGTGCCAGAGCTCTTAACCTCTAGACCACTCAGCCTACACCCGATGGTGTTTATGTCTAACTCCGACCAATCCACGAAGTTGAGCAACCGTTCATCAATTGTTTTCAGTGAGTTGCTATCTCATAACAGACGTGGTTTGAACTCCACTTGTCACTGCTTCTCACTAGAACTCCAGGATTTACCTCTCGAAGTCAGTCAGATATAAATTCTTCCCAATCCTTATTACCTAGATTTATTCTTTCTTTATTGATTATATAATAAATAATGTAACATGTAAGGATTCATTAATTGTAACAAGACCATTAATTCAATGTAATTTTATGGTTTTTTGTTGTTAATTGTTTTATAGTTAAAAAAACTTTCTTGTGATTGGTCTATAAGTAGCTCATGGTCATTTATGTACCTTAATTTTATCCTGACAGTCTGTAAAACTAGCATGTGGGCAATAAAGTTTATAACATTGTTCTTAGACATTTTAACTGAACAAATAATTGATCACTGATAAAATAGGAGGGTTGTTCGTCTATGATAGGAACATCCATTTAGTAATATGAAATTTGAATGAAGGATTTTGGAGGGGGGGAGAAGATAAACTTGTTGATAGGGTTGAGAACGTTTATTGACTGGAATATGTAGGAAATGCAATATCAACAATTTTTTTTACCTCCCACTTCAAACTGAATTTGAAATTATAGGCAAAGATGGATAGTGGCTAGCAGTGGGATCCAGAATGCGCGTCAAGTCCTATTTGGGACTCGTCACCTGGAAGTACCTGCATCTCAGAGTTGATGTTCACTCTGGGACTCGAACCTAGTACCGTTTGCTTCAAATACCATCGCTTCATCCACTCAGCTACTGAGTTCTGATAACCACTTGCTTTTGCAATGGGGTGAAGTTTGAATTCACTTAGTATTGTTTGTTTGAATCTTCTCATTGATGTTTACGACTGTAACTGGTCAGTCTCTAATTGGCATATATACATACTGTGCGTATTGCCTCGATATAACCTTAATTCACAGATTTTTTATTGAGAGAATGATGGACTAATTATTGCAAAATTAGTCTTTAAAGGTTATTTAGAAAATAATAAATATCTATCATTGTCATCTGTCATATATGTGTTGAACAAATTTAGTAATGAAATAAGAAAATTTCTAAACCTGGTGTTTCCTGCTCACCAACATACAGCTGTACAGGTACCAAAGTTGCTCATATTGATATAGTAAATACATACTGTGCAAACATCTCGAACTATGCGGAAATAGATATTTAGTTCATGTGATTTCCATCTGGTCTCCAGCTGATTTCATGCGGCGATGACAAACAGCCTACAAACTAAAAATGGTTCCAATGACCCATAAAACCATTCTATTTGAACAATAATCATAAAACTAAATGGTTTGGTCAGCTCAGAGAACAAACCAACATCAAAATCACCCACCTGAGCTACAAATCTTCGCCACCATCTCAAAATCATAAAACTACTTTATAAATTAGAAATTTCTACATAACAATTTGATAATTTTAGACCGTTTTGTAAAAACGCCTTACTTGTGATTACTGTTGATATTTCTAATCTTTTGTCCACTGAATTATAGTTGTAGAGAACTCTTTAGCATTCCTGAATATTATAAGCTTAATAGAAAATTAATGTTTAATCATATATTATCAAATTAGTGTACTACTTATATCTACATAAGTAGTATATAACACTTGTCAGGAATAGAATCTTCGGCAACAGAAAGACAAAAATATGGAGGAGGAAATAAAGAGAACAGGAAGCAAATTGATATAGAAAAGTAGGAACATTAAAGTCTTAGACGACTGATTGATATTTACAAAAAGAACAATCAAGTTTGAGACGATTGATTGACACTTTGCAAATGAAGTAATTTACTTTATGGTTCTTAAATTTTACTAAGATGTTCTGTAATTTTGTGTTCTAACACATTAATTTGTCCCCACTTATGTTCCCATTCACTACAGTATTCAATACTGATTAATTCTAGTGTTTACTAGATAGATAGTAACTAATTGAATTTAATACAAACTATTAATAAGCATATGGTAAACACATGATACCTTTTGTTTGTTTGTTTGTATTTTCCTTCTCTCTCTTTTCAATTTAGTCATGTAAATCTATTTTCAAATTTATTACGTCATCATAAATGAAAAACAAACAAACAATATTTCATTAAATTCACTTAGTATTGTTTGTTTGGATCTTCCCATCGATGTGTTTAGGACTGGATTCCACTGCTAGCCACTATCCATCTCTGCTTAATATTTCACTAAGACTAATATTCGAATTAGTCTAGATCTATTTTTGTGTATAACATGTATTAATGATCATATGATGTTATGTTATTGAAATGAATGACTTTCATTCAGAATGAATCGAATCAATTAAAAATTAGATTTTGGTTTAATATTGTAGTTAAACATTTTTTTTGTGTGGTTATTTTTTTGACAAAATAGTGGAATTTTCATATTTGAATAAAATATTAGAAAAATATAAAATTGAACCAAATAACCAAAAAATGGATAGTAGCTAGCAGTGGAATGCAGTTTGACGAGCATCACTTCGTCCTATTCGGGACTTGTCAGCTGGATGTATCTGCATCTCAGAGTTGATGTTCACTCTAGAACTTGAACTCAGTACCATTTGCTTTAAACGCCATCACGTTATCCAATCAGCTACTGAGTCCTGATAGCCACTTGCTTGTGCAAACAAACAATACTAAGTGAACCAAATAACGATAAAATTGTGATAAAACAAAATTTTATTCATAGTTTTATTATCCTTCTATAAGATCTTTCATGGTAATCTTCGATATTTAGCCAAATGATCAACTGATGGGAGATGTTTAGGGCGAGACTATAATTTATGAACGAGCCAATCAGAAGCGTTTGAGGGATTTCAAGGACACGGCGCTAATTTCAGTATCTGATGCTTATGTACAATCGGTTCACAAAGGCTTTTAGAGAAAACATGTAATTGCTTTAATTAAATGACTTGTAGACCGTGTGTAGACTACCGTGATGTTGTCCTTCGATGTAATATATGTTGAAGGAAGACGTTAGCTAGAATAGGAATCTTTATCGTTCGATCCAGATTGAGACTAAGGCATATTATAATCATTGCCGCAAACTGTATAATAAAAGCACCAATAACATTGGCTACAATAATCGCAGATGTTACTGAAGCTTCGCCTGTTCAGTGGTATGAATATTGTAGGGATATATCCATAATAAAAATGATAAACTTATACAACCAGAGTACAAACAAACAAAAATGAAGCTATGTGGTCGAGGCTGAGAGGATTTTTGTGACCTTATCATGGCTCCAGAGACCAACTATTATGGAGCGATATATATGAGTTCCTCTACCGTATGCATTACGATTTCGGAACCTTTGGACCTTTTTTTAACCTTGACAAGTTTTTGGACTATAAGAAAGAAGTGTATCCACCTCAGTTATTTGGTTTTGTATAATGTATTTTTACTCTATGCTGACTGTTTACTGATTGGCCAACATTTCTCAAGGTCACTTAAGATTCATTCAAAGGTCGTCCATAAATTATAGTCTCGCCGACGTTTGGTATTAGTTTGCATCTGGGAAATTTTACTACCAAATGCAAACTAATAGTAAACATAGATCCTTAGTTTCCTTCTGATTACCTTCAACCAAGTAAAATTATACATGCAATATTAAGTCACTTAGAATGGTGGATGTATTGTAACTTGATCTATGAAATTCAATCAGCATTGAAGGGCTAGACGAGAATGATATTGATCACTATACAGTGATCAATCAGTTGTACAGTTGACTTTATCAATGCGACTAATTGAAATGTTATCATTCCTGTTATGGTATTTCGACTGCTTTCCTATTCATCATATCGATTTCATCTCGATGTACCAATATGATATCGTAACTTGCGTTAATATACATTTTTGTTAAGTGCTCCGGTGCGAGACTGGTAGGTCCTGGGTTCGAATCTCGCGAGTACGGGATCGTGAATGCGCACTGCTGAAAAGTCCCATAATAAGACGAAACGACCGTCCAGTGCTTTCAGGTTTTTCATGGTGGTCTAGCTTCAACTGACTCATGATTTCAACTATGATAATATAAATTTGTGTTAAGCTGTACATTGATTATGACTGAATGACTGATTGACTAATTACAGCTAATTCCCTATTTAAAATCAGTTTCTTCATACTAACCCATTTATTGACAAATTCTTCCATAGAATTATTTTATTGTAGAAACCAATTTATAAGGAATTCATTTACACTCCCAAGTTACCATAGTGATCATAATTTAAATATTATACTACTAATTAAATTTCTAATGGGAATATATTGTTTATTTTTGATAATAAGTTGAACATATTCATAGTCTAATTTAATGATGTTTCATTTTAACAATGCAAATTTGATTGTAATAAGATGAAATCGTTGATAAGTTAGTTACATTAACACTGAGGTACATTAATTTGTAAACTAATAATAAATACTATCAGACTTGAATATTCCAATAACATTATGGTAAGGTTGAGTTATTCCCAGTCAATCATCCTCTAACATACATATATATATATATATATATATATATGTATTCTGTTTAATTAGAAAGGTGAATGGTTAGATGGACAAGTTAGGTGGACAAGTCAATAAGATATTGAAAGGAAATAATTGTTTCATTTCAGTTTGTCCACATCAATAAAACATTGTAGAAACATGAAAATAATAAACAAACGATGTAATACGAAAAAAATGTTTATTTTTCAATAAGAAAATTAAAACAGTACTAGGTTTGAGTCTCAGAGTGAACATCAACTCTGAGATTTAGATGAATCCGGCTGGCGAGTCCCAAATAAGACGAAACGCACGTCCTAGATTCCACTATTAGCCACTATCCATCTTTGCTTATAATGCTAGTGAATTAAGGCTATATCGAGGCAATACGCACAGTATGCACATATACCAATAAGAGACTAATCAATTGCAATCCTAGACATCAATGGGAAGATCCAAACAAACAATACCAAGGGAATTTAATATTGTGTTCGCCTATTTTTTTAATGATAAACAAATTCTGTCAATCTAGATGCAATATGGCCATTAATCTAAGTGACTCGGCATTGCATGAATTATATTTAAATGTTAGGTTATTGGAAGTAGTCGACGATAGACATTAGTTAACCTGATTATTATGCTATTTGGTTGCTTCAGATTATCATGCACGTTAACGAAGGTTTGAATATCATGAGCTCTTTTAAAGCTGAATAATTTAAAAATAGACTCAACAGGGTTAACAGAAAAACTAGTCTTCTTCTGACGGAAATAACATTGAATTTTGTAAGGCGTGTAAAGAAAGATGAAGTAGCGGTACTTTTAAATTACGACTTACAGATTAAACCAACCATGGACTAAATCTCTTCAACTAAACTGTAAAAGTCAATTAACGAATGACTTACTTGAAGGTGCTCTTAAAGTCATCATGAAATAGTGACTAGCAGAGTCCTACATAAGGAGTGAAACAGTTGTCACTAATGATCATCACTCTATGTTGCTAATTAATCGGAGTTGAAATTTTATTATAAGGTGCTAAACCAGTGGTTCTAATGAAAGGACGTTTGCATAAAGACCTTAAGGAATTTCGGGTGGGAGTTTAGTGACAAGAAGAAAGAGTTTACCAGGGCTCCTTGGTTTTCAATGGAACTCTGATTTAAATCAATTTGTGACAAATATAACTCTGGTTTGAGCTCATGGATGGTAAGAACTTCGGCTATTTTTAGGAGTTGGATACGAAGGGATCTCTTTTCAACGACTTGTAACCAAAACATTTTATTCATTTTAATCATCTTATTATATTTACTAAATCTATTGTTATTACTCATATCACGTAATCTAGTAACTCTATTAACCAGGCTTTGTTAATGTAACAGGCGTACCTACTTTGACCCTCCTTCATAATTGCTTTATTCCATCTGTTTCTTAATCTCGATAGGTTATTGTACTCTTTATCAGTATGGAATTATGGAGATTGCTAATTTTTTGGTTGAGATCATGATTCTATGAATGTTTCGCAAGACAACCAGACATCGCTCAGGCTTAACCCGAGCAGTACAGCTCAATCCCACTTGTACGAGAGCCAGACACTACCAAAGCTTAAAATTTATGACCCCAATAGTACAGCTCAATCTACTCTTTACAATGCCACCTGGTGTAAACAGTATTTGTCCTACAAACTTTATAAATAAGCTTATCTCAATGAGGTAAAGCTCTTTTTTTATTGCGACCAAATTTTATTTCAATCGGATTGTCTTTTTAATAGGTTTTATCTTATCTCCATTATTGTGTACCCTTCAGCTTTGTATGACTGTCAGTCAAGAGAGTTACAATAACTCATCAGTATTAAATCTTTATGGGGCTTCAATGATAATACTAGATATTACATCTCGAACTTAGATTCTTAGAATGTCGCGTAATACCTGAGCACTCGAATGCTAGAACCCTCTCAAGACGCAAAATGAGAGAAGACAGAAGACTGGTAAGTAGGAATGTTATTCCCAACACAGTGTCAAATATAGTATGAAACTCTCATGTATTTATAGTTTTTGGCAGCCAATAGTCACATATTCGTTCCTCTTTATTCATTCAAAACGGAAGTTACACGTCAACATTTTACAATGTTCCTCTAGCGGTGATTGGATAGTAGGTCTTCGGCTCTTTCCGGGCTTCTTGAGACTTCCTTGAGTTTGCCAACGAGCCATCCTTACAACTCACATCACTACTTACCTGTGTGATCGCTGTTCAAAATATTAGTTGACAAGGCGAGACTATAATTTATGGACGAACCAATCAGATTTACCATAACAGGTCTTTAATTTTGGCTCAAAATCGATTTATCTATTTAACTAAATAGAGTTTTGACATTATAGCTGATGTCAGTTCGTGATAAAAATCCAAAACCTAATTCCTAACCCTAACTATCAACTGTAAATATTAACCCTAATTCCTCACACTGGTTTATGACCCCGATTTGGCCGTAGTATGTACTTAGACATTCTCAAGGTCTTTTCAGTGTCACTCAAAGGTCGTCCATAAATTACAGTCTTACCGTTGACAATAATGATCACAATAATGAAATTCCGAGAATTGAGAAGTATTCAGTAATGAAAATTTGAAAGTATTTATTTTCTTATCTAACAGTTTCATTAATTTATAAGTTATATTCGTCAAAGGTTGGTCTCATTTAGTGTACCACTGAAAATCAGAGAACACTTGACATTTGTTTCGTTATAGTATATCAATTCTTCTTATTCATACAATGGGAAAGCTACATGTCAACATTCTACAAAGTTCCTCTAGTGGTGATCTTGATAGAATGTCTTCGGCTCTTTCTGAGCTTCTTGAGGCTTCCTTGAGTTTGCCAACTGAGCCATTCTTACACTAGACCAATTACGTAATAACATCATTAGTATTATTGCTAATAAAACCTTGAAAACGTGTGAACATGCAAGAAAGTAACTAATAACATTGAACTCAATTAATCAAAGTGTTACAATATAAACAATTTTCAAATTGTATTCTATTATTATTGTTATTAGTAGGAGACAGTATTGTTTTACGTAATCGGCAAGCGGTACTTGTTATCAACTAAATAAAATGGAAATATTTATTGTTTTTACCTATTTTTTTTTGTAAAAGTAGTGTTTACTGTCTCGTTTATAAATTATCTTGATCGAATGAGAAAAAAACAAACAAACGATGATCTAAATAACAGACATTGTTCTTGAATTGATAATATAACAATTTCTTCGTCAATTTAAGTTCCCAAATGCTTTGGTACGATCGAAAGTGGGAAGAGTCCGCTCTCCCTCTCGAAATACTCTCACATGGTCACACTTATATAGCCTTTAACAGGGAAGTCCTACTCACTGCCTTCTCATGGCGGGGGTGTTGTTCACAAAAGTGAGAGGACGAAAAGCGAATGTCCGGCACTTTAACCGGGTTGGTGGATGTGGAGGATCCACTTAGTAGAGTTGGAGAACCCTAATTCCAAACCAATGGTGCACATGAGTTCCAGTATCCTAAGGGAACAAATGGCGTATGAACCAACTGTTGGTCACCGGCTACCATGGGACTGCATCTCTTTACGATGCTCCACTTCCTTGTGGATCAGACCTTTAGGTCAAAGACTCCGGGTGTGGCCCTCTAAGAAAACCACCTGCTTCAGTTTGGGCACTTAGGCAGTATCACAGCCCTCACAAAAATCAAATGAGATTTGTGCGGCACATTTATATCTGGTGCTTCTTTGCACCAATATTTATGTGTTCAAATAATAATTGTATAACACGAAATGAACTTAGTTATATAACTATTAAAAACCATGAATTACTGATTAGCTGTTTTATCTAAGTATAAATCTTCTTAGTGATGAACATTAACGACCTAAGTATAGAATATCGAATCAAGAATCTTTAGATCAAACTGAAAGTTCATGGTCTTTAGATCATAGAGCCTTCCACCGATACTTTATATATCTAACCATCTTCAAGCATTTTAAAGTATCTGCTATGAATTATCATCGAATGTTAATCATAAGATAACAGGAGTTGATGTGATTGATACAAACAATCATACATTTATGGAGTGAGCACTTTCTAATCGTTAATAGTTGATACTTGTGTTTGAAAATATGTTGAAGAATTTTGCTCCGTATCACACTCAACAATCTAATGTATTGATTGATAATCTATATGGATTAAGGTAACTACTGTAGTGAACAATAAGGTGAGTGGGTGATAATGCATCAGAATGCATTAGACACGAAAATTATAGACTATCTCACTAAGATATGAGAACCATATAGTAAATAGTTACTTTGTAAACTATCAATCAATTGTCTCAATCTTGACCATTCCTTTTACAAATATCCGTCCATCGTCTCCAATTATTATTATTCATGCATTTTCATACCAATTGCATTTCGTTCCCGTTCTTTCCTTATCGATATTCTACTGAAATACATTCTCTGCCTGACCATCATTATATACTACTTGTATGGATATAAGCAACCCATACCACACTACAACGTTGTATATCTTAAATAATAAGAAATGAATATCTTTTAACCATTAGTTATTCAAGCCAACATTTGAAAGAGAAACTTTTAAAACTGGTTAAAGTATATAACGTTTTTCGGTTTCCTTTCAATAATGATCATTAATAAACAGGAGTGACATTTACATAATTCATACATGAACAGAATGTTTTTAAAAAGAATTTTGTTACAATTTATTATTCTATTTAAAAGAAAGTTGAAATTTATCAAAATGGAAATGAATATATAAGCATAGATGGAGAGTAGATAGCAATGGAATTCAGGACGCGCGTCAAATCCTATTTGGAACTTGTCAGCTGGATGTGCCTGAATCTCACAGTTGATGTTCACTCTGGGACTCGAACCCAGTACTGTTTGAAGCGAAAGGTACTACGTTTGAGTCGTAGAGTGAACATCAACTCTGAGATGCAGGTATATCCAGCTGACGAGTCCCAAATAGGACGAAACGCGCATCCTTGATTCAACTCCTAGCCACTATCCATCTTTGCTTACAATGCTTGTGTATTAAGGCTTTATCGAGGCAATACGCACAGTATGT
Organism: Schistosoma rodhaini; assembly: GCA_944470415.2. Lineage (NCBI taxonomy): Eukaryota > Metazoa > Platyhelminthes > Trematoda > Strigeidida > Schistosomatidae > Schistosoma > Schistosoma rodhaini. Next base: position 7,706,081 of record OX104040.1, read on the forward strand.
ACATATGCCAATTAGAGACAGACCAGTTGCAGTCCTGGACATCAATTGGGAAGATTCAAACAAAAAATACTAAGGAAATGAATATAGTTTATTATTCCTTTGTCATTATTATTATTAGCCCTATTCAATATGGTATTTTTGATACAATATGGAATTCTCAGCATGAGGTACATCAACATGTTTCCTTTTTTTATTTCTTGATCGATCCTTGCGATAACTATTGAGTGGTCGTCAGTTAGATGTTAGCAGTTCAGGAATTAACATTTGAATAAGGTTCATTCTTTTCGATGCATAAAGCCAACCATCACGATGTCTCAGCTCTTTGACATAATGATCTGTTAGAACGAACAAGGTATCAGATAACTTGTTGAAATATCTAGATGACAAGAATAGGTAGCCCAGATATTCAAGCAGGCATTATTCATGCTCTATGCACAATAACTATAATGAACTATGCCACTAGTTTAAGTTTCTTTTATGCAAAGTATATCTTACATAAAAATGAGTAATTTATTTTCATAGTTGAAATCACGAGTCAATTGAAGCTAGATCACCATGGAAAACCTACAAGCACTGAATGGCCGTTTCGTCCAGGTATTGGACTCCTCAGCAGTGCGCATCCACGATCCCGCACTCGCGAGATTCGAACCCAGTACCTACCAGTCTCACACCAAAGCACTTAACCTCTAGACCACTGAGCTGGCCGGCATCCAACGGCGTTAATGTTTAACTTCAACCAATCCACAAAACTGAGCAACAGTTCACCAGTTGTCTTCAGTGAAATGATACCTCTACAACAGACTTGGTTGAACTCCACTGGTCACTGCTTCCCACTATAACTCTAGGAAATATCTCTTGAAATCAATTACTAGTGAGCATATGGTGGTCTAGCTTCGATTGACTCATGATTTCAACTATGAATATACTGAAATCTTCACAAAACCCCTTCTGAGTAATTTATTGTTAAATTCTTAGTTACATCTTTACAACTTAACTTTATATTATAATTTATGAGATAATTGATAAAAAAAACAGTTTGGCTTCTATATAGTTCCACTTCTTATTCATCTCATCAAGTAGCTGTAATTCTATAACTAGTTATAACCTCACGATTTCTTGGAAAAACGGCAGTCTACTTTTTTTCCCTCATTATAAGAATTCCATAAACGTTTATCGTAAGGAATACATTGATAAGTTGGAGACCGCTTTGAATAATGTGAATAAATAGATGGTGAATAACGGTTATTTACTGAACAGCCTTTTGATAGATATGCTAAAATCTAAAGGCGATTATTGTATACCATCTTGATGATAAGTCTTTTAGGGAAATCAGTCACTTCCTGAATAATTTAATGTTAATGTCGGAGACTGTGAAACTGGGGTGATGTCAATCGGGATTTATCAGTTCTCTCAAGTTTGCAGGTATGCCTCGGTGAAGAGTGTCATCAATGGAGGAACTTAGCTATAGGGTTTACTACAGACTACATTTAAACCAACTAACTAACATCAAAACTTAATGTACGTAACGTTGAGTAATTTTTCATAAAGACCAGATTATAACTTGATCGATAGAACCCAATCAGTACTAAAGGATAAGGACAAGCGTAACACTGATTTCAACTTAGTTATCAATCAAAGTAAATGCTTTACAGTCTTTATTAGAACTTTAACCGATTTCCAGAACAATTCATTTAAACTAAAATTTATTTTTAACTTCTCATTAAGCTTGAATTTTGACCAGTCTTGGTTGGCATATTTGCATCTTATGCTGAATGGCTTGATATAGTCATCACAATACAAGCTCAACCACATATTACATCCTTATTTTGATGGAGTTTTGTTCTCTAGGCTGGATGATTTTGTCGTGGAGCTTTCATCGTCCTTCTGAACGATATCATCAGCATAAAATCATCTACCGGAGTTACAAATCTTCTCCAGCATCTCAAAATTACATCCTTAGTCTATTCCCTATTCTTATCTCCCTATTCAACAAATTTTTGACACGCATGACATTGATCACCACCCAGTGATCAATCAATAGTGATTACATCTCAGTCCTACAGGAGGCCTTTCGCGGCCCGAATAGCTCAGTGGTAACGTCTCTGGTTCTGAAGCTGAGTGACATGGGATCGAATCCATCAGGGAGCGCCAGTTCCCTAAAGATTACAGGTACACCTTGCTGACGAGTGCCAAGTAACACGAAATCTGAGTCCAGGGTTTCCTGTTGACAACCTCTAACCACCATCTTATCTCAACATAGTGCACGCAGTGTCGAGCTACCTAGACTAGTGACCACATCGCAGCTTGATCGATAGCATTCGATCAACACTAGGAAGGACTTGACATGCATGACATTGATCAGCACCCAGTGATCAATCAATTTTGATTTTGGAATTTCATATATTACTGGTTACTTTATTGCCATTGAGTGTATGGTAATAGAATTCAATGTAGTCTTGATTGATTTAGAATTGTATAACTTTGAAAATTATTTACTTTATAAGCTACCCATATACACATGGAATATTTAAACACAGAATCATTTCATGAATAGATATGATGGATTGATACAATCTGTTACGTAGACTTGTCTGAACTTTTTATGTATAATTGTAACATTAATGGTTACATTATATATAAATGTTTGTCTATATTCATTAATCTACATTACTCTTTGTTTATCTTTAAATATAAACTGATTCATATTTAAATAGTTTAAGTGGGCTAGAAGTACATATTCGATGTGAATCTATCTCTTTCCGTTTGCCTATCCAAATGACGCCATGGAATATACGTTTTTTTTAAACACTTTTGAATCAGACTTATATCAATCCGTCAACCCTAATGAGGATCAGTGGGAAAATATTTATGAATTCAATAAAGATAGATATATTTGATCGATTGTCATCTTGTGAATGAAGTAAGTACAACTAAAGTGGTAACCGATTAAGCCACAAAAGTCTCATGAACTGATTTTAATTAGGTAATCACTTCAAATCAAGATAGCCATTTTGTTCTAATAGGAGATTCATTACTGAAAATAAAGAATTTTCTTTAAGAATAGTAAAAAGAACCCTTAAGTTATATGGTAATTGTAATAGAGGATGATGGATAAACATTCATTTGATTCTATTTTGTTTCTACAACTATTTTGGTACATGTTCACGCACTCTAATTTTCAGATCACGATTGCTCCTCCCTATGTATGTGTGACCACACACGCATTTAAATTGGTAAACGCAGTGGGATGTGAATCAATCGTTTTCATGTCTTTTAGGTTTTGGATGAAGCATGAACCTCGTTCTTTTTTGATAATAACCTTTGTTGCATAATACGTTTTATTGATGACTGATTTAAGCCTTTGTTTCAGTAAAAGGCTATTTGAATCACTTCTAAATGGTAAGGTGATGTAGACAGGTTTTTTTCCACCAGGTCTACAATAGGTCTCACTGTACCATGAACTTCCCATCTATTTATAAGCTTAAGTGGATAACCATTCCTCATTAATGTCTTGTTTAACAACTTAACATCATCATCAATAGTGTCGCTTGTACCAATACAATCAAGCCTTTTATTTTTATATATAAGTGTTCTTAACAAGTATATTACATGTGGTCAGATTGTTCGAAATGTATTACGCTAATATATCACATAGTTCTGATAATCTTCATCTTCTTATTACATTATACAGATCAAAAGAACATCAGTATTCAAGTAATTATAAGATGGGTCTATAACAGAAAAAAACTAAACAGTATTCAGTGTTGAGTCAATTGAAGCTAGACCGCCATGAAAAACCTGGGAGAACAGGACGGCCGTTTCGTCCTCTTGTGGGACTCTTCGGATGTCGCGAGACTGAGTTCGAATCTCGTCAGGCAGGATCGTAGATGTCCACTGCTAAGGAGTCCAGGTGAATTTAAACTTCAACCCATTGCACAAGCAAGTGGCTATCAGGACTCAGTAGCTAAGTGGATAACGTGATGTCGTTTGAAGCGAATGGTACTGGGTTTCGAGTCTCAGAAAGAACATCAACTCTGAGATGCAGGTACATCCAGCTGACGAGTCCCAAATGGAACTTGACACGCGTTCTGGATTCCACTGCTTTGCTCATAATAATCTTTCTGTTCTATCCATGGGGTATATTCTAAATGACTCTTTAATATTCTAATTAGAAAACTTGCAGTCATTTATTGTTTAACTAATAAAAGAAACTACTTATTTTAAATTTACTTAGTATTGTTTGATTGGATCTTCCTATTGATGTTTATTGGACTTCAACTGGTCAGTCTCTAATTGGTATATGTGCATACTGTACGTATTGTCTTGAAATCGCCTTAGTTGACAAGCATTTTAAGCAAAGATGGATAGTGGCTAGCAGTGGATATTATTTTAAGTAATTTCAAAGTGTATAATAAAGAAATGATGACAGTTAAAGTGTATTGTTTGCATTGGTAACTTTGTTAGTATTTAAATGAATTATTTCTCTGATGCTTCAAGGTTCGATTAAACTCAATAGCTTTCGGTAAATAGTTAAAAACGCTCGTAGATTACCAACGTAGATGATCTCTGTCGAATGGTTGGGGACCTAGTCGAATTAAACGGGAATGGTGTGACCACTAGCTAACGTCAAAGTCATACTTCGCGGTCATCGCCTAACATGGATTACCTCTTCGTCGTATCAATGTACTATGGATGCTCTGAAGACCGTAAAATACAAAGCAAGTTATCACAGAAATATATTAGTTAAAGTAGGTGCACGCGAAAGCGTGACCACCACCGAATGGACCAGTCCGTGGAGTGTGATTAACTGATGCGCTTTGGTTGTCCTTGACCTAGACGGGAATTGATGAACTTTTCGATATTCAGTGACACAAATGCATGATGATTTGGCTAGGGCTCAGTGACATTTCATTGGTCCTACACGTTAATTTAAAATGTATCTTGTAGGCTGAACTATTTGTAAATATTCTTATATAAATAAATATTCTATATTTGAAGTTTACATTATGATCTGAATAACCGACTAGATTATAATCACATACAATGCAATTCTGTATGATTTGAATTATGTACGATGACTTTATTCGATTGTTACTCATCTAAAGATATTTCTCATTAACAAACAATGAACGAGTGTTTACTCACCAGTGCTTTCGTACAACTTTGTCAGACAGTGAATCTAGAGTTTTCATTCTTCGAGACTGATGGAGGGAGTTTCTATTAAACCATTGAGTTTTCATTTAATGTTTCACATTGTTATCTTCATCTAACGTGAAATGTTTTATAGCTCCCATATATTTATACACTAAACAACATAATACAGGTAGATATATTCTGTATAACTATAAGGGAGTATTAATTTCTTTAAGACTTTAAGTACACCTTACTGATGAATACTAAATAACATAGAACCTAGGTCTGTTGTTTTTTACCAACTGCTTTTAACAAACTGACATCATTGTATAGTGCATGGAATGTCCATTTACTTCAATCAATTATTTTCATAGTTGAAAGCATGAATCAATTGAAGTTAGACCATCAAGGAAAACCTGGAAGCACTGGACTGCCTTGTTCGTTGTTTATTTGCATTTTACTGATAAAAATCACTTAAAACTATAAAAATATGCAATATACAAACGTAGTATTATTAGTTCCAATTAGTATATAATAAAGAAAAGAAAACAGCAGAAAGATTTTATCTTTTGGAGTTTAAATGAAGCTATTTAAGTGGCGTTAAACTGATGACACTCTCCAGAGATTAAATATATCAATTTAACTTGATTACAATTGACATGACTGATGACAATTGGATTGAGATTAACTCGTTGATAAAGTTTGTAATTAGTACTAATGATAAAGCTTTGACAAGATTTACTGATAATATCCTCTAGATAAGACTTAAAAGGGTGTAAAGAATTTATAAGTTTTATTGTTTGACATCTAATGGACACTAAACATGGGATGGATATTTACATGGCTTTATAGATAAGCAATGACAGTATAAGCACAATACCTGCATGAAACCATTTCCATTTATTATTTAATTTGTTTAACTGATATGTCTATCAAAATAATCTTTAGTGAACTTGTCATAACATTGCTAGTCAATGAATAATCCACTTAGTAAACTTCATTTCAGTATAGTGGAAAAGCAGTTCGGAAAATATCTATTTAAGCCAAACGGAATGCTGTTTTCTAAGATCTTCAAATAATGAGAACCATCAGTAAAGACATTCAGCTTGAATACGCCACATCTATATATGTTTATCAGTCTAACTGCTCCTGCAGAGCAATTTATATGAGGTGTACTACTCGGTAAGTTCTTCATCATTCGTACTGGTCGAACAAAGCAAAGGTAAAAGTAATTAATAGTTCTGTTCTCTCTCATCAAGTAGACAGGATATTAAGTTGACGTAAGTAAAGCTTTTAAAGTTATCCACGATATTCTATCGAATTATCTGTATGGTAGTAGCCACCACTTGTTTCTCCAAAGGATAGATATGGAGGAGAACATACTAAACACTATGGTGACTCTTTTTAAATTTTCCAACAATTAAATTTATGATAGGCTGTAAATGTTCTATGAAAGCTTGTAAATACATGCGATTGGCAGACATAATTAGTCAATTGAAAGAAACGTAAAAAGGGAAATTTGAACAAGTGTATTATTTAGTCCTGTTACTCCCACTCCAGATATTCCTTCAGATGTTTGCATAATATCTTATTTTGTCAAGGTGATAATATGATAGTAACAGGTATAAAGTGGTCCGTTTAAACTCACAAACTGGTTATTCCAAAGTAATCTGAATAACTAAAACCGATAGCTAATGAATAAAGAAGCTAAATGTTAAATCATTCGACTATTTTGCGTCGTTCATTTGTCCTTTTTGTACTGCTTATAAGTGAATTGTTGTAGATGCTTAATTCTATGATATGGTAAATATGTGTGCGCACAGTAATTTTTGGAATTATTATTGTGAAATAGTGCTCATTGTCGAATTCGCGAGTCAATCTAAGCTGGACCATCATTGAAAACCTACAAGCACTGGACGGCAGTTTCGTCATAGTATGGAACTCCTCACCAGTATTCATCCACGGTTCCACACGAGGGATTCGAACATAGATCCTTCGGTCTAGCGAGCGAACACTTAACCTCTAGACTACTGAGCAGGTACCCAATTGCGTTAACGTTCAAATTCGAACGGCCCATGATCTTGCGCAACCCTTTATCCATTGTATGAGGTGAATAACTGTCTTACACCCAACATGAATTGGATTCCCCTGGTCACTGATTCACAGTATAACTTCATGGAATCGATCGTAAATCTGGTCACTAGTAAACACATGATTACAACCAATTTTGGAGTGCACACTGCTGATGACTCCCATACCAGGAAAAAAACGGCCGTCTAGTGCTTGTAGATTTTCAATGCTGGTCTAGCTTGGTTTGACTCGTGAATTCAACTTTCTAAATACTAAAGTCTCCACAAATACATAAATTATACAAATCTGACTATTAATCTGATTGTAAATAAGCCATTTTTGATTTATGTTAGGATACAAATAAATCCTTATCTTCAATATCTGGCTTTGCATTTTGCTTTTTTCTCCTATGTTCAAGTTGTCGTGTAAATTTATTCTGAGGTGTTCGAGTGTTCAACTAGTAAGACTTATCAAACTATTAACATAATCTTCAATAGTTTAATGCATACTTTACACTTGTTCAACACCGTTGTGTCGTTAGGCTTCGTATTTATTTAGTACTGGTCGGCAGCTTATGCTCCATTGGGAGTAACAGGCGTAAGTAAATCAGTATATATATATATATACTCATTAGTGACTGGCTTCCTAAGGTATTTCCAGGAGTTCTAGTGAGAAGCAGTGACCACTGAAATTCAACCAGGTCTGTTGTGAGATTTCAACTCACTGAAGACATTGGTGAAATGGTTGCTCAACTTCGTGGGTTGGTTGAAGTTAGACATTAACACCGTTGGATGCCGGCCATCTCAGTGGTCTAGGAGTTAGGCGATCACGAGCGAGACTGATAGGTTCTGGGTTGGAATCTCGTGAGGCGGGATCGTGGATGCGCACTGCTGAGGAGTCCCACAATAGGACGAAACGGCCATCCAGTGCTTTTAGGTTTTCGTTGGTTGGTCTGGCTTCAATTTACTCATAATTTCAACTGTAAATAAATAAGTTTCTTAGTACAAAGAAAATAATGCAGAATATTTTTGGTACAATCATATGTCTGAATGTATCATTGTCATTTATGTGCCATACTGAGTCACTTATTTTTGCCAGTACTATTAGACTACGCATCTGACTCAGATATGTAAATAACAGATTTGTCATTAATAAAGAGACTATTCATAGAAATTTCTCCAAACACATAAAGAAGCTTTTGAGAACATGTCGAATTCACTTTCGAAAAGGAAGGTGAACATAGCGAGCTATTTTTCATAGACTGTTTAGTTAAAAAGAGTTTCAGTGGCAAATTCACTTATTATTGTTTGTTTTAATCTTCCCATTGATGTTCAGGACTGCAACTGGTCAGTCTATTATTGACATATGTGCATACTGTGCGTATTGCCTCGATATAACCTTAATTCACAAGCATTAAGATTGAACATCAACTCTGGGATGCTGACGAGTCCCGAATATGACTTGACGCGCGTCCTGTATTCCACTGCTAGTCACTATCCATCTTTGCTTATAATTCCACTGGTAGTCTAAATCTATTCATATACCGAAAACCAACAGATTCAAATCGGTATATTGATTTTAACTCTGAATATCCATTCAGTGCGAAAAATTCCCTTGCTCTGAATATTTTCAAAAGAGCAACTAGGATCATTACTTCAGAAGGCAAACAAAAAGTGGAAGAAAATGTAATAAACATCATACGTTTTAGAATTGTTCATAAGGACATCATTAAGAACATATTAAAACAAAATTGTCCGTATGTAGATAGCAATCCTAATGAAATGTATGGGATCGGTATTGTGGTTTCACCTTACCGCCAAGGTACGACAAAAGAATTACAACGAATATTGAAAATGTACAAAATTAAGGTTTTCTGTAAGACAACTAACACTTCGAGAAACGGTTTAATCAAAATGAAATATACGATCCTGTTCAAGTATATACAAAATTATGTCTACAGATTAGGTTGTGTTAATTGTGGTGCGTTCTACATTGGAGAGTCTTCCCATGAGATCTCAACTCGTGCCAATGAACACTTAAGTTACACAAAATGACCTCCTAATAATCCTGTAGGATTGAAAAATTTACAGGTTAAATCAACAATAGTAGTACATGCTACCTTTAATAATCATAAAATTGATGTTAAAAATATGAAAATAATTCAGGAAACCTATTCCAGTTATAAAGAGAGGCCAGTAACCAAAGCGTTTTATATTATGCTAAACCCCTCTGACCTGAATAGGAAAGAGGGTCTGAATATTCATCCGACCTAGACTGTTTTCTCCAAACAACCACATTTGACCTCATTTATTTTCCACACAATCTACACACACACACACAACTAGGTATTACAAATGTACACATTTTTCATACCCACACTCTGACATACAAATTAATACAGTGACAGGTCATACGAATTTTCCTTGGCCAAGAATAATTTGACATTGACGTATTCAGACATATTATGATTGTACCAAAAACATCATGCATTGTTTCCTTTGTACTATTTAAACTTGTGTTAATTTAATTTAGGCTATTTATTCACTCTGAAGAAGTATCTTACATTAAGTCACGAAATGTCAGAAATACAACCTTTCTATTCATTGGGATATAACAAAAAATATACTTATTTTTAAGTTTCTACCCAATGTTTAATTTATTTGAAACTATCAAATCCAACCTTTGCATTGATACGTAAAAAGCATACCATTGGAAACCCACAAGCGCTGGATAGCCTTTTCTTCCTAGTATGAGATTTCTCACCAATGCGCACGCATGACCCCTTACGTGCGATGTGATCCTAGGACCTTCGGCCTCGCGTACGAACACTTAATCTGTAAGCTATTTATCCGGCAACCAACGGTGTTTTCGCTCTTAACTTGGTAGCATCTGTTTCTAAAATGATATATATGTGGGTGAGTTTTGTTAAACGAAGTAAATTCAATCATATTGGAGTAAGCAGTGCAATATTTCATAACTGTTAAAACTAGTTATCATAGCGTTTAGAAAAGAGAAGATTCGATAATAATTAGTAATTAAAGTTAGTTTTGCATTGATTGGCTACTGAGTGTTAGCCAATAAATTATTTTTTTTACTCTTCAATACCGGTCGAATTCTGTTGAGTAAGTTGCAATTTGGTGACCAATCTGGGCAACTAAATACTATTTACACTATGTTTAGATACTGTGTTATTGAAAATAGTTGATCGTAGACCTTAGACCTAGGTTTTGTAGTAGTTGGCTTTTGTCCACTAAGCGTACCCAATACCTTAGGGGAACTGACTCTCGGTGGTGCGTTTGAACCCGCATAACCCAATGTCACTAACTAAGAGGTGATCACAGCTAGAATATCAGACTGACAATGTTTTGTACTGTGTTACTTGATGGTTCACTCTCGCAAGCGACAAGGAGCATCTGTGTCCACAGAATCCCAGGTCCATATGAATGACAAGCACCAATCATCACTCAGCCTAGTTTTATGGTCTTCTTCCCTTAATCTACTAACATAACTAAGTTTCTTCCTGGTCTATTTAGATAGTCTTTTTTTTTCAAATAAAATGTGAGTTTCAGGAGTTTGAAAAACTCCCATCTTGTGATTTAGCACAACATATATACGTGAACAATATTGTTTTTCAATTAGATCTTCATCAGGCTCTGATATAACAGGACTAGTGTCATCTATCTTTTAATTCATAAATTTTTAATTTATTTTAATTTAAAAATACATAGTTGAAACGAAATTAATTTCAAAGTGATAATCTTCAATACGAACGTCAAGACAGTCCTACTGTATGGAGCTGAAGCATTAAGAACTACTACATTCGTCGTCAAGAAGGTACAAGTATTTATAAACAGTTGTCTACACAAAATACTCAACATTCACTGGAGGGATACTATCAGCAATAGCGTTTTATAGGAGAGGACAAACCAGCTTCCAGCTGAAGAGGAAATTAGGAAAGACGTTGAAGGTGGATAAGACATACATTGAGGAAATCACCAATGTGCATTACAAAGCAATCCCTAACTTGGAATGGTGAAGGGAAGCGGAAAAGTGGAAGGTCAAAGAATACATTACGTCGGGAAATAGAATCAGATATGAAAAGGATGAATGTTAACTGGAAAGAACTGGAAATGATTGCCCAGGACAAAGTTGGATGGAGAATGCTGGTGAGCAGCCTATGCTCCTCGACGACGGGTAGCAGGTGTGAGTAAGTAAGTAAGTAAAGATTTGAGATATATATTCATGCTTCAACATAGTAATCATAGTTTAACTAGAACATAACTATGAGTTGTTAAGCATCGGGACGAAACAATGAACTGTAAAACTGTTACTTTTTAGGGTACATACTCGTTTGTTCATAGTTATACATCTATCAAATATGATCAATGATTTTTAGAACAAACATACTAGTTTATTTTCTTATTGGATGAGGGAAATATTGTAATTGTGCGGGATCGTGGATGCGCACTGCTGAGGAGTCCCATAATAGGACGAAACGGCCATCCAGTTTTAAGTGGTGGTCTAGCTTCAATTGACTCATGATTTCAACTATAAAAATATTGTAATGATATTTTTAATTAAGCTGAGTCATTAATTGTTTCATTGAATCAATGATTATAATTATTATTAACATTTTATATTGGGAATTAATTTTTGACCTTGATAAATTTCAAATTTTCATGCTTCTGTGATTTAGTAAAGAGTTTCTTTCTCATTATTGTGTTCATGCATTATTCACTTGGTCTCTATGTTACTCAATATATATATTCATGGTCTTGGGTTGTGACACAATTGGGTGATTTCTTCAATGTGTATCCTATCCACTCCTGCGCTTCTTCCTGATTTCTTCCTCCACTGGAATCTGATTTGTTCTCCCCCACAGCAGAATGCTGCTGATGGTGTCTGGTCAACGGATCCGAAGTATCTTGCGTACAAAACTGTGAATAAACACCTGTATCTTCTGAATGATGGCTTTCGTAGTTCTCCACGTCTTCACCTCATACAGTAGAACTGTCTTGACATTTGTATTGAAATTTCTGATCTTGGTGTTGGTTGAAAGACAGTTGTTTTGAGTTTGAGATGTTCTTCAGTTGTAAATATGCTGCTCTTGCTTTGCCAATGCTTGAATTACAGTAAAATTCTTATTTCTTATTTGTCATTGTCAGATCCCACAAGCTGTAATTTCATTAACTTTTAAGTCATTTCTTTAGAATTCCCTAAAGTCTTTCTCTAAAAGCTTTTCAGTAATAAAGATGGGTATTCACAATATTAGTTAGGTGAATGTTTACTAATCAAATTCAATTAATTGACGAAACAAAATAATTTAATTTAAAAATAAAAGATACAATGATCATCATCTTAACTTAAAAAAGTTCGTTTACTTCCGTTTTATCATTCAAAGTTAATTGTGATCATTGAATTGTAAATCATTTACAATAGAATAGACAAGTTAATATTGATGAGCAAGGTGTTATCATTAGAAAACTGATGGAATATTATGAAGTTAATCATTTGAAACAACGGAAGTATTTAAAGTAAAAAAACAACATCTAATTGGTTTCTAGGTAAAATTATAAAATGGATGTAAAAACTTATCTGATATTTCCAAAAGTTAATGGGAGAGGAAAAATGTGAATAAGACACATTGAACTTACACTACTACACAATAAAAAAGAAAGAAAGAATCTCTTCTAATCAATATATAACGTTGAAATCAGGAGTTAATTGAATCTAGACTAACCATGGAAAACCTGGAAGCACTGGATGACCGTTCCATCAAATGCTCACCAGTGACTGGCGCCAAGACGTATTTCCTGGAGTTCTAGTGAGAAACAATAACCAGTGGAGTTCAACCAGGTTTGTTGGGAGATATTAACTCACTGAAGACAATTGGTGGACGGTTGTTCAATCTCGTGGATTGGTTGAAGTTAAACATTAACAACATTGGATGCCGGCTCAGTTGTCTAGTGGTTAAGCGCTCTGGCACAAGACTGATAGGTCCTGTGTTGGAATCTCGTGAGGCGGGATCGTGGATACGCACTGCCGAGGATTTCCACAATAAGACGAAACGGCCGTCCAGTGCTTGCAAGTTTTCCATGGTTGGTCTACTTTCAATTGACTGGTGATTTCGTCCATAAAATTACTAAAATCTCCACAAAACTCCCCTTCTGATAATATATAACGTATTTATTCACATAGTTTGTGTATGTTGTTCATGTTTTTGGGAACGGTAAAATGATTTCTCCAATAGTAAGGTTTATTAGGGGAATTTAATCGTACAGATGTAGATTTCTTACTTTGATTACGTAATAAAAAAAATATTTTATCACTACGTTTTATAAATAAAAAAGAGTTTCTTCCATTTGGTCAATTGCGTTTATTTATCAAATGAATAAAAGAATATTCATTTAGTTACACAATCAATGTAAACGTTTATAGTAATGTCAGCAACAGGACTTAGTAGCTAAGTGGATAATTTGATGGCATTTGAAACGAACGGTACTGAGTTCGAGTCCCAAAATGATCATTAACTCAGATGCAGGTACATTCAGCTGACAAGTCCTAAATAGGACTTGGCGTGCGTCCTGGATTCCACTGTTAGTCACTATACATATTTGCTTATAAAGCTTGTGACTTAAAGTAATATCAAGGCAGTCCACACTGGATGCACATATACCAACTAGAGACTGGTCAATTTCAGTCCTAAATAACAATGGGAAGATACAAGCAAACAACACCAAGTGAATGTATGGTCTACAGCACAATGTATTTTCTGATGAGATATCAACTTTTAGTACTGTAGAACAATTTATATCTCTGATTATTTATGTTTTATTTTTTAGGAACTTCATGTTGATAAAGTGGGTGAATTCCATAGTTTATATCAAGAATTGACCATGGCTAAATAACTAATGAGAACCAGAAAACACTGAGCAGGTGTTTCTACCTACTATGAGACTCCTCACCAGTGTGCATGTACAACCCCACGACCTTCAGGTTTCACGGCAAGCGCTCAACCTCTAAACTACCCAACTGCCATCAAGTGATTCGAAGCTTCAACTTTAATTTGATTTACTGCTCAACCATTTTCTAATGCCATCGATGAATAATTACTTCATATTTGATGTAGTTAAATACCACTAGTCACATCTCCTTACTAGTACTCCTGAAACCACCGCTCGAAATTCGTCACAGTAAGCACATAATTTATGTAACTAGTATTAATAACCACATCAAAAGTAAGATATGTAACACTGATGACTTAAGCTGGTAATTGTATTATTCTATGAACCGACTGAAAGTGATAATATACTTGATTGAATCCGTAGACATTAATTCAACAACATCCTTCCTGTCATAAGATATTAAAGTTCATAGTTTGACTCAATATTTGATCATGGGTGCATGTTTCTTGGGAGTCTCACAATGGTTTTTCTGTTAATTCTTATTAATTAAGTTATTCTTAACACTATCAGTACAGTTGTCTTCCCATTAACAATCTGTACTTTTTACATATTATGTGTATTTATACGATCTACTCTATTGTAATCACTGACACATGAATTCCCTTGATTAATTAAAAGTTTTCAAATCAGTATTCATTTATAAGCAAAGATGGATATTGGCTAGCAGTGGAATCCAGGACGCGCGTCAAGTCCTATTTTGGACTCGTCAG